>QQNG01000092.1:0-493616 GCA_003666085.1 Pseudocercospora crystallina | reverse complement strand
CACCTGCGTTATGGTTTAACAGATGTGCCGCCCCAGCCAAACTCCCCACCTGACAATGTCATCAACCCGGATCGGCCCGCGAAGGACCTTAACGCCAGAAAATGGTCGGTGAAGACCAGTTCCGCTTAAATATAGGACTGATAAAGAGCAAAGAATTTGTCTTAAATACAATATATTAATACAAATTACTCGGCTGTTTAAGCCAATTATAAATCTAAGTTATATAACTTAAGCCTTAGCCTCCTACCGAGATCGTAGGATAAATACGTCGTATATAGTATAAGGAGTAAGTGTCACGGGGCTGCCTAGCTACCCTAGGCAATCTACCTAACTTCTTTTATTTATAAGGTTATACGAAGCGGCCTATACTTTCTTAGCTTATACCTTCCTTAAGAAGCGTACTCCGACCTAGACTTAGACTCTTCGTCGTATATATTTAACACGTTTTTATACACACACTTTATACCCGTAATAGTAAGAGTATATACGTCCTACTCGAATACGGCGTAGCTATAGAATAGATAAGATCTATTAGTTAACGATACGTCAATATTATATAGGTGTTACGAGACAGGCCCTTTATATAATTACTTTCTTTTATTCACCTGCATTGCTGCCTCAGGCATCCATGCAGGATTGGCATTGGGCTTCGGCTGTACTTAAGGAGGTACTCCCTCGCCCTTCTCTTAGATAGTTCGTGCTACTACGCGTTATTCGAATACTACCTGTCCTTTTCCTATTGCCTCATAACAGTGGGCGAGGGCTTGCAATGATTTGAAAGAGATAATTGAGAGGCGGCGTGCATCGTAAAAACGTGCCTTCGTATCTCATTATTCTACCTGGCGCATGCGGTCACTTGATCCAGCCATACTCACTCTACCCGAAGAACTCTCCATTGACGAGCGTCTCCCACGGTTTTCCGGTGTCCCACACAGTCTGCATCAGCTGCCGGGCTCGCCCGACGTGAGACATACCCCATCCTTCCACGGCCTTCAACCGGTCCATGAACAGCGTGCGTTGATCTTCGCGTTGGGCTTCGCACCCAGCCGTGAACATGGGGAACAGCAGACAGGACTCTGCGCTGCTGCCGCGACGGACCTTTTGCAGTGAGCGGATCACCTTCTGCACTGACAGTTGCACTTCGGGATCTGAGGATGATTGCGCCAGCACGCGACGTGAAAGGTGGATGAGGCCTGCCCAGTGGTACGCCTCGTTCGTGGCATAGATCTCCTCTGCGTCTCGCTCGTCTTTGGCCTCAGTCGCCTGCGGATTATTCGGGTCGGTGTGCATGCATCCACGGAACACGGTATTCGCACTAGCATTAAGACGCTTCTTCAGTTCCTCGGCCTGCTGCCTGACTTCCACTGATGGCCTCCAACCAGCCTTGACTTGATTCGTCACTGGGTCGATGCGTTGATTGTCGCATTGAGCCGACAGCTCAGCAACCTGGGCCAGCAGCGCTATGCATCGTCCCGAAAAGCCGAAAAAGCAGTCGATCTGGTATATCTCTTCGTTGTCGCGGTTGACAAGCCACAGACCGCCTCCGTCCTCGAGATATGCTCCGAACAAGGGTTGCTCATGTCGATTAGACAGACTTCCAAGAACATCAAGGTAAGCAAACCATCGCGACAGGAAGAAGATGGCCTTATCACGGGCGCCATCAGCACGTTGCGCGAGATGATGCAGGCCACCTTTGGCAACAATCATCTGTCGCGCGACCTGCAAGTGCTGCTGCCACGGTATACGAATGGAGAAGGTGTTTGGCGTCACGATCTCCAAGGAGGCCAGCATGATGGCGGTCGCCAACGGGGCCAGTGATGATGGGTCGGTAGGGTCGGTTGCGCCAGGCGATGACGGTTCGTTGAGCGCTTGCCGCAGCGCCGGGAGTACATCCGCCATCCACCCTGCGATGCGGTTTGCGGGCTCGGGGTGGTCCAACAGCTTTGCCCTGTGGGATGCGGAGAAGGCAAGGAGCAGGTGGAGGAGATGCGTGTTGCGCACTGCCATTTGGGGCAGAACGCCTCGAAACGGATTCTCCGGACAGTCATGAGGGACCATTATGCGACCGGTGTGGTTGATGAAATGGTGAAAGTAAAGGAGGTTCATCTGGTTGTTGAGCAGCTCGTGAGGCAGGGGCTCGAGTGCTCTGGGAATCTTGATGGGCACAGGTTGCGCGTAGTAACCCCCGGGTTCGAAGGCAATCTGCTTGGCATCCACCTCACCACTCGACGTGCTGACTTCCGACACAGCAGCACTGGCTCGACGCAGGTCTGGAGACTTGGGCAAGACAACGTTGTTGTCGTCATTGCGAGGCACATCCAGATCCGGAAATCCATGGTCATATCCATAAGTGCGGTATCCATGGCTTTCATTCCTTATGAACTTTGGACGCTCGTTCTCTTCCGCAGGATCTGAGAGCAGAGACTTGACCGACAATCTGCGCAGGTCTGGAGGGTCTTGCTGCGGATTCAGTGCCGCTGGCTGGGGTGGATACGGCGACCCTGAGTTGATGCTCGAGCCAGGCGTGGCAGGAGTGTGGACCACGCTGCTGATGCTATGTGGTGTGAAGTGAGTTGAGCCGGGTGACTGCTCACTCTGGCCCGGGTATTGCGGAACGGCAAATACTGGGCTGGGCTGGGACAGCGGCGGGCTGTTGAGCTTCACCCTCTTTGCGCGACGCTGAGGTGACCAATTGAATTCCTCGCCGGCCGGCGCTGAAGTCGGCGATGTGCGCTCTGTCGATGTCGGTGACTGATGCGCACTGCCATAGGCGGGAGGATATGGAGGTGCATAGCCGCCTCCGGTGTACTCTTGACTTTGCGGTCGTGGCTGGCCCAGGCGCAAGCGAGGGTCAATCATGGGCCCCTCTCCATTGGGAGTGGGTTCTGGGGTCGGGAGCTCTGAAGGATGGCTGCTCGGTGGGCGCGATGGTGCGGTCGCGATGTGCTGAGACGAGAATGTGTGCTCATGGCCACTGCTCTTGGTTTTCGCGTGCGAAGACGAAGTGGGAGTCGTCACGAACGTGAAGCTGCCGGCGTCACTCGGCGTCCCATCTTTGTCCTTTCTGCTTCGTCCTCCCCAATTCAACCGTATGCTGTAGTCGCACGTCTCACCGCTCTTCGCGCAATTCAGACACCTCGGCCGTTCCTCGCCGCATTTGACCTTTCTCGCTTTGCAAGGCCAGCATCCTGTCCGACTTCGTTTCTTGGGCTCTGCGCCCGCCTCTTTCTTTGGTCGTGGCATTCCTACCTACTCAAAAAGCAGAAAGCGGTGCAAGGGGTTGCTGAGAGTTCGTCGGTCTCTATAGCAATGCTGACAGGGTTGGAAGGATCGCAGGGCATCAGCAAAGCGCAAGGCAGCGTGTCTGCGATCGGTTCTGCGTTCGAGGCGTCCGTAGAGCGCAAGGCGATATCGAAGCTCCAGTCACCGGCAGAGACGAGCCATTGAAATCGTATAGAGATGTGGTAGGTCTTGCTGCGTGGGATCCTAGCGAATCGTGATCGCTGTTGATTTCGAGGTTGCCTCCGGCGCCGTGAGAGGTGCGGTCAGGCTGGCGCAAGGCGTACGCCAGTCGCGATCGGCGAGGAAGATTCTATCGCTCGAATCTTTCGACGCGCGTAGAGCAGCGAAGAGTAAACAACGTCAACACAGGATTGTTCAGCAAAAGGTCAGCAAGAGGTCGCTAGCGCCTTGAAGCCTGTGAACGAAGCAACAGCAAAGATAACAAGGTTCCTGGCGGGGTTCGTGCGTCGCATCGTGGCGCGGAGGGACACGGCCAGATCTCGTTGCCGGATGTCCCTCCTCTGATGGAATACCTTAAGAGGACAAATGCGCGTTCCGAGGCTGAGGAGTCCACTGAACGGTAGAGAAGGCACAGGAGGTACTCATGGTATAGACCACCGCATACTGTCCGATTGAAAGCGGCGAGAAGGGTGGATGTTTGAAGAGAAGCATTGGCCGGCAACGACCTCTGCCCATCCGTGTCAGCGTCCGTGACGAGATCCTGCGCTTGGCCAGACCTTTGGGACGATGCGGCGGGCTTGCTCGACTTCGTTGTGGGCTGTTGCCTGCATTGTGCTTTATGGGAGCTATACCAGGTAGACGATATATCGGATCATGTATGTTCGGCAGTTGCAATGCTGGACATCATGGAATGTGTGTATGGGCCCGCTGTCTCCGCCTGCACGTGCGCCGCCGCCCGGAGACGACTCGGGGAGAGGATGATGATGCAAACTCGCGCACTCACCTCCGTCTGCGTCTGGTTCCAGCGGCGGCAGAGCTCGAGCTGATCGCGTGCCTGAATATCATCCTCATGTGCATGACTTCAGTTCTGTAGCTGTCATTGTCGGTATTCCATTTGGATGAAAGGAGATATGGCCCAGCAGCGTATTGCGAAGGGGCTGTTGAAGCAGCATCCACTGCAGCGATGGCCATCCCCATCGAGAGGGGCGTCGGCGGCCTTGCATGTGAGTTGGCTTCAATGAATGACATCCTGGATATCGATTGACTGACGAGCGTACAGACGTTTGGACTGGCCTCGTTCGCATACTCCTTCGCCTACCTTATCCTCAATCCCAACCCAGCGTAGGCTCCTACTCGTCCACTCTGTCGCCCACCCACCGCTGACTGCCATGGCAGCAACGATTCGTATGGCTGGCATTTCCAGTACCTCACCATCGTCGGCCTCTCCCTGGCCACTGCGACCTTCGCTTTCGGCTTGCTGGCCGACTTGACGCTCTCACACCGGCTGTTCCAGATCAAGAATACATTGAGCGTGGCTAGTGCCCCCATGGAGTGCCTGATCAGTGTGCTGTACTGGGGTTTGCGGGCGGTGAGCATCGGAAGAGCGCGAGCACAAGACCTCACATCAGACTGATACGGGGATATCAGATTGACCCCAAGCTCGTACTACCGGAATGGGCACCGCGGATCGCTGTCTCTGCAGACCTTTCGTTTCATGCCGTGCCGAGCATCGCGCTTGTGGTAGATTTGCTCTTCTTGTCCCCGCCATGGACGATTGCTTTCCTGCCTGCTATGGGTCTGAGCGGATGCATAGCCTTCGGGTACTGGGTCAGCCAATACCCTCCCGTAACCACCATATTTGGAAAGACTTGCTGACCCTCGATTCCCTGGATTCAGTTCTGGATCGAAAGGTGTTATCAGTTCAACGAGTTCTACCCGTATCCGATCTTCGAGATGTTGGATACCACGCAACGCGTTGGGTAAGAAATCGGCGCACTCAATCACGACCCCGGGTCGTTTTGGGCACAAGTGCTGACGGATTTCAGGCTCTTCGCGTTCTCTGCGCTTCTGATGACTTCGGCCACAGCTGTGTTGATATGGCTGTATGCCGTCATCAATGGACAAGACGTCGATCGGTTGGTGGATGGAGACATCAAGAAAGCGAGAAGCGGCAATGTCAAAGGCGAATAAGATGAACCTCGAGGCTTTAGATTGGATAGACATAGATTGTTGGATGATGTCCCCATTGGCGAAGTTGAGCTGCTTCGGAAGCCCTACAGCCTAGACTTCACATCTTGCAAGACTTTCAAGATGCCGCTCCTAACCTCATTCACGATTTCAGCTGCTGCTTGCTCCTGCCTGACCAGGCCAACGCCTGGAGTAGTGTTAGCTTGTAAGTGGATATGGCATTAGAATTGTGTGACATATGTGCGCCTACCTGTGCCAGCCCACGTCGCCGCTCTACCGTCTGCGCCTACATTGAATTGTCAGCGGAGCATGCGTCAAGAGGCAGTTACAGACACACCTGCGAAGCCGGCGTTCTCGGATCTCGCGGCGTCTGAGTATCGCTTGCGAATCTCATCAATCTCGACGCCGTCGACATGGTCCCGGTAGCTTGCTGTGCGAATGCTCCTTCCGTCGTACTTTCCGGGCCACTGATTAGGGCCTCGCAGCTCATCAAAGACCTTCGAGCGAACAGTCTGCTGCCCGCCGTCCCGTGCTGCTAGGACTGACGCGCGATACTGAGGATGGACGCGTGTTTCCGGTGCTGATAGAAACCTAGTGCCCATGACGATACCTTGTGCTCCAAGGGCGAATGCGGCCGCAGCGGACCTTGCATCTGCGATGCCGCCTGCGCCAACGAGTGGAATGTCACCGTGGCCAGCCTCACGCAGTGCGTCGAGGACTTCTGGAAGCAGGGAGATGAGACCGGCGCCCTTCTCATATCCATGTCCACCGGCATCGATGCCTTGGATGCACATTGCATCTGGTCGAACGTCTTTCGCGATTGTCACGGCGCCGTCCACCGACCCGATTTGCACCCAGACTTTGGATCTCGGTAGCTCTCTGCGGATTGTTTTCGTCCATGCCGAATAGTCGCGCAGGTCGTTTGCCGCGAACAGCCAGACCACGGCCGGCTGATATTGTTTCAAGGTTCGAAGCGTCGGCTCTTGTTCCATGAGAAAAGACAGCAGACCGACTCCCACGGGCAAGACACCATTGCGGCGTCCCAGCGCTTGCTCGACTTTGCTCAGCTGGTTTTTCGAGTCTTGGAGGTCGTCGACTGCGCCAATTTGCCCCAGTCCGCCAGCATTCGTTACTGCAATTGCCAGATCTGCCCCTGCGATGCCGCCCATCTACGTCTTATTAGTGAATCTGTATTTGAGAAGCTCACAAGGTAAGCCCCCGGTGTGCAAAGTGAGCACACATTCCATCGCCCCGTTTCGATCTGAATCAGAGCATGGGCAACTCACTGGCGCGTTGATGATCAGCGGACTCTGCGTCCAAGGGAGCGACTGTGTCAAGGCCATCCTGCTGGGTCAATGTTGCGGTGACGGGTCGTTGCAAAATCAGGAGCCGCGTGATTATGGCTGATGTGCTGGTGTGAGGTCCAACACCAAGTGATCTGCATTACGCCACTCTGGAAAGCTTACTCACCTCACTATGTGCCGCGGCAGCATGTCCGGCACACCTTTTCGATATGCCGCACTAAAGGGTGAGTTGACGCATTCGGTGGTGAGTAGACATTAAACTACGTGTCGCATATGTATATTGTGTACATGTCTACGTAAGTTGCACTTCGTCCAGATGCGCTTGCTATCGATTCATCCAATGTACGAAACTCGCACTCGGCAGATGGCAGAAACTGTCTACAATCTACCAGGACGGCCGCCTGGAGTCCTAGTTACTGCCGCAAGACTGTTCGCTCTACTCGCGGATGGTGTTCCTCTTGGTGTACCTCTGGGGGTTACACGACTTTCGCCAAAGAAACGCTGAGACTGGCTGTACGAGCGTTCGCCTGGTCCAGGCCGAGTCGCCTTCTCGGAAATGGCGCCTGCATATTTGTTAAGCAAGCTAAAGTCACAGGACGTGGAAAGAAACTTACTGCCTCTGCGAGATCCATACACGCCTGGCAAGGCGCTCACCCGACGACCTGTGCCTCCCTCTGCGATACTGTTACTTCTAGCGTCAGCCAGACGTTGGGCGAATGGCGAGCGCTTCCGCAAGACTGGGCCTTTCCAGTAGATGATGTAGACTGCGGCGACGAGACAGAACGAGATGCAGAACAAGATCGTGCACGCGTACTCCAGGTTGTTGCCGCTAGAGGCCCCAATGTTCGTGAAGAATGGCGTGGCAGGAACAGTCAAAACACCAGCAAGGAAATCGCGGGCCCAGCCATTTCCTCCAGTGGCGGAAGCCGAGTACGGTCCGTACGCACAAATCATGTAATCAATCGTAGCCATGTAGATAGAGTAATTTGCGATGCCGACGATAGCCGCGAAGATCATAGATCCTATCCAGTGAATTGGAGGCCCCTGAATTGTCCAGGCAAATCCGATGAGACCGATGGGCAAGCAGGGAGCGGTGTAGAGCAAGAACCATAGCCTGGACTCGTATTGTGCTCTCTCGTCGTCCGGTTTGGCCTCTCGTTCCTTGATGTTGCGGCGGATTGCTGGTACGAAAGCTATCCAGGCAATGATGTAGCCTATTCCAATGGGAATGAACGACAAGCCAACAGCGACCGTGGAGAAGTTCCACTGCTCGTAGACCAAAGAGAAAGATTGGATGAACATGAAGATCAGGGCATCCGAGAAACCAGACAAGAGCGACAAGACCAACACGATGGGCTCAGTCAAGAACATCTTGAATGGACGCATCCAGGTGAGCAACACCTCTTTGGCAGAGAATCGATCCTTGAACGGGACAAGCTCGTCCGGTCCCCATACGTTGGGATTGCCCGCCTTTCTGCGCTTCTTGGCGATCTTGTTCATCATGATAGTGGTGCGGGTCTCGGGGACGGTCAAAAAGTGGAGGATTTGGATGAAGCCACCAAAGATGAGCTGGATCCAGATAGACCATCTGCGAGAAGTTAGCCAAATTCGAAAGGAGTGCTGGTAGCTACTGACCTCCAGTTCAGATACGCCTCACTGAATCCACCGACAATCGGGCCCAGAATGGATCCCCCCACTGACGAGAAGACGACGAAGGCGACGGCGTATTGTTGTGTATCAGACTCCCACATGTCTGCAATCATTCCCAATGTGACCGAGCCACCTGCCGAAGAAAGACCTCCAAGAGCACGGCCGACCATGATGGTGGCAAAGTTTGGAGCCAGAGCGACGGGCAATTGCCAGATGTTGACCAGGAAGAGCGAAAGCTGGAGAATAGGCCAACGTCCGAACTCCTCTGACCACGGCGCCCACAGCTCGCAACCGAAGGCGTATAGCACCAAGAAGATCATTGCACCGCACCGAGCGGCCTGGGCACTGACGCCGAATTCCTCCTCTATACCGGGAATCGCATTCGAGTATAGAGACGTGTTGAAATTCATCGACACTTGGACAATAAAGATGATGGTCAAGATGTACCATTTCCTCCAGGTCGGGAAAGAGAAGCCAAGCTCCTCGTAGCAGTCGTCTTCGGTCAGCTCGTACTTGTCGTAGGTGCCGAGCTTCTCAAGCTTCTCGCCCTCGCCATTGTGGTTGCTGCTGCCGCCACCGGGAGCATGGGTGTTGTGTTCGGCGGTCTCTTTCGATGAACGATCTTCGTCGACGGCGTCCTCGAGTTTTTCGTTGGCGCGCTCGAGGTCGGCCTGATTGATGACCTGCGGAGGCTCCTCCGAGAAATGCGTGTGGTGGGTAGCCATGTTCGCTGCTCAATCAAAACTGCGCCGAATGATGCAAGTCGTAGTCTGCGACAGATGAATAGGAGCACATCGATGGCTTCGACAACCGGATGTCGAGATCGAAGTGCGCAAAGCAAAGTATCCCAAGCGGATAGAAAAGCTGTGCGTGGAGAGGGCAGCACAGCACAGAGTTTAATACAGAGGGTCCATGGCGACGGTTGCTCTTGTAGGTTCAGAAGGAATGGCCCACAATGAAGACGACCCGGTACAATGACGTATCAGCGCGCAGCTGAGGTCGACCTGCCTACGGGAAGGTGCTGGGGTATGTCGCTCGTGTGCTCTGCCACTGCGGTGCTTCTTCTCGCTTGGCCTGCTTGATGAGAGTCTTGATCGTAAGACAAGCCAATTGCCGATCAACTCACGCTCCATACCAACACGCCCGGCTCCGGCGCGCGGTCGACGATTCCTGCGGCGCGCATGAGGCATTCGCCATTCAAGTGTCGCCATGTCCGCGGTCATCCAAGGCGTGTAACCTCACTCGCTGTCGGCTCCGACGGATGTGGGTCTGTCACGAGAGCGCTACGTTCATCCCAAATTGCCTTCACACACAGTGGATCGGCCGATGAATTTTTGCGGGTGGTCCATCCACAACAGCTGGAGATGCGGGGGCTTTCCCATGGGCAGCTGCGTCTCACTCACATGGCTGACCAGTTCCCCTCACTGCTCTTCTCATCTCGCAGCGAGGCTGGCGTATGGGAGCAGGAGTTCAGCATCCTCCGCAAAGCATGAACCTCCTCATCAAGATGACGAGCAGGCGTTGATGACAAGCAAGCCTCCCAAGCCTTGAGGTGGCGTCAGCTGCCGTGATCCGGAAGAGCCTCATCCTCACCCAGACCCGGTTGGCCCGATGTTCCTCCAATCATGTGGAGATCGCATCGGATGCGAGTCGGAACGCATGCCCACATGTGGTATCCCGAGGGGTGATCTCCCACATTCCTTTCACATCTCTCCGGCGACCATGCGGCCGCAGCGGACAAGATGAAAGACTTGACAGGGCCCACAAAGACGGGTGTCGACAAACAGCTTGCCAGACGTGCCTCAAGCGCGAAGAGCCTGGGTCTGAAGTCGCTGCCCCTTCGTGACGATGGGCACGCCTTGCGTCGAAATCTTGAAAGGGAGACATGTCAGCGCGTCCCTGGAATGCAGATAGGGTAGCAATGAGAACCAAGGCAAGTTCATTCTTCCTCGTGTGTTGACAATCATGACCTTGGAGGCCATGCGAGAGTAGCCTGCGGCGAGTCCTGATGCGCGAGACCTTCAACACCGTCGTCGCCGCGAGCGTGATCCTGGCGGCTTTGCTCTTCGTGCCCGCAGTGATATTTCGCGATCGAACCTACCATCATGGCACCATGATAGCAAATTCGCTTCGGAAAGAGTCGTTGGCGAGAATCGAGTCGATCACGAATGGCTTTCGGGCCTGCATGAGCCGCCAGCGAGCACGGTGGAAGAGGAGATCGTGGAGACAGCAATAACGGGACAGCCCATCACTGAAGAGACCTCTAATAAGACCAATCCGCCTGGAACACTAGAAACCGTCAGCAACACGGAAGGCTTCGCTTATGCATTCTATGCCACGACCGATCTGTACGCCTGCTCCGTGCTGGTTAACATCCATCGCCTCCAGCATGACCTCGCCTCGCGACTCCCTATACACGTCCTTGCGTCTACAGCCGTCAGCCAATCGTACCTGGAGGCAATTCAAGGTCTGGGGGTGGGCTTGCACATCGAGTCTCCTCCACCTATTGCAGCAGGGGGAGGAGGCTACTATACAGACTGTCTCCTGAAGCTGCTGGCTTTCAAATTACACAGGTCGAGTCCGGGCCTCAAACGCGTATTGGTCTTTGACGCTGATCAACTGATCATGCGTAACATGGACAACTTGTTCAACGGCCTACCTGCAGTCGATCTGGCGGCGCCGCGCGCGTACTGGCTGGCGAAGGACTTTTTGGCAAGTACATTCTTGATGATCAACTTGTCCGACAGACTCTGGGAGACTGTCAATGCGTCTCTAGCCACAATCGGATACAATCAATTTGACATGGACATCATCAATGACTTGCTCGGTGAAGAAGTGATGATGCTTAGTGGAGAATTCGTCACGCTGAACAGTCACTGGGAGGACTGGAACATACCGAGATGGTATCATCCAGAAGAGAAGCTCAACATGGCAACCATCGAGCGTGTCAATGCCCTGGCCAGGCTCAAACTGGCGGCAGGGAGCAAGAAATGCGAAATTGGAACACCGGACAACGGGCTTCACGTGGGCGCAAAGACCGCCAACAGTCCGAATCTCACTCTGACGATCACCAATGGGACAGCAGCCTCTTCTAAACCTCCGCTGCCTGCTCCTGTTGGCATTCTGAGTCACGAGAGCACGCTGAACCCCGAACCTCCTCTTACCGTGGAGCCTCGTTTCCCTGAAGGGCACCCGTTGTTCAAGGGATTGGTCCGCTTGAACGACGCTGCAGCAGTGATACACTTCTCAGCCGTCGGAAAGCCATGGATGATCTCGGAGGCTACACTCCGCATCCAAAGGCCGGACGCGCATCCCGTGCTGCTTGAGCAGTTCACCGTCTGGCGTAAAACAGCGACGATTGTCTGTCCGAGTGCCATTGAAGGTGATCCGAGTTTCGGCCCATCTTGATGTCCTCGGCTTGAGACCAGGCCAGGGTACGACGAAGGAGGCAGCATGGCGGTGGATGGTGACCGACATGCGACACAGACCGTGTGTGCTGCGCAGCATCTCTTCTTCTGCGGTGTGTCTCGCGGGGTCTGTGAAAGACGAGATCGCTCGTTGTCCTTGGCCACATACCCCCTCCCTAACACCCAATGCACCCGCAGCTTCATTCCACTTTCGTTTCCTGTGCAGGCTCCTCCTCGTCTCATTGCACGGCACCCGTCTGTGGGACGGACTGCGACATTATTTGCCAACATGCAGCACATGCAGTCTCCAGTCTGTTTTTTTTTGTACACGTTTGGATTGAAGGTCTGATCGAAGGAATGAGTTCTTGCCGAATATTCATTCGCTGCAGTCAGTCGAAGGAAGCCGGGACCACCGCAGCCGACCCAGGATTTCGAGGGCGAACAGGCGGAGAAGGTTACGTCAAGCCGCAATCTGTCAGAAGGCGATTGGTGGTCAATCCATCGTGGCGGCCACGCATGTCGATCTCTCCCCGCAGAGCTCAAACCAGAAGTCCGGCACGGCGATCGCTTTATTTTCGGGCTGGCTGAAGGTGCCTGCTGACACCGCGCTTTCTACCGCAACTTGACACTCGACACAGCTGAAGACACTTCACACCCTGAGGCCATCGCGCGCTCGCCTGGCGCAGACGAACGGCCAGTCCTGGCGGCGTGCTGCGCAGAGGAGATTGGACACGTCGAGATGCACTGTCGAAGAGACAAGAGAAGCTGCATGCGAGGACGCCCGTGAGAGACCCATACCGAACGACCCGACGACGCGACCCCGATGGCATCAAACTCATCAAGCTCTGCATCATGGACATCTCCAGGTTCCGGGATTACAGGCGGCTACGATGGCAACAGTGAGACTTTGCGCATATTCATCGTCTTCTTCGCGGGTCTGGCCATGTATAACTCGTGCGAGCTGGTCATCATGATCTTCCTGACTTTCAAACATTTCTACGGGCTATACTTCTGGTCGATGCTCGTCTCAGGCGTCGGGATCATTCCGTACTCACTTGGCTTCCTGCTCAAGTTCATGAACATCACGACCGGCAATTTGAGGTGGCTGGCGGTGGTCCTGCTCACTGTTGGGTGGTACCCGATGGTCACAGGGCAGGCGCTCGTCCTCTGGTCACGACTCCACCTCATTGTGGCCGGCAAGAAGGGCGACAGAATGCTACGCTGGACCAAGTGGATGATTTGCATTAACGTGATCATCCTCCACGTCCCGACTACGGTGTTGACTTTTGGCTCGAATGGAGATCTACGCACCCACACGTTCGAGACTGGATACAACATCATGGAGAAGATTCAAATGATCGGTTTCTTCCTGCAGGAACTCACTCTATCGTCAATCTACATCGTCGAGACTGTCAAGATTCTCAAGACATCCTTGCAGCCCGGGACGAGAAAGACTATGAAGCAGCTGATATTTATCAACATTGTCATAATCGTCTTGGACCTTGGCCTTCTTGGGCTAGAGTGTGCCTCACTCTACATTTTGGAGACGCTGTTGAAAGGCGTCGTGTATTCCGTGAAGCTGAAGCTTGAGTTTGCCATCTTGGGAAAGCTGGTCAAATTTGTCGGCAACACGAGACCCCAACAGGATTTGCGAAAGTCTTCCATCGGGTTCGTGACGACGGAAGGCAAGACCAGCGGAGACAACTACGACATGAACATCAGAGACTTCGTAGACCTGACCAGGATTTCCACCGACATCACGCACCCCTCTGCCACGCGGCAGTCTGATTCAGGCGCATCGCGGCGAAGGTCTGCGCGCCAGCAGAGCCTCGGCCTAGAGTACGATCTTGCACGCTTTGAGCATGTCGAGGATGTCTCTACTCTACACGAAGCCAGCTCTCTGAGTACTCGATCACCCGGCGCAGATAGCGGAGTTTGAAGAACCTAGTACCTTCATGGACACACACTTCTCACCCCGGCGGCGGCGGCAACGAACGGCTGAAGTATCTCAACAAGCTCATCACAATTGACCAGGCGACTCTGTTTACGGCAGAAAGCCGCACATTTTGTTGCTTTGCGGAAGGCACCCACACCCCGAAGTGAAGTGCCGCGAGCAACGTCGCCGCAGCCTACCAAACGATATCTGGGTATGACGAATGTCGCGAATGTTTGGTGCAGAGTGCATTACTCGTCTCGCGGCCATGCAATGAGAAGGTGCCGAGATTTCGCATGGTCGAAGACCCTAACCTTCGACAAACAGCAATTATTGCCGACTCTTAGAGTGAAAAGTTGGCAAAGGCTAAACAAGTAGCGAGAAAAGTAATTCATCTATCTGACATCCTTGCGACTCCTTGTTCCCTCTTCGCATACGATGACAACATTCGTCCCAATGGGCTGCAAGTCCAGACTATTCAGCTCCTTCTGCGCTCGGCGTCCACACGAGTCCTCATTTCGCTGGCTAGGATCCTGCGCCATGCAAAATCTGGCAGAAAGAGATTGAACGCCAGCTGAAGACGGTGTTTCCAATGCGGAACGACCAGCGTATTTGCCGCATTGACTTTGGACAGACAAGCGATGGCGCACTCTCGAGGGTCCAAAGTAAAGAAGGGTATATCATCCTTGTTTGTGGCGGATCGCACATTGCCAATGATGAAGCCTGTGGTGTCCACGCCTTTGACACCTTCTGCGAGCAAGTCATTCTTCAAGGCACTCGTGAAGATATGTACATACGCTTTGCAGGACGTGTACGTCGTGATGTATGGCACGCCGAACAGACCGCCAACGGACCCGCAGTTCAAGATTGCTGCTGGCGCGTTCTCCACTAGCGTCGGCACGAGAGCTCTTGTCAGATGAGTCGGGAATCGCGCATTCATGTTGATTGTCCTGTCAATGTCCGCATGGCTTGTCTCCCAGTGTGGCGAGTATTGTGGCTGCATTGTCTGACCTCCCACGTTGTTGACGATCAAAGTGAGCTTCCCGGGGAGGTTCCTTGCCTTCTCTGCGACGAGCACGAAGGACTCGTCGGATCGTGATGCGTCGGCGACCACCATCTCGAAACTGCGGCCTGGATAGTTCTGCTGCAGTTCCTGGATTCGGCGCGCTAGCTTTTCTTGGTTGCGTGCGTGCAAGAGAACATTGAAACCGCGTTCGGCCAGCACGTCTGCGAAGCTGAATCCTATGCCGTCTGAGGCTCCCGTCACCTACATGTGACGACTTCGTTCAGCACTCTCCGCGCGGCTTGTCTGTACGTACTTACCAGTGCCCAAGATCCATCGGCAGCGTGGCAGTACGAGGAGATGCTCGAACGCCTCAAAGCAAACACGGCTTCGGTCACCAGTCCATAGGCCACATACGATCCAACGGCGGCGCCGGCGAGGGCTAGAAGTTGCTGTATGAGTCCGACTGCCATATCCGCCGCGATCGAGGTCGATGTAGTCAACAAAAAGAATGCCAATTCTCAGCTGTCCAAGTTCCGTTCAGCTCGCTTCGTACGGCATGCTCCGCTTCACCAGCTTCATGCGGCAAGGGTGTTACACAGGCAGGGGCATCTTGACGCCGAAGGCTCAACATTCGTTGGGAAATGAAAGCAAGACATTTTCCGTGGTGCTCGACATCTACCCATTGCCGACGCTGGGTTTCGACAATCGATTCTTGTTGGCCCTCCGCGGACAGCAAAACCCTCTGTTTTGCGAGCGGCCTCGAAAAGACCGGGTGAGTCAAGTACACGGACGAACACGCCGTCTTGCTCTCGGATTTGCCGGCCTGCCTGAGCGTTGGAGGAAACTGCAGTCTCCAGTACAGTGAGTAGGTGTTTGGGTGGAATTGTTGACAATGCAAGAGCGAGCTGAAGGATCAGAGTGTGGGTGGACTGGAGTGGGGCCTCGGCTCGGGAGGTGGCGTCATCTCTGTTGTGGGGCGATCCGAGACGCGTCCAGGCGCGTGTCGACGTTCATCGCAGTGGTCTCACGACTCTTCTTCTCTCCTCTCCTTCTACTCCCCAGGCGAGCATTCGAGCACCTCACCCTCGAGATGGCTCTGCCATCATCGCCGCCACTTCTTCCAGAGCAGCTGGAAGAACCTCCATCCTCTCCATTGTTACCGACCTACACCACGCATCCGCCCAGCCGAAAGCGACATCTTCAAGAGTATGACAATCTCTCGAGCGACCCGTTGTTCTCCGACGATACATCTGGCGCCGAGGACGTAACCGGATACGAGCGGCCGAAGCGAAAGCGGATGGTCAAAGGTCCTTGGTGGTCTTTGGGGAAGAGATCGAATTTGGAGCCAGCGGGGAGCTCAGCCAAGAAAGAGCCACTTAGGAATGCGGATAGTGGCGTGTGGATGGGAAGCGATGGCAGCGAGGAAAGTACTGGAAGCCTGCTTTCTAGCGGAGGCCATTTGCAGCGCTTGCATGTCAATGATGAACATGCAGCGCGTCTCACACAAAGACTGCGATCGTCCGTAGAAGAACTTGCACTGAACACTGTCAACGATTGCGTCGAGAATGGGAAAGAGACCATCGATCTCTCCAACATGAACCTGGGATACCTCTCATCGACCACTCTGCGGCCGCTGCACGAACTCATCCGCCAACCTCAGTTTGATCCCACACAACCCCCATCCGAGGGCGAGTTCAACGCGTTTACCCCGTCCATACAGTTGTATCTGTCTCAGAACCATCTCACCTCGCTGCCATCTGAGCTGTTCCGACTCGAGAACATCACTGTTCTCAGCCTAAGAAACAACACGTTAACCGAGCTTCCCCCATCCATTGGTCGTCTACGCAGACTCAAGGAGCTCAACATTGCCGGAAACGCCATCACTTGTCTTCCTTGGGAACTGCTTCCGCTTCTGGACTGCCGCGGGACTCACAACACGATCAGCGTGCGACCCAATCCGCTGATTGCGCCGGCGCGTTTCAATGGTGCTTCCTCCTTGCCAGCAGTGCCAGCCGAAGTCAAGGCTTCGAATGAAGAGCTTGGCCGCTGGGGCGACATCAGGGCTTACTTCGATAATCTGAGGAAGTCATACTTGCAGCAAGGCCCTCTAGACGTGCGCTCGGAGCTGGAAATTCGTCTCAAATTGGGGCGTGCTCTTCGAAACCAATACCTGCAGGAAGCTTCGAGGGCAGGTCGAGAGCTCAACATATGTAAAGAGGAACTGATCTACCTGGCTGCTTCGCCCGTGCGGTACTTCGACATTGATGGGAGGCCGCTCCGCAAAGAAGATGGTGACGAACGCACTACGCCGATCTTCAGTTCGACGGAGGGTCTTGAATGTGAAAGTATGAATGGGGTAGCACCTTCCCTGTTTGAACTCTCTTTGCGAGCAGCTCAGCAGCACTTCGATCTCCACGATGTACCTACAGGCTTGCCTGTCCAAGTAACCACGGCGCTGCGCAATGCAGCGTCAACTTTGGAGCACGGAAACCCGCGCTGTTCAGTCTGTGGCAGGTCGTACATTCTTGCCAGGGCCCAATGGATCGAGTATTGGTACAATGGGTTTCCATCGCAGGCAGAGCTTACCCAAGAGACCGTACTACCCTTCATGCGAAAGGTCTGCAGCTGGGAGTGTGCAAAGGCTTCTGCAGCTGGGTCGTTCAGGTGTTAATGATCGTGGACATGATGTGTATATAGTGTATCTATCACATTGAATCCTCCCAGGATCTTCCCCGTCGCTGTCTCACTCACATCTCACAGCAGTCGCACCAATGTCGTGGAACTGGACTGCGTGCGCGCTCAACCCAATGAGACACTTTCCATTGGCCTCACTTTGATATTTGTGAGCCACTGTACTGTTTCAAAATTAGGAAGGAACGAATTCCAGCACTGCACAGCGTCTACGTAATGAAGATGCAGGAACGGAGCAGGTGCCGCCGAGGACCTCCCGGCAGTTGAAGATAAGCTTCGGTTAGTGCGGGGCACTGGCGTCGCGCGCATTCACGCGCTAGGGTCGCGATTTGCGCTTCCACTCGAGCTTCCGACCGTGATCACCTCCACTCTCACCCTCACACCACCGTCGACACCGACATTGATATTGTTGACGCGTACGCTTGCGTGGGCCACCCGCCGCGGTGACACCGATACAACATGAAGCGCGCGTCTGTCGAGCTCGGCCACGCCGGCCCGTCGCACGCCGCCAGGAAGCGCCGTAAGGAGGAAACGCGACTCGAGACGCCGATCGAGGAGCCTCGCGCCAACGAACCACTGCCAGGCGCCACGCAAAGCACGGCAAAAGAGTCTGTACGCATCGATGCCGATGGCTTCAAGATCCCCAGCCTGCCGACCAAATCACCTCGCGGACCGTCCACCTCCAGCACCCAAGAGACGCCTCCATCTGGACAGCAGTCGACGGGAGCCAGCAAGTTTCTCCAGCCTTTCACATTCTCAAGTCCGTCCTCCACGCAGCTGCCAACTCGAGGCAAGAAGCTCTTCCAACGTACCTCTTCCAAAGATCCCATTAGCGATGATATTCCCACGTCGTCATCTGGAAAAAGCCGGATGTCTGTGCTAGCAGTCGCGCAGACGAGCTGGTCTGATCATGAAGACAAAATTGTTCTCCACGGCATGGCTTTGGGATGGTCGGCAGGGAAGACTGCTCGGGCACTTGGAAATCATCGTACAGATGGTGCTGTGAGAGGTCGCAAGGCTATTCTCAAAAAGAAACATCCCAACGGCCTCAAGAACGTCTCCCATCAGGAAGAGCCCGCTCAGGAGTCGAAGCGTGTTCCCTGGTCAGAATCTGAACTGAAGACGATGAGAGCAGCGATGGCCTATGGCTACGATGTGTTGGAGATACAGGCCAAATACTTTCCACGTCGGAGTCAGGAATCCATCAGGAAACGGGAACGGCAGTTACATGATTCCGTACTTCGAAGTGAAAGTGCCAAAAATACGTTTCCTCGCGACAAGAGTGAGACACTGAGCTCCTGGACGGACCGTCACAACCTTCTCCTTCGACGTGGTTTCAGAGAGACCCTAAGCGCGGAGGACATGTGTGACCGTTGGTTCCCAGCCTCAGCGCTGCCTGATGTGAGGCGAAAGCTAGAGGCTTACGAAGCACAAATGGACAACAGCAGAGACGACACCGTTCTCGTGCCATCCAGCCTGCAGTCGACCCAACAATCTCCGCAGCCGTCCGTCTCACGTTCGTCGCTGTCGGCTGAGACACCGACGATCCCTTCCAGCCCTCCAGAGCAGGTTTCACAAGAGACAACAAGCCCCTGCGCAGTCGTTTGCCCGCAAGAGAAGGAAGAGGTATACCCTGGCCAGCTGCGTCCAGGGCGCAGCGGTCAGGCCACACTGAACTTCCATCGTGAGAAGGGCAAGCAACCAGTACATGGACATCCCGAGCCAACTTTTACAAGCGCCGATATCGAGTCTCAAGATCTTCTGGATAGCTCGCCAGACACATCTCCTGATGCAGTTGCTGGGGCATCCTTGGATGACTCCACGCCTGATGCTGCACCGTCAGACGCAGAAGACTCCGCCGAAGACCAGACTGCAGAAGCGATGGAGACTACGCCGCCAACGCCGAATCGCACTGCCCAATCCCCACATGACTGGCCTTCTGAGATCCGTACAGCCTGGGTCCAGCTTCCACGAACGATGCCGATGCCTACACCGCCCATATCCAAGACGAAAACGCCGACATCTTCCTTGCCCAGCTCTGGCAAGCTCCGAAAACCGTCACGAGCGATGGGATCCGCAAGCAGGCTATTGAATGCTCGGAAGCAGCAAGCGAATGCACAGACGAGCCCCACTGGAGGAGATACAATGCAAGCATCACCTCAGCATGTTGAGGAGAATGTCAGTCCTTGCGGCGAGGCGGAGAACGTGCCCAAGCCGAGAGTTGAGGCGGGCGTCGACACCCAGAACCGTGTCGAGATCACGCCTCCTGAACCAATCGCGAATCGCATGTACAGCAGCAGGTCCGAAGAAGAGAGATGGAAGGAAGCCCGGAAGATTGCAGGCGGAGACCCAGAGAAGGCCAAGCGAGAGTATGAGGATATTTTGAGCCGTGAGCAGATGCTTGATGCTGTCACTTGGGAGAATCACGAGGAAATCGATCGATTGAAAGCTCAACGTAGACGTCGCGAGCGTGAACGAGCTGAAGCTGATGGAAAATTCGCGCCTCGCCGTCATGATGCGCTACACGGTCTCAACGCCCTGCCAAATGATGACTGGGAGTCTGCCGATGAAGAAGTCATCCGAGATGACGATGAGTCTACTGTCTCGGCGGAGAAGCGAAACCCATGGCACGCCCCCGACGATGCGGTTGGACCAGACGACGGCATCTCCGATGACGATGCTGACGATGAAATGCCTGAGCTGGCCCCCAGTGTGTCCAGGATCAGCGATGCGAGCGAGAAGAAGAAGCGGAGGGGAAAGAGACGCACCGCTAAGAAACCCAAGCAGTCAGCGAAACGCTCTCCGAAGAAATCAGCGCCCAAGCCATCCACGTCTGCTCCCGAGCCTACAGAGTTCACCTTTCCCATGGAGATGAAATTCGACATCCCTCCGGATCCGAAGGCTCGGCCGAGCCCACGTACGCAGCTGAGAGAGAAGCAGGCGGCGGCAGAAGCTTGGTTGAAGGCACAGGACGAGCTGAGCGATCCTCCCTCCAGCAGTGATTCCGAGTAACCTCGTTTTGTGTAAATAGCTTACCCCTGTGTGATTATCTTGCTCAATGGAACTGCATGTGAGATCGACTTTCTCTCTGACAATTCTCTCCGATTTTCCAAATGCGACTGAGCTGCTGAATAGCTCCTCCATGGCATCACGCGAAACACATTCTGAGAGAGGCCGGTCGTTTCCAGTGCCACTGTCTCTGGTATCGTTTCATCTACCAGCCTTTCGATAATCCGTTGGCACCTTGAAACAAGTTTGCTTGCTCGAGATGATCGTGCCGGTAGGACCATACTTAGCGACTATCTTTCCCTATGCTTGGACGTGAGCCTGTCCACCGTACGTGATTAAGAATGCTGTGTCGCAGCTTTCAACAACTTGCGGAGCGACTGTGCTACTGGATGGCTTTTCGAAGGCATATTCTCTCTGTAGCCTTCGAGAGATAGCTGTCAGGTTTGAGGGATGATCTCTAGTCATGTGCTGTCGAACGTGGCTTCCAATGCACTGTCGACACCTTCTCAGCCTTTCCGCTCCCTCGAGATGACTGCTTCAATCCGAGTGATATTTGTGAGATCGAGCGCTCCGTTCCTGGCCTATGACGACGCATGTGAGGTCACTTATCGTGTCAGGCTGCTTGGCTTTTCTCGTTCTCCCCAAAACCGAGAGAAATGACTTTGCCGTTGAGCAGGACCTCGATGGTATCATTTATCTGCAGCTGTTGGGAGGGGCCTCCGTGTACAAATCGAGTCTCTGCTCACATGCTATCGATCATGGCTTTCAATCGGTTGTCGAGCCTTTGTACGATCACCTGCTCCCTCGAGATGACCAGCCTTAAGCAACTGGCTACTGATGCCATCAAGATCGTCGCTTCCCGCTACATTCTCGACCTCTGTGCTGCTAGCTCCAACTTCGTGCTGTCTTCGTTGTTCTCGTGTGGCGAGAGCCGCACTGTCTTCTGCCCAAAGGGTCAACTCGCTCGCAAAGCATCACCCGCCTTCTTCAACCCAGCTCGAGCAGCTTCTGGGACATCTTCAGGTCCCATCACCACATCTACAATCTTCAGTCCCCTCCCATCCGCAAAAGTCTCATCCGCGAAGACATCTTCCAGCTCTCCCCAAGTCTCGACCCTCTTTGCAACAACCGGATAACGCTCCTCCTCCCCAGCACCAAAGAACCTTGCCGCTTCAACATACCGCCACTGCGCCACATCATTATAAACCTCCTCCCTCCCATGCAACAACCTCTCATAGGTATATCCCCCGTTGTTCAACAAGAAGATCGTGACATCCAATTCATACCTGATAATATCACTCAAACTCTGACATGTCACCTGAAAACTGCCGTCCCCCTCAAAGAGTATCGTCCGACCGGGGACGTTGTGGTCTCGTTTCGCCGCGGCAACACCTTGAGCACAAGGGAGCATTTGACCAATCGAACACCATAGGCCTGAGGCGATGACTTGAACTGGAGAAGGAAGGGACATGCCGCGGCCGCCGATGAGGGGTGTGCCATTTGCGAGGATGAGAGTGTCGTGGGGTTGGATCCAGGGGGAGAGGCGGGTCCAGAAGGGGTCTTGGGTTATTGGCGATGAAGAGGGCGGTGGTGCATACGCTTTGGGAGAGAATTGGCTGGGTGAAGGTTCGAACATGACCGGAGAAGGCTGTTGACGAAGTCGAGCCACAAGTTCCTGCAGGACTGTCTTGCCGCCGACTCTGTATTGCTTGTCGCCCACGCTGACACTGTCCAGATCGAAAGAGATAGTGACACTCGGATCCGGTATTGCAGTCCAAGCTGCGGTGTTGGTGTCGCTCAAGAGTCCCCCGAACAGCAAGACCAGATCCGCGGACTCACTGTATTCAGTTGGCCCCGCGAGAGGTCCAGTCCAGGATGGAAGGCATTCATCGATCACACCTTTGCCAGCCGTGAAGCAAGTCGTCGGCATGCCGCTGATCTCGACGAGCTCGTTGACATCGTTCATCATATCCCAAGAGTATGCAAGTCCATCAGCAATGATAAGCGGTTGTTGAGCGCTCCTCATACGGGCTAACACCATTTGCGTGGCCTGCTCGAGCTCTTCATTTCTCTCATGCTTCCTCTCCTCAGCCTCCAAATTTCTCCCCAGCAATTCCCCATCCACCGGCATCGTAATCATATCACTCGGCAGACCCACATACACCGGTCTGCTCTTCCTCACACACTCTTCCAAAACCTCATCATACGTCCTCGCCGCTTCACCCCCATCCTCACAGTCACCCAAATTCGCCTGCGCACAAGTGATATTTTTCGCCATCTCAGCGTACACGCCCAACGAGCTACCCTTCCCCAATGAGTGGTGTAAGATATGCCCGCTCCCTCTCCGATGCTCGCGACTCGGCATCCCAACAAAATGCACAACAGGCACACTTTCCGCGTAACTTCCCGCCACAGCATTGATAGCGCTCAATTCGCCGACCCCATACGTCGTGAACAAAGCGCCAACTTTCGGCGCCCTCGCATTCTTGCTGCCATTCAGACCGATGTTGCTTGTCATGGTCCTCATCGCACCAGCAGCAGCCCGGGCATACCCATCAGCCGCGTAACCCGCACAAAGCTCATTCGCATTTCCAATCCATTGAGCACCTGAAGCAGGAAGGGAATCTAGAGCTCGAAGCATGAAGTCGCCCGGGACGCCATGGATGGAATGGCAGTTGAGTTGGCAGAGGCGGGTGAAGAGGTATTGGGCGAGGGGGATCTTAGAAGACATTGCGTGGGGAAGAGTATGGACATCGTTGTGAAAGCGAATGGGATGGGATGGAGAGTGATGATGTTGACATTAAGCTGACAGAAGGCGAGGTTCAGATGCGGGTGGTATGGACTGGGTGAGACCCACTTTCAGCCGAGACTCCTTCGAGCTGCTGTACCGATGTTGCAGTGCAGGACAGGATATTAATTCACAAATCGCACAGTGAGGTGTATAGTCTCTAGGTGATAACTCGTCATCTTTGCTCCAACCTCAGTCGAATGAAGCACGAAACAAGACAGAATGGATCCGCCATGCGCCGGACTGGGTTGTGCTGGCCTCAGCAGAGGAAGCCACTTGGAGTGTTTGTTTGAATTCGGAACATAAGGTAGTAATCAACTGCACGTCGGTCAGAGACTGATGGAATATGGGCGAAAGGGCAGGGAAAAGCTGGCGGTTTGTTCTGTGGTCCCATTGCCGGGTATTTGCAACTCACATCCGATTGACTCTTCGCCCGCGACCAGGCCGTCTTCCTCGCTCTTCTTCGACATCTTCAACCTCATCTTTACCTTTCTCGAGCTTCCCATCTTTGAGATCGCGGGGCTGTAGGTTCCAATCGGAGACGTCGTACCAATCTTCACCATCGCTCATCTCAGTCACCATATTACCCTTTCCATCTGGCACGAGATGGCCTTCAGCTTTGCAGCTCTGGTAGACGACCTTGCGTAGCCTGTCCGTCTTTTGCAGCCCATTGAAGAGTGTCTCGAGATGCCGTACGATCTGTTCCTGCTTTTGGACGTACAAGAGAAGCAGCTTTCGGGACTCCTCCGCTTCGTTCGCAGGTAGTCCCAGATCACGGTCGGTGAGGGCGGACTGTGAGGGGACAAACCAGGGATTAATGGTTGGTATGGATGCCGAGTCGCTCAGTGAGGGAGAAGGTGTTCGGTCACTTCGCTCAGCAGGGGAGCGGGCTCGAGCTCGAGTAGTCATCGCGTGAGTATTAGTCCCGTTCGATTGCGATGCAGTTTCAGATGCCGCTTCGCGGTCGGCAAGATCAGCAATGGTGGGATTGGGAGCTTGGTCAGGACCCTGCCCATCTTGTTCGTTTGCAAGGGCCTGTTGCTGTTGCTCGGTATGGTTTCCGTTGAGCTCTACCGTGTTGCCGTTTGTTTCCGTATGTATCGCTTCGTTCGTTTGGAACGCGCGCGCATTAGCCATGTCTTGTGCTATAACGCCTTCCATGCTTTCTCCGCCCTCTTCTGCTCCTCGCTCTTCCAACGGCAATGCTTTCGCAGGATCGAGGTTCGTCTCTTCGCGAGGGACGCCGTTCTCTGTGCTGAAATCCTGTGGTGGCTCCAACTCCAAGCCTGGGCCGTCCATGGCAAGGCTCGGGACTGCACTCTGATCACCGATGCTGCAGTCTCCGTTGAGGAGGGCGTCGTCGGTTTCACTTTCGAAAGCGCCGCAAGGCACCCAATCGGCATCTCCTCTGAATCTCTGCAGGAGTGCCTTGGCTGTCGCAAGACGAACACGCTCTCTGCGTAGCATCTCCAAAGCTTGTTCGGCCATTTCTGTCAGGCCCTTGCTCTTGTAGGCCTGGCTCATGCTCGGATGGTTGGGAAGTTCGGCGGGGTTGGTGAGAGGTTTGAGAAGGTGTTCGAGCTGGACATCGCCAAACGGATCATCCTCTGCGGGTTCACCATATCGCTCTTCTTCATAGTCGGATTGGGTGGGCGAGTAGACGTCTCCATCTTCGTCGAGCAGGGGAGGATTTCTAGAGATGGTGTATCGCGTGTACCCGGCGTGGTCAACTCTCTGTTCCGATCAGGCTTCAATGTTGATCCAAATGCTGCAAGGTAGTGGCACGAACTCACCTTCTTGTATGAGAGCCCTCCCGTATCGTCCAAGCGATCGCGCTGGACATCCTTCGCTCCTCGTTTGAGCTTGTTGCCGCGGTTGGTGTGCTGGGTAACGTACGAATCGCTGTCGCTATCGCTGGCCCGGCGCTTCATGGCCAACTTCATGGCGCGGATCGTGTCGGCGATCATGGCCTGCTGCTGTGCCGCCATATTGAATGTCTTTGTAGTGAGATCAACTCGATGTCACAGAGAAGGACATCGACTTGCGCGCAGAGACCAGACACCAGACACCGACGCGCCGATGTCATTGGCAAGCGACATGACTCGCGCGAGCATGAGGCTCGGCGGGCAGGTCCGACGCCAAAAAAGTTTGGAGTCGAGAAATTCGAGAGATCGGCTTCGTTCCATCCACCGCCCGAGATCCACTTCGAAGCCCAAGACCCGAGTGGAGTTCTCGCGACACCGCACGACACTTCCTCGCTCACAACACACCTCACCATGGCAGGAGACGAGACAGTGCCGTCCCGCCTGTGGACTTCAGACGCACCCGCCCCGAAACTGCACATCGTCCTCAGCCAAGTCGCCGGCCTCCTGGACGATCTAGGCTACAAAAAGGCCCTCGCTGCCCTGGAAAAAGAGGCCACCAAGAATGGCTTGGAAAAGCCCGACACATCGGAGGGAGGAGTGTCACTGTTGAAGCTCTACGAGTCACAAACTTCGGGCGATTCTTCAGCTGCAGGGGGTGCAAGTGACAGTGACAGTGATAGCGACAGCAGCGACAGCGATGACGAGTCGGAGAAAGACGAGGCAGAAGGAGTCTTGGTGGATGTTGAGGCCGAGGAGACCAGTGACGACGATTCAGACGAAGAGAGCGGGTCAGACAGCGACAGCGACAGCGACAGCGACAGCGACAGCGACAGCGATAAGGATACTTCAGGAGACAGCTCTGCCAAGGCGGGCACGAAGCGGAAACGAGTGTTGACGCCGCCCTCCTCAGACAGCTCCGACGACGATAGCGACGATTCATCGAGCAGCAGCGACTCCGACAGCGATGCACCACCCGCGAAGCGAACCAAAGTCGAGCCTGCCAGCTCTGCGTCTTCGAGTGCCCGCGATTCCGACTCCGATTCATCCAGTTCAGACAGTGATTCTAGCAGCGACTCGGACTCGGACTCAGACTCGGCGGACGAGGCCAGCTCCAGCAGCGATGATAGCGATTCCAGCAGTGACAGCGATTCTGACTCCGACTCCGACTCCGAGCCAGCGAAGACCAAGTCTAAGAAGCCCGCAAAGAAGGAGGGCCTCACCGTCGTGACTCCCAAAGCAGCCACACAAGAAGGATCACAGTCCTCAGCGACACTCGAGGGCGATTCGCCCGCTCCAAGAGATGACGACCCAACCAGCGGGATGCACCCCGATCGCCTCAATCGATTACCAGCATCCATGAAGGAGAGCGCTAGCGACCTCAAGAAGAAACAATTGCCATTCTCTCGCATCCCCACCGATCAATACGTCGACCCGCGCTTCGGCAGCAACGCTTATGTTTCATACGACTACGCCGACCGAGCACACCAGGACCTGATTGTGACGAAGGGGAAAGGCTTCACGAAAGAGAAGAACAAGAAAAAGAGAGGTAAGCAAGATCATATCCACAACGCCTGGGACAACGCAAAGTTCTCGTTGCGCAGTCGTTCGCCCTCTCCCACCGATTACCTTGAAGACAATGACCTTGGCGGGTCTTTTGGCTTCAAAGGATCTTTTGGCTTCAAAGGGTCTTTTGGCTTCAAAGATGACCTCTGGGACTTTTGCGCCGGCGTGGGCTTCAACCCAATGTCCGGTGGATGGTAGACTGACATTGAGTATAGGTGCATACCGCGGCGGCATGATCGATCTCGCACCGAAGGGTATCAAGTTCGATGATTGAGCATTGAAAGTGAAAAAGATGGTGTAAGAGATGTAGATGGTAGATTCGCGTCTGGGTGTTGAATGTCAGATCACAGTATGCCATCCGTGAACCGCTCGCCCGCCCGTACCGCACGTTGTACGATTTCTGTACGAATCATGCTTCGACAACCACGTTTCCTGGGTCAACGATGCCGTCTTATCCTTTGCGTTTGCTCTCCCCGCAAATCATGACTGCTTGCTGATCAGCCGCTCGGCTGTTAGTCATGGACCATAACTTTCGCGCCCTGGAAATGGTGTCTGACAGCGCTTACTACCACTCATAGAGGATGCCACCACACAAGCTCACATTGATCCTAGACGGTGCTTTCAGTCTGCCGACTGCCGACTACCTCACTCACTTGCGCATTCAGTCAGCGTCACGAAGGAATTGATAAGTTGGGCGAAGAAAAGATATCCGGCCACAGCGACAACCACCTCACGATGTATTCGCCGTTCGAGATACCACTCAACCCAGAACCTTTGCGCAAGCCTCGAAAGCTGCGCGTAGTATGCATCGGAGCTGGCTTCGCAGGTGAATACTCGCCCAACTAATCTTATTCATAAAGCAACTTCGATCTGAATGAAAGTGTCTCAGGGCTCACTTTGGCATACAAGATATTGGAGGAAAGAAAGCTGGAAGGCGTCATTGACTTTCAGATATACGAGCGACAGGTATGTTGCGACTGATAATTGATGTATATACAGCTGACAGTGGCCTGCAGTCCGACGTTGGAGGTGGGTAGAGGCTCGCTTTCAGATTGCAATTGACTTACGTGTACAGGCACTTGGGCTGCTAACAAGTATCCTGGTAAGCTATCAATAGTTGGAACTGCTTGAGGTGGGCTCTGCTGACCACTCTGTGTGCGATAGGATTGACATGTGATGTTCCGATTCACATATATACCTTACCCTGGGCCCCCAAGCACGATTGGACACGGTTCATGGCTGGAGGCCACGAGATCCTCCAATATACCCGAGATGTGAAGAACAAGTTCCGCCTTGACAGATGCATGTCCTTTAACACAGCTCTCGAGACCGCCACATGGGACGAGAAAGCCGGAAAGTGGAAGCTGACCCTCCAGGAGAACGGTGGCAAAGAAAGGAACGACGAATGTGACATCCTCATCGGCGCCGTGGGGACGCAGAACACGCCAACCAAGTCAGCGATTCCAGGTCAAGAAACCTTCAAAGGCACGATCGCCCACACGGGATCTTGGGACGAAAGCATTGATTGTCACGACAAGCGCGTGGCTGTCATTGGCAATGGCTCGTCGGGCATTCAAACATTTGGAGCTTTGCAGAAGCAAGCCAAGAGGATTACGCATTACATTCGATCTGCAACTTGGATCAGTCTCAACTACATGAGCCAGTTCACGCGCAACGCTGATGGGCGAAATTTCGAGTACACCGATGAGGAGAAGACGGACTTCCAAGACCCAAAGAATCTATACGCTTACCGACGGAAGATGGAAACTGCCTCGAACGGCATCTTCAAGAACTTGGTATTTGACGATACTGCGCCCGAAGTGAAGAAGGGGTTCCGACAGACGCTGGAGAAGGTGATGAAGCAGCGCTTGAACGACGACCCAGATCTGCTGCGGAAACTCGTGCCGTCTTACCAACCATGGTGCCGGCGTCTTACTCCCGGCGACGGATATCTTGAAGCTCTTCAAGAGCCTAATGCCAGCCTGGTCGACGATCCAATTAAGGAGATTACGCCCACTGGTATCCGTACGGTCTCCGGTAAGGAGACGGACTACGACATCATCGTCGCAGCGACCGGTTTCGTGAACAGTAGGGTCGTGCCATGGAAGATGACGGGCAGAGATGGCGTCAGTCTGGCAGACCGCTTCTCTCAAGACGCAGATGGCTACCTCTCTGTTGCGGCGCCATCGATGCCGAACTACTTCTCGCCGGGCTGCGGTCCCAACTTCACCATCGCAAATGGTCCCGTGCTTTCCTCTTTCGGCTTCTTGGCTGAGTACATCCTGCAATGGATCGAGAAGATCGCATCCGAGGACATACACAGCATCTGCGTCAAAGACGACGTGGTTGAGGCGTACAATATCTACATTCAGCAAGTCCTTCGAAAGACCGCTTGGAACAAAGAATGCGAGTCGTAAGTTTCACCTTTCCCTATTCATGTTCTATTCCCTAACTTTGATCGTGAAGGTGGTACAAAAAAGGCCGCAAGGACGACTACCGCACCGGCATCTCCGCCATCTATCCGGGCAGTATGCGCCACTTTAAAGCTATGCTCGACAAGATTCGCCCTGAAGACTACGACATCAAGTATCGAAGCAACAACCCGTTCAAGTTCTTCGGATGTGGGTTGACAGAGCTGGATTTGAGTTCGGATCAGCCGGATTTGAGTGAGTATTTGGAGGAGACGATGAAGTTGGAGAACATGATATGATGATAGATGGATGTTGAGAGTAAGGAATGAACGAGTTGCCCATTGTTACTGCTTCTAGGCTCGATAATCAATAGCAGTAGGATCGGATCTACGGCCGCTCTCGAGTTGTGAGTTTGCATGCGAAGTCATTCAGAGGAACATTCGACGCCGTCATTCCTGGCACGCCTTTGTCACTCTTGTTTCCAGGATGCACTATTGACCTCACTGTCCCTTCAAGATCGATGATTTCCGCCCTGTGCGGCTCCGCTGGTCCCAGCACGTTAAAGTCGTCATCCCTGAACGAGAGCTTTTCCGTGATCGAAAAGTCGGAGAAATCAAAGGTCTGGATCATACGCGCCGCCAACATACACAGCTCCGCGATGGCGAAATTACGACCCGGACAGGCTGTTGAGTTGCGTGGTCAGCAAACAATCACGACGACAACGAGGGCTACTCACGACTCCGCCCAATCCCAAACGTCAGATCATACTTCAACAACGCTTCTCCCTCCCCAACGAATCGATGGCCCTTCCAGTACCTCACGTCCTTTCCATAAACATCCGCATCCATTGCGCAAGCCTCTTGCATCGAGTGCAATATATCGCCGGGCTGGAACACTTTCTCCCCCATACCCGGCAAGGTACAGGGCCTGACCACCGTCGCTGGTGTGCCCGTGAAGACATACATCCGGAAGGTCTCGAAGAAGGCGGAGTAGAGATGTGGCGTGACGGCTTTGAAGTTGGTGTTGACCAGAGACTCGGAGTTCAAAGCGTCGCACTCTTCCCGGATCTTCTCCAAAAGAACTGGACATTGGACGAGGTTGGTGAAAAGCCAACCCAAGGTCTCGGGCGTGTTTGCCAGAAAAGCGATCATCATCATGTTCAGGAACTTACTCCCGACGTCTGGCGGACTCTTGGCTTTCTCAAACACAGCAACGATGGCCTTCATCTCTTCGGATGCCGTCTTCAGCCCGCCGGCTTGATACCACGCATGGAGAAGCCGATACAGCTCCTGCCTTGCCTTAACCGTCTTCCTCGCCCCAGGCACAATCCTCGTAGTAACCCAAAGCGGCAACGGCCAGTTGAAGGAATTGAACATCGAATGTTGATGATCTGTAAACTCCTGCAGCACAACCCTCGTAGCAACATGATCCAACTCCGGCCCAAAAATCCCAATACAATTCACATTATACCCCAACCGATACATCAACGAATGCAAACTCACCACCCTCCCCTCCCTCCCCACCACCCCCTTGATCCTCTCAATCTCCCCAAACCCAATCCTCTGCACCCCATCCAGCAACGTCCCTAGCTTACTCTTCGCCAACTTCCCATGCACCGTCTGATCCGCATCCCTCACCGTATCCTTATACCTCGGATCCGTGGTCGGAATCTCCCAACCCGCATAATGGAACCAATCAAAGCCCGCGCGATGGTCTGTCTCTGAGATAGCGGCTCGGCTGAAGACGTATTTGATGGCGGAGTGTTTGCACAGCCAGTAGTTGCGGGATTGGGAGAAGGGGTCTTCGAGGTAGAGGTGGTGGCCTTGGCCGGCTTCGAGGGCGAAGGATTTGTGGGAGATGCAGTATTGGCGGTAGATGAGGAGTTTGCGGATGAAGGAGGGGAGGCGGGTTGTTATGAGATAGAGGGCAGCGAATAGGAGCGCGGAGGCGGTGAGTTGGGGGATGAAATGTTCCGAGATGGTGAGATTCATATTGGGTGACTCTTCTTGCTAGAGCGTCGAAGATCGTTGAAACAGAAGGAAGCAGAACAAAGCAGAGGAGAAGGGGAGAAGGGGAGAATTTGTCCGGTCAGAGGCGCGCTTTTGAGAACTGAAGCACATGGAATGGCGTTACATTAACTCTGACCCCATTTCTCCAAAAATGTGAGGCTCCTCTGCAGCATCCGTCTGCCATACCAGTGAAGCCTGGTCAAAAGGTACAAAGTACTTGATTCAACAACCTGCTTTCTTTGGCCCGCGGGCAACTGAAGCTGTGCGGGCTGCACCTCGATATGCTCGACTGACACATCATCATGTGCTATCCCATTGGATCACAAGTATATGTCGGCGTATGCGGACTTTATAGAGGCGAACCCAGCTTGCTGGAAGAGAGCAGCATCAAGATGGGCGGAAGGCAAGCGTCTCGAAGGATTGCAAGCCGCCTTCGCCCTATCTTTTCCAAGATCACGGTCCTATATCAAGTCAGCCCAATGCTGCCAAAGATCGACACTCAGGCGATAAGTATCTTTTCCACTGTCGTTGATGTTGTTCCCTGTCCACTCCGCCTTGCAAGGTGAAGTTGGGTTAAAGCTGCCAAAGACGCGCTCAGGGCAAGGAGGGATCATCGCTCCTCGGCAGTTTGTCCCTGCTCTTATCCTGAACTCCTCCTCGCCAACCTGACTTGGGCGGAACACCACGGCCTATCATGTATGCGGAATGACTGATAAGGTACCTTCACAATCGTCTCATGTGCTTTCTAACGGGCCTTCGGCGCACGAGCTTTTGCCGTAGGCGATAGTGACTTCTTCATTCATGATCAGCCTGGCGTGAGACTTGCGATCTGTATACGATGAGCGGAGGACAGGCCATGGTGCTCACCTGGCGGATACGTGATATGGATGAGATGCGAATAGACTGGTTTCGCCATAGCATTGGTACAACAAAGTCCACTGCGCTGGTTTTGCCATTGAACAAGTTTGCGATGATCGTTTCTGCTCAGACACGCTTCCTGAACCGCCAAAGATAGCAACACAAAAAGCATGCCGAAGCTTCCAAAGCCACGCGCTCGCCATGTGTGGCCAAGTAGAGTTTACAGGCGATCCATGTCTGTCACAATGCTCGATGCTGGAGTTCGGATGCCACTCCATCCTCTATCACTTCCTGCCAAGCTCACACGCGATAAGGCTGGTTCAAGTAGAACGGCAAGTTCTTCGTACATCGTCAGCTAGTAGTTGGGCAGTTCCCTTCGTCGAGCACTTTGTCGCTATCTGAATCCATTGATGCCGCCAAGATGGCAGAGAAAGGCCAACGAAGGACGGCCGTAAAGCAATATCTGAAGAAGTTCGAGGTCGCTCAGCCCAAGACTGGAACTTATGAGATCGACCGATATACATGTCCAGGCATGTGCTTGTGCGACTTAGTGATCGAATGCTGCGCTGACCTCAATTGCAGATCTTGTGCCTCTTGACAAAACCCGGTAAGACGACTTCAACAGCGGGCTCGTGGAAGGACTTCAACTAATCGTAAGACATAGCCGAACTTGGGGCGGTTGGAGCTACGTTGTGTATTGGTGCACAGGAGGTAAATTTGTCGACTGAGCCCGCATCGAGAGAGAAAGGCGATGTTGACGTCTGCACAGGCTTCGCCATTTACAATTACTCGACCGGCTCTGCTTTGATCGCCTACGGTCTCAGCGGGAAGCAAGCTCTCGCGGCCGGTATCTTCTCACCACTGGCACTTGCAGCTTTGTGCGTTCTGTGCGGCGTCAGTCCATCCGTCCCTCGATTCGTCATTGAGACTGACATTAGCTCGAAAGTGGATCGGCGGCAGCCATAATGTCACGTACACAGTGGCATCTCGTATGTCCTGGGGTATGCGAGGCACTTACTTCGCTGTCTTCATCCGAGTCATGCCAGGTCTCGTATGGGACGGCATTGAAGCATGGTGGGGTGGCCAGGCCGTCAGTACGTGCATAGGCACAATGTCCTTGACATGGGCGAACTGGTCATATTTGCTCGCAGATGGAACAATGGAGCTCAAGGTAAAGATTCGTTCGGAGCGTGCTGCGGACCACTTGCTGACAATTTGTAGGACTTTATCGGCTGTGAGTTTTATGCGCTCATGAAAGGAATCAAGCTGACGTTCCCAAGTCATCATTTACTATATCATTTGTGAGTTCGCATTAGAGGAGTCGGTGAGAGAACGGCGCTGACGATGGCAGACCTGATCGTGATGTGGTTGCCTCCTGAGAGGCTGTACAAGCCATTCCTGGTTTCGTGCGTCGGATTTGCAATGACGGTCGTCGGTAAGACGTCTCAAGGCTCTCGCTCCACTGAAACGTTGCTCATCACCATAGGCCTGTTGATCTGGTCTATCCATCATGCCGATGGCACAGGCGGGCCGTACTTCGCGCACTCCTATCAAGCCGAGACTCTGCTTGCCAATTCTCTGCGTGAGCATAACGACTCCTTCCGCTATGACCAACACTGACCAGAGCCTTAGCTTGGGCCGTCATATACGGCGCGACGTCTGTACTCGGGAATTGCGGAGTCATCACCCTGGGACAAGCAGATTGGTGCCGATTTTCGAAAAACGGAAATAGGATTCCCATGATAGCACAAGTCATCGCCTGTCCGATTATGATCTACGCCGTCTGTGAGCTTTCTGCACTCCAAATGCTCTTTAGTTGGAGACATAGCTGACTGCAAGCAGATGCCCTCGGCATTTTGGTCACCTCAGCGGCTGCCCAAACTCTGGGTGACGCATATTGGCAGCCGTATCTGCTGCTCCGAGAGATCCAGAAGTATCACAACAATTCTTCGTCAGCCAGAGCGGGCGTGTAAGTTCAAGCAAGCAGTGTCGACGTTGACTGCTACTGACCATATCAGCTTCTTCGCTTCAGCAGCTTGCGCATATGCTCAGGTGTGCGTCAACATCATCCTCAACTCTGTAGCTTCGGCTATGGATTTGACAGCATATGCTCCGAAGTGGCTGAACATTAGGAGAGGGTATGTGTGCCTGGAGGCTGCTAGAGATCGTTCAGTGATCTGATTTCTGAGCAGAGCATACGTGATTGCAGCAATCGGTGTTGCTGTCAATCCCTGGCAACTGACGGTATCGGCCAAGACGTTCATTGCAGTTCTCAATGGGTGAGCAGCCACAGGAGAAAGAAGCTGATCGACATGCTGATGACCGTATAGATTCGGCATCTTCTACGGACCTTGCTCGGGCATTTTGGTGGCTGACTTCTGGATCGTCCGGAAGCGTCTGGTGAAGAGTGAGTAAAACGCGGCCCGTTTCCTGACAGTGTACTAACAGTCACCAGTGGATGACCTGTACCAAGGGAACTCGGAGTCGATATATTGGTACTGGAAAGGATGCAACTGGCGTGCTTTTCTAGCCTTCGTGCTGGCCATCTTTCCTGCAATGCCAGGCTATGCGAGTAAGTATGAGCCATCAAATGTGCCCCGCAGCGGCTGACTATTTTACGCAGTGGGCTGCGCAGATTTGAATCGTGCCCCGAACGGATGGATGAAGCTCAGTCGACTGGGATTTCTCACAGGCTTCTTCTTGGCAATCATTTTCTATTGTGCCTTCAGCCGTATCTGGCCACCCCCCGGGCTCGGCGTCGGAACTCGCAGGCATGACGAAGATACGCTGGTTCTGCCTACTGCTTATCGCCAGGACGTGCCTACACAAGGGCAGTACTCGTCGATCTTGCACGGCGAAAGAGCGAGCAGCAGCTCGATGGAGAAGAACCGACCAAATATTGCAGTCTTGACTGGCGAGGAGATCAGTGAGAAGTCGATTGAGAAGAATGGCCCACAGGAGGCTGAGATTGGGAAGGGAGAAGACCTTTTGGTAACAGAGGCCGTTCATCGCAGACGCTCGTCGATTCGGGAAAGCGACGTTGCGCCGCATAGAAGGACGGCTTTTGAGTCGTAAAGATGAGCCATCCAGTCCGCAGCCAAACAGGCGTTCATAGCTTCAAAGACCCAAGTCATCTTGGGCTGTTCTCCTTTTCAGACTCCACGTTTTGATTTGGAACCGCACGATCTGGGCTCATTCAGATTGCTGTTGAAGGCTCAGCAAGCGCCGGCTTCTTATCTTCTGCATTGGTATCCTTAGGCCACCATATCATAGCTGGAAGATCAAGGTCTCCGACAATGATCCTGTCCACTACCTCGAAGCCCAGCCTCTGATACACTGGTGCACCGGCATCGCTCGCCTCCAGATAAGCGGGAATGCCCAACTCTGCGCACCGATCAAGACCCCACTGAACACATAGCGTCGCGGCACCCATTCTTTGGAAAGCAGGATCAGTCGCCATGTACATTAAGATAGCATGAGGTCTGCCACCGAACCATTTGATGCGGCCGTCGACGACTGGTTTCATCTCTCGGAGGAATCTTTGCCTCGCGCTCTCGTCTTCAACCCATGCAGCAGAGAGTAGGTAGTTCGGTGTGCGGTACTCGTCCTCTGTTCGGGGCCTATCGTAGATGGCCCACTCCGCGCTCGATACGATCTGTTCATGACCCGTCTCCTGGTCTTTGTGTATGCATTTGATCCCAAATGGAGTCTTGAAATTCTTCTCGTGTTCTCGTTTCGCTCGAAGGTGACGTTCGGCAGCGGCTCGGAGGCCTTCTGGGGTGCTCACATTGCCCACGATGCGTTCGACATCGTAATGTTCGAAGGTCGGAATGACAATGTCCATGAGTCGAGGAAAATCTTCTTCTCGGGATGCTTCGACGCGCAGAACAGGCGCCATGGTAAGTGCAAATCAGTGCAGACTGTGTCTGGGGCCGATGACGGGTTGCACGCTGCAGAAGTGGATAGTGAACGAAGCCTGTTATATGCCCTACCTGTCTCGTGTGGTACGTAGTGAGCCGAAGGTCGTCCTGGTAGCGAAAGTCGCACCAATGTCCTGCATTGAGGAGGGGTGAGTGAATGCGACGCGGTGTCCAGACGTGTGGTGTACGTTCAGCTGCTCGATTTTTGAGTTTTCGGATTCGGGCTGGTGCCAAGAATAGAACATACCATTTGCCCTCTCCCTGCACCACACCTGCACACAATACGCGGCCTGGCTCGAAAGAGCATGGTTGAGGCATCAGTACGCTTTCGAGCGGCCAAACTGAGTGAGTCACCTACTGAAGGTACAGTATGAGGCAAAGACGGCTCATATCAGAGCCCATTGAAGTAGGCACAGATTCCTCTCTCTGAAAGCTCTCCCTCCTCTGTACAACCCCACACCTGAACTACATATACACAGCAAGACACCTGCAAGATCAAGTTCGAAACAAGTCATCTGAAAGAACACACATCATGGCCTCCAACAACGCCGACAGCAACGTACCTACCACAGGCCACAACGCCTACGTCCCAGGCTACAAGAAAACCCACATCGCCAACCATCAATGGCGAACAGCCGAAAACAGCAGCTCCTACCTTCTCCCCAAACTCAAGTCCATGGCTGCCAGCAACCCGCACCTCAAACTCCTCGACTGTGGCTGCGGCCCAGGAACAATCTCCGCCTCCCTCGCAACCTACATCCCCCAAGGAACCGTGACAGCCACAGACCTTTCCCCCGACGTCCTCTCGCAAGCTCAAGACCACGCAAAATCTAAAGGCCTAAGCAATATGACCTTCCAAGCCGCATCAATCTACGATCTCCCATTCCCAGACGACTCATTTGACATCGTCCACGCACAACAAGTCCTCTGCCACTTAGACACCCCCCTCGAAGCCCTGAAATCCATGCTCCGCGTCTGCAAGCCAGGAGGCGTAGTCGCAGTCCGAGAATGTGATATGCGGATGTGGAGTTTTCACCCCGAGCTACCCGGCATCGTTGAGTTCCATAAAGTCCTCATGGCGGTGATGGATGCTTCCGGGGGAACGAATACGATGGGTCCCAGGCTCGTGTCTCTTGCGATGCAAGCAGGTGTGCCGAGAAGTCAGATCGAGGCGTCGATGGGGACTTGGTCTTACAGTACCCGCGAGGAGAGAGAAGCGTGGGGAGGTACGATGGCGGCGCGGTCTCGAGATGGGGAGATGCGCAAGAAGATCGAAAAGCTTGGCTTCAAGCTTGAGGACCTCGACCGCATGGCTGATGACTGGGATCGTTGGATCGAGGCCGAGGATGGCAGTTTTGGGTGCATGCACGGAGAAATTATGATCACCAAGCAATGATGACGCTGGTGTAGGGAATCGACAGCTGGAAACGCCATAGTAACGAACAGCCCACTGAGAACAGTACTGAAAAGTGATTCAGGGTGTGTATTGTGATCGAGCTCTTGTTACACGATGAAAACACGCTAGAAAACATCTGTACATGCCAATTTCCTTCTTCCTGTCCCGTTCGACTCCGTTCCCCTGCCCAGGTATCTCTATCTTCGGAAAACACCGCCTGGCTGCTTTGGTTCGGGTGCCTTGGGAGGCGTGTAGGCGATCTTGCGTGTCTTGATTGTGGCCCACTTGTATCTGTATTGCAGCTATCAGCACGAAGTCCATAGTTAGACGATACTTCTGATTGTACGCACCTCTTGACCCAGACGGACATGACGAAAAGGACGGTTCCAATGGCCATGACCTTCCAGCCCATGCGCTTGCGGTCGTCCATCTCCGGCTCAGCCGACCAGTTGAGGAACTCAACAACATCCTTGGCCATCTGCGAAGTGGTTGCTGGAGTGCCGTCCTCGTATTCGACAAGGCCGTCGTAGAGGACACGCGCCATGGCAATACCGGTGCCAGGGAAGTAAGGGTTGAAGTTCAAGCCAGACTGTACAACAGCACCGGCCGGAGGCTCCTCGGGGTATCCAGTAAGCAGAGAGAAGATGTAATTGCAGCCACCGTGTCGTGCCTTGACGATCAAGCTGAGATCTGGTGGCAGAGCACCATTGTTTGCGGCGCGGCCGGCCTCATCGTTCTTGTATGGGCTTGGAAGATAATCGGAGAGCTTTCCGGGTCGCTTCTCAATCTCACCCTCGTCGTTTGGCTCGGTGTCGTACTCGTTCTCCTCAGCCAGCGCCTTGGCCTCGTCGACTGTCATGAAGCTGCCAACAACCTTTCGGTAAGGGATACGGCTGAGCGAGTGGCAGGAGGCGCAGACTTCTCGGTAGACCTGGAAACCGCGGCGCAGAGCAGCGTGGTCGAAGGTCTTGACAAGCTTCTCGTGTTCCCAAGGATATTGCGTCGCGTGGAGTCTGTTTGCCCCGTGTCAGTCCAACGCCCATCTCAGCGCCACCTTCCTTCTCCATCCGTTCAAATCTTGTCATGCTCACCCTTCTTCAGCTGGCGTCATGGCATGTGCCGGACGGCCGAATTGATAGTAGTACCATGCCACGGAGGCAAACCCAAGCGCGGTCGAGGAGGACAGGAGGGCGGTGTTTTTCCAGGACGAGCCGGCGGATTCGGAAGAGCTTGACGAGGAGGCATTGCGCTGCAACGAGGATTCAGTTAGCATTCATGTGTAATGGGCCAGATCTGCGAGACTCGAGGACGGTGCTGATGGGGTCTCCAGACCATGCGAAGGTCTGCGGCGGGTGTAATGGCGATTCAACGTACTGTAGCAGATTTGCTGGCAGCACCCTTCCCGGCGCCGAATGCGCGGGAGGCGCGTAGTGCTGTCCGGCTCAGCATTGTGCAGTGTGACGGCCTCAGCGCTTGAGATCGTCTACACGATGGACGGCGAGGTTGTGCGCTGCGGAGTGGGGATGAAGTGAGTGTGTTCAGTCGTTGTCCCTGCTGCCGAACATTCGCAGCTTTCCTCTGCTGGCCCGTGCAGCCCTTCATAATCAGCCGTCTCATTGGCTGAACAGCATCGCGTCCGCTGGGCTGCCGGGAATGGCCGGGTACGTACTGTGCATATTGACATCAACCACTTCGCCAATGCATATACACATCAACTACACTCACGATATGCAATAGTGTCGCATGGGAAGGGCATTATGTAAGTTTCAGAATCCTCAATACGCATCGATTCAACCATCCGTCTCCATTACTGTTGGTACCGATGAAAATCATCCGGATCCGCATATCTATCATTCTCGAACGCACTCCTTACGCCATCATCTTGGTGTCTAGCCAGCAAGCGGCTCAAGTCGTCTTCCCCATTAGCAACAGCTTCCTCCGCTGCCCCCTCGTCCTCCTCATTCTCCGCATCGTCTTCGCCTTTGCGTCTTCGCTTGCTCTCGGGACTCTCATCCTCATCGTCACCATCACCGGGGTCAAAGTGACGCTTCATCAGAGTGCCTAGGGTGGTATCCTCCCCCTCGTCTGCGCCTTCTCCCTCATTAACGCGATCAATCTCACGCGTCAGCAAAGTGCCCAGGGTAGGATCTTCCGCCTCTTCTTCTTGGGTAGGAACTTCTTGTCCTGGCCCAGTGTCTGGCTCAGCTTCTGGCTCAACTTGTGGCTCAGCTTCTGGCTCAACTTCTGGCTCAACTTCTGGCTCAGCTTCCGGCTCAACTTCCGGCTCAACTTCCGGCTCAACCTGTGTAGTGGGCTCCGCTGTGGGAAGCGGCCTCAAGCCAGGCAAGGTGGAAGCTGGAGGCGCCGGAGCTGAAGTGTTGAAAGTCTGCTGATTCATGCCAAGCGTTCCGGGAAGAGCTAGCCTGGAAAACGCAGTGGCTCCTCCTACGGCAGCGGTATTCTGCTGAGCTGGCGGATGTTCAAGCTCGCTCGGTTCTTGGCCGACTTGAAAGTCGTCTCCGAACAAAGTATCGTCTCCGTCGACATCTCCCTCAGTCAAAGGATTGGGGTCGATCGCACCAACCTCCCTTGCTTCAGCATCAAGGGGATCTGGCTGTGCTGTGGGGTCGACAATGGTGGTCTCCTGGGCTGGCTCCTGGACCGGCTCCCCCGCAGGTGGACTGTACGCAGCAGCGGCCGGCGCATTCGAGCTCTCAATCGGCGACTCCTGCATTGGCGAGTTGATCGAGTACGCATAGTGGCTGTTCGCTGACCGGAGCGGCTGGTCTTCCGGATCATTGGCGTTCGTCGATGTGTCGGTCTGTAAATTTGGGCGAAAAGGTTCTTCTCTTGGCGATGTCTGGGCGGGAAGATCTGGGGACCAGCCTCTGTCAGTGGATGTGAAACCAAGTTGAGACGTGGGATTCATACCACAGGATGGAGCAGCGCCGTTGACTTCTTGATCAATAGCACCGACTTGCAAGTCTTGTTGTGTCCCCTGGTCCTCTGCACTAGCGTCTGGCTTCTCGACTGCTTGCTTTTCAGCTGAGCTGCCCTCATTCTCTGCTGGAGCTTGAGTCTCAGCATCCGCGTTCTGGCCTGCATGGCGACCCACGTCCTCGTTGTTCTGATCTCCGGCTTCTTGGTTGGCATCTGCGGTCTGGTCATCACCAGTTGCTTGCCCTTGCGCGTCTGCTGGTGCCTCCGTTGGTGCCACTTGAGGCTCTGCTGCAGGTGCCGCTGCGGACGTAGCTGCAATCGCCGGCGTCGGTCCTTCAGGGGCAGATGCTTCAGGAGCTGGCGCTTCAGAGACTGGTGCTTCTCGTTCCTGTGCTTCTGGGGCTGGTGCTTCGGAGACCGGTGCCTCGGAGACTGGTGCCTGTGCTTCTGGGGCTGATGCTTCTGTTGTTGGCGCATCTTCTTGTTGCTCTTGCTGTTGCTCTTGTGCAGGCGCGGCAGTCTGTGTAGTGGCTGCGGGCGCTGTTGCTCCGCCTCGCCCAGAAGCCTTTCTGCCGCGTGAAGCTTTTCCGCGACCTCCACGCCCACGCCCACGTCCTCCCGCATTGCGGATGATGGCGTCGGGATCTTGTTGTTGTGCGAACATCGGCGATATGAGAGCGCCAGTAGTTGCGGCCTCTTGGCGTGCCTTTCGCGTTCGAGGAGCCATTTTCGTAAGGAGTTGCTGGATCACTTGGTTATCGTAAGTGTGCTCCGTCGCGTAGAGGTGGAAATTGCTTCCTACTGGAAGCTAGAATGGACGAGCGCATGCCATGATATGGTTCTGGTGAGAACGTGTCCGCATCCGGACTGCGCTGCGGATGGCATCTCGCCACCGCTAGTAGTATGCATTTGGAGCATTGTGACGAATATGCTGCTTTCAGTGTATGTTGGCTCAAGTTGCTTTCGGTATAACATGGTAAAGGAGCGCTTTGTTGAAAGCGGCGTGCCATGATGCTTGGCAAGGTGAGTGCAAAGCCAGACAATGCATTGTGTAGTGCTGGAATGTGGACTTCGACAAAGAGAGACATCAAAACCTCTTACCTTTCGCCAATTGCCAAGTAGGAGAAACACCATAATCGATACTCAACGAATGCAAAGATTCCTCGAGGACACGGGCGGCCTCATTGTGAAGGAAACTGTATGAAGTATGAGGGTTAGGTGCAGCGTACTGGCGTAGAGGCGTAACTCATTTCGGCATTTGCATTCCAGGGGCCGGTTCTGAAGGCATCGTGGAATGTGGCCTGCAGCGGAAGCCTTGGTTGTCCCCGAGGACCTACGTGACCCAGACTCTTTCTGAACTCGTCTTGCTTTGAGTTCCGGTCGGTATTCTTTCAGCCTGCCACCGAGTATTCCTACAATCTCGAGCGGTCCGCCTTCTCATCTAGTCAATCGACAAGAATCTTGCTCTCGAGCTCTCCGAAATGCTCAAAGAAGCTTTCGAACAGATTGACGCCGTGCTCAGCATCATACGCACCGCCAGTCTCGCGAATCGAATGCATGGCCAACTGCGGGTTGCCAACATCAATAGTCCTCGCACCAAGCGCAGCGCTCAGCATTGGTCCGATGGTGCTGCCGCATCGTGAATCGTTCCTCACCACAAACATTTGCAGAGGTACGCCGCCGTCTTTGCTCTTTGCCTCTGGCAATTGCCATGACGCTGCCTTTGCCCGTCTAGCGCACTCTTGCAGAAGCACGATACCGGGTGAGTTTGTGGCATACCGCACATTCGCATTGATCTTGATGACGGTGCCCTCGTTCATGTGCGGTCGGTGCTCGGGCTCGTACTTGCCACCGTAATTTGGGTTCACAGAGTGCGCCATGTCTGCGCTAATCAAGAAGCTGGTGGACAGAGTCTGCTCGTAGGCTGTGCTGTTGTCTGTAGACGCATCACCATTTACCTTGTCATAGCTCTTCTCGCTGTCCTCTGCGTGCGACGGCAGACACGACAGTCGACGAATGACAGACGGCAACATGTTACTGTCAGCTCCTTGTGCCGACTGGGAGCCGATCTCCTCGTGATCGAAGCAGGCAATGAGGCGGATTGTCGGGTCGCCCTTGAGCGCCGAGGCGTCAGCCACAGACTGGATGAGACCCTCGACAGCGCAGTAAGTCATGCCGAGATTGTCAAGCCGGGCGGAGTAGATGAATTCATCGTTCAAGCCTCCAATGGTGGAAGGCTGAGTGTCGTATAGGACCAGCTCGAAATCCAGGACATCCTCGACTTTGGCGTCGGCTTCCTCTGCAATTAGCTCAATCAAGCGAGGGTGATGTCTCTGTGTAGCGGTCTTGAGTGGTTCAAAGCCCGCATCCTTCTCTTTCTCAGCTTCTTCTTTCTTCGTCTGCTCGGCCGTTTTGCCAGTTCTGTTCAGCTCTGCTGTGACCAGTCCCAGAACTGGGAACAGCTGGTTCTCCTTGTTGAACTCGAAAGGCTCATATCCACCAAAGTGTACAGCAAGATTTGGTATTCTGCACACAGGCTTGGTGATCCGTACAAGCTTCTGCTCAACAACATTGTCCTTCCCTCTTACCATCACTCTGCCAGCCGCACCGAGGTCTCGGTCGAACCAAGTGTGCCACATTCCACCACCATATGTCTCGACTCCTACTTGTAGGAAGCCGTCTGCGGAGCGCTTCGAGACGGGTTTGATGCGGAGGCATGGAGAATCGGTATGGGCGCCAACCATGGCGACTGGGTTACCCGGCTTCCATGATTGTCCAATGGCGAAGGCGACAATCGTGCTGGCATTACGGGTGAGGTAGTATTTGCCGCCGGGCTGAAGAGTTGCGTTCCAAGAGTCTCGTTCCTACAAAGGCATACAAAGGTCAACAGAATGTTCGGCGCCTAAACAAGGCATTCGGCGTCTGATACCTTGATGGCCTTGAATCCAGCCTTCTCAAGTCGAAGCTTCGCCGAACGCACCGCATGGAAAGCTAGAGGGTACCATCAGCCACCAGATCACAGCATCTTGCTACCGTTACGCAGTGTGATACATACGCGTTGGCGAGGCATTCAAGAAGTCGACAAAGTCAGCCGGCCGGTTGGAGGAAGCCTTGCTGGCCATGATGGAGAAGCTGCGAGATATAGCTGTTTGTCGTCGGTAGGAAGTTCTAGATACAGAGAGTCTGAACGTATTTGTGATGATGCCCGCGAGAGGAGCCGTGGAATTCATGGACTTGTCAAGGTCACGAGCCGTATGTCGTACATCCATATAAAGAGCTCGAGAGCAGCTCTGGTGGGCCTAATGAATTGGGTCGTCAATATTGATGCTGGAATCAGCTAGGCCGGCCCGATGCAACGACGGATGCCGAAACACACTCACCTCGATCTCTGAAAGCTCTCATCGTCCTCCAGCTTCACCTCACCTCCACAACCGGACTCTCAATTCGCAATTTCTGCTGCAGGCCATGTTTCGCCGCATCGCCTCATTTCTTCGTCCGGACGAATTGAAGAACTCTGGCTCCGTAGCCCGCGATCTGCTCGCCGCCGAGCGAACATTCCTCGCCTGGGTCCGATCTGGCCTTGGCTTCATTGCACTCGGCGTAGCCCTCGAGAAAGTCGAAGCATTCGCTGCTATATCGCCAACGCTCCTGCGTCTCGAGAACAGCCATACAAAGCTTGCAGCGGGTACACTGGTCGGTCTCGGAAGCTTGACAGTTGCCCATGGCACACAGAGGTACTTCAGCACCATGACGAGCTTGCAAAGAGGCATGTTCAGGCCCAACGTCGCCGGCATTGGCTTGATGGCTGCGACGAGCATAGGCGTTGCTTTTGCAGGGACTTTGCTGGTGCTGGAGAACGATGGCGGAAAGAAGACGAGGGAAGAGAAAGGGACACAGACTTGAGCATTGTTAGTATCTGCATGTTCTCGGGGGCTGCGCGACAACCACGCAATCGACAGGATTGACCACAGCTCCTGATATGGCTCATCCGGATATCTCGGTTGATCAAAATTCACCTTATCAGCGGCGACGAAGTCTCTCCTCATCGAAGGCTCTCGAAAAGGCTTCTCACGTCGATGGTCGAGCCGACCATGCTGGACTCGCCGGTCTCCATTTGCATGCGCATCTTAAGCATGTTCTCGCCGGTCGCTCTGCCCATCTGGCCTGGCGTGCTTCCATAGATCCGCCCGCCCATAAGTCGTAGCTTCATCGGCATCTCGTTGTCCTTCCACTGCTCCTGGATATCTGCCTTCTCCTGCGCACACTCCAACGAGAACTGGTGATCGCCGCCCTCGGATCCGAATCGAACACACTCTCGCTCTTTCTCCTCATTCCACCAGCTGGGCAAGAACCCTGGAATCTTCTTCGCCTTCTTCAGCATGTTACGGAATGCGGAACAGAGGATCGCTCGGCGTTGTACTGTTGTGAAGAGCGTACTCATCAGCAGTTGTACTGGAGGGAAAGCGCACACTCCACTCGACTTACGATCGTACCAACCATCTGGTCCGCTTCAAAGAAGTACATGTCTTCTTGGCGCATGCGTAGGATGTCAATGAGGAGCTTATAGGTTTCCTTCTCTGGTTGCCCATGCAGGAAGGTGTTGTTGTAGATGGCAGTGAACGGCTTGCTCAAATCGGACTTATCAATGTTTTCAGATCCTCCGCCAGCTCCACCAACTGCTCCAGCCGCCAGCCGGCTGCAGTCCTTCTTGTGCGTCTTCCAGTGAGCTTTCTGGCAGGCCTTGTTGCAGTATTTGATCGACCTGCACTTCGCACACTGCTTTAGTTCGCTTGGAGTGCCATTGCATTGGGCACATGTCTGTGAGTTTGCAGCTGCCGTGGGAGGCTCGGACTGCTGGTTGGTCGGCATGATGTTTCCTTGGGAGGTTGGGGAGTCGGAGATCGAAAGGAAAACTAAGGATCACTAACGGAGTCAAGGTGATAACCCAGTGCCAGAATGCTCGAGTTCATGCAGCAAACGATAGTGCAGGGTTCGGGATCGGTCAGATGTGACCTGTCAACCGGCTTGCTGGGTGGGACCAAGGAGCCTAGTCAACCAGTTTCTGTGCGAACGATCGCACAAAGAATCAACAATCCTGTGCATGCATTAAAACAGATGCGCGTATCAATCATGAAACGTGAAAGCTCGAGCTGTGCAAGTGAAATCGTCACCTTTGTCTCTTTCAGCTATGATCACGACGGCAATCCCGCTCGTTCATCTTTCACAGATTGCCCACATCTACCATCCATCTTGCTTGCGCCGGCTCATCTTCATCGCTTACCCCACTCTAGACGCTGTAAACCAGCTCCTTGAGCACATACTCCTCGGTATCTAACTCATCGCCATAGACGCCCATGTGCAGAGGAGCAAGCGCATCCTTGCCCCAGCTCTTCTCAATGTAGCTCTCCATGATACCGATATCATCCGTAACAGCCTCCGCCTCATCAAACAACTTCTTGCTCTCCACCTTCTTCCTCTCCAGCTCAGTCGGATCGTTGTCACTGTACGCCGCCAGCTCCTTCTGCAGACTCTTCAGATCAGCCTCCAGCACAGCCTTCTGCGCATTCAGCTCCTCGCGAGTCTCGCCACCGTTGTCAGCCATATCCTCCTCTGCCTCCATCTGCGCGGCACGCTCGGCGAGCTTATGGCGAAGATCCTTGACTGCGGTGTCGATCTTCTCGTGCTCCTTCTGGGCGTTCTCGAGAGCGGCGGTCTTATCGTTCTTGGTCTGGGATGTGAAGCACCAGTACCAGTTGCCGGAGCCGATCTTCTCGCAGCGGATGAAGTTTTCGTCTTGGGCGGATTGGATGTAGTCTGGAGTGAAGTGAGACGATTGTGCAGTAGTGTGAATGTGGGTGACAGACCTTTGAGCTGCATGGCGTTGATGGAGCAGGCAGCGGGAACTTGCTTCTCGATCTCCTTGAGGTTCCAGACCGTGCGCGACTTCTGGAACCAGTGCACGAGGCTGGCCATCTTTTGTGGGTTGCAGTTGATCTTTGGTGCCTAGCCGACCGCGTCAGTGGAGATCTGAGACTACGTATGAGGGACGCCGCTCACCATCTTGCCGTGGTGCGAGTGCGGTGGAGAAGAACCGGGTGTGTATGTTGCGATCGAGGTGAATGTTGGTAACTGGCTGTGTATAATAGATGGCGTAGGTTAGATGACAGCGTTGGTTTGCAAGTGCAAAGATGTATGAAGGAAAGTGTCGGACGTGAGCTTTGAGGTGAGGTCGCGAAAGGTTGCAGGGATGTTGGTTCGGTCTCGGCTTTCACATGAAAGCTCGGAATGGAAGGCGCGATGGAAGTAGGCAGGCGCAACATCAAGTGAAAGCGCGGAAATTTGAATTGATCGATCGTTTTGCGAACGCATAATGAATACTGAGATGGGCGGTATTTTCGGGGTTGTTTTCGTTTGGTGCGAAGGAGCCTAGCGGGCTTCTGCGGGCTGCAAAGGAGAATGTCCTCCGCATTACAGCTCCTTATGCTCGACGGCATAGTCATTCTTGCCCAAGTCGACGGTATCAAGCCCACCAATCTCTGCAGCCAGAACCCTGCCCTTCTCCGTTGCCACTGCCCCACCGACAACCGCATCCTCACCATCGAAGTGCTTGGCAATTTCCTCCAGCGGCGTATACCTGGTCTCGATGTAGAAGAAGTACACCATGATCAACTCCACCAAGAGCCACACGCAGTATACAATGTAGTACTTCCAGTCGATATTCTTGAGTGCGATAGGGTTGACGTACTGGTTGAAGAAAAGAGCAATGTCGACCATAAGGAACATCAAAGTCATTCCCTTGGCTCTGATGTTGTAAGGTAGGATCTCCGCAGAGTAGCTGACTAGCATGCCAGACCAGGCCAGGTTGTAGAAGATGTAGTAGATGTAGATCATCGCAATGACGGTGTTGCCGGTGGCCTGGACTCCAGTCTTGGCGAATTCGCCAGCGCAAGCGGTCCAGACGATGAAAGCGCAGAGCATACCGGCGGTCGAGACCAAGAAGAGTGTACGGCGGCCGACGTAGTCGACGACGAAGCACTGGCCGATGGCGACGATGAAGTTCATGATCTGCAAACATCCGTTGATCACGAGCTGGGTGTTGCTGTTGGTGATGCCGATTTGGTTCAGGACAAGATTCAGATAGTACGAGGCGAGACCATTGCCTATGAGAGTGAAGATTATCAGCATGTCGTCGAGACAATGAGTGTCTTAGGCCCACGAGTCGCTTACCTGACCATTGAGAGAAAAGTCCAAGACTGAGCAGAATGATAAGCCGCTTGCGATTGCCAGGTGTTTTGAAGAGTTGGAGCCAGCCGTTCCCCTCAAACTCCTTCTCAAGCTTGATGGTGTCTTTAATTTCCTGAAGCTCAAGCTGAACAACCTCGTCATTCAAATCACCATTGGCATGTACCTTGGCAAGGACACGGTGTGCTTCCTCAGTCTTTCCCTTCGAGATCAAGAAGCGAGGGCTCTCTGGCACGAACCATACGAACAGAAGCTGCAGCACTGAAGGTGCTGCCTGCAAGATGCTCGGGATCCTCCAAGACCAGTTGTTGTCGATGTGGTTCGTACCGAAGGTGACCCACGCGGCAATGATTGATCCTGCATACCAAGTAGTGTTGTAGATGGTAGTGAAGATGGCACGATGTTGTGGATGAACCAGCTCGGTGATGAGTAGTGGGGAGGAACCGTGAGCGATGGCGACGCCGAAGCCGAGGAAGAATCGAGCGGCAATGAACATGCGGAAATTGATGGAGATGCCTTGCAGAACCACCCCGAGCAGCATAATCACGCAGCCGATGATGATTCCCCATCTTCTCCCCAAAAGATCGGCGGTATAGGGAACGACTGGAAGGGCTGCGAGCGAGCCGACTGACATGATACATGCAAAGAGGCCTAGGAGTGACCCGCTCGGGTGACCGAAGTCTGCCATGAGTTGTCAGTAAGCTGTAGATTGCCTGCGCTTCAGTGATTCGTACAGTCCTGCCAGACCTCCAGCGACTGCAGTCCGTTGACCATGGATCCGTCAAATCCATTGGTTGCGGAAGTCAATACCACGAACATCAGACAGATGTAGGTCTTCCGAAGCCCTGGGTCTTTGTACCATGTTACTTCGGGAAACTCGCGCTCCGCCAGTCTGAAGGTACCCTTCGTCGGTCGATCCATTCTGTAGGAGGTGTTCGATGATATGTCGCTATCTTCGTGCTGCTGCAGACTTTTGAGCGCAGATGACCAGGATCAAGGTGCCTGACATTCAGCTCATCCTTGTGGAAAAGATCAAGACTATATGTGCAGTGAGCCCGTGTGCAATTCATCCAAATTATCCGGACAATATAGTACATTGACAGAGTAGCATTGGTTGCGGCGCTGGCACGCGGACGCCACGTTCTGGTAGCCGAATGCTTGAGATGGCATGATCGAGACATTAGATCCCAGTCTGGAAGGTCATCATGGTTCGCTTAAGACCGCTCGGTAGACGCCAGATGGACAAGGTCTGCTAAAGGCTGTTGCAGTTCGGGAACGGAGCGATTCGAAGAATTCATTGGGCCTTACCTGCACCCCAGATCCTCCTGCCCATGGGGAACATGCATGTCTAAGCTTTAACCGGTGCCAAGGCGTATTTATCCGCTCATTCAGCCTCGATAGTAGTGCAAGGCGACGTTGAACAGGCTGTACAGTATATGCGATGCACTTCAGCGCTCGCTTCGGGCTGCACGGACAGAAGGATACCAATGGCATGGCGCCCCAGGATCCGTGGCATGGTGAAGCAATAAACACCAGTCTGATCCTGGAGGCTCACGTCGACGAGCTAGACGCATCCAGACATAACGCTCACCACGTGGTCATGAGCCGGCTAAAACACTGACATATAGCAGGGCTGAAAGGCTGGTCGATATGAGATCGATCTTGCGGACGTACGGACCGTTGAAGCGGATGTCGTGGTGGACCTGGCTCTGCGATGCTTGTGTGGCGCCTTGGCTGGAAGAGGTAGGCGCTAATATCCTGGAGATCTGCGACTCTTTTGCCTCGAGTTTGGCAGCGCTGAGCAGAAAGGGTCTCTGGCAGTGTCCACCACTCGTCTTCACTGGCCCGAATCCTGGAGTCCAGAACGCCACTGGGAGAGGGTGATACGGGAAAATGCGGCAGTCTTCGTTTTCAGAAAGGCTCGTGCTGCTTGTGATCTTTTCTTACAGAAGCTTCATCCGCTATCTCAAGCCAGAAGGCGTCCAAAGAGTATCAGATTCTGGAGCCAAGCGAGCTCGATCGCTCAGTCGTAAAGCGATGAGATTCGGGGATGCTTAGATTGGTAGCAAGTCCCCTCAGACAACTTGTATACAATGTCGCGGAGATATCATCTCTGCCCCGAAAGATGCGCGTTCCTTCCTGTCTTGTCCGATGATAAACAACAAAAAGGCATCCCGTGGCCGTTGAGAAGTGTGAACCTGTAGACACGTGGCGGACCTTCGCTTTGGGCTCAGCACTTGGCTGACAAGGTTGTCTTTCATGTGATAATGAGGAGCAAATGGTCCCCGAAAGCACGTTGTGCCCATACCGATGTCAATGTATTTGCAACGCGAAGGTCCAAGGTGCTCGAGCGGAAGTCGCGCCAAGGTTCTTTCAGCGCACGGGCCACAAACAAAAGCTTAACCTTTCGTCACCTCGCTTCTCTCCAACATCGCACACGCGACACTGCGATCGACCATTTTGGCTGATCAAATCCTCATCGAAAATGATACGACTCAATGAACTCCTTCCTCTTGAACAGACAGCTAGGCTCGATCAGCCCTGAAGCATTAGCCAAAGCGCAATACAATCGCCTCCTCAAGGCCCTCCAACCGGCCTCCAATATCAACTTTGCGCTGCAAGCTCCCGGCAGAGATGTTGAAAGAGGCAATTATGGAACCCGCGATCTCGCACACGCTGCTGGAGTGAACAGCATCGCGATCGACAGATTCGAAGGTCGCTACCTCATTTCCGGCGGTGCAGACTCCTCACTCGCAGTCTGGGATCTCGAAGCCGCCGAGACCACGACAGGCGAAGATGTATGTCGCTTGCCACTAGAAGTGAAAGCGCGAACGTCGACGGCACAGAGCTTGGGAATCACTCATGTCTCATTCTATCCGTTCGACTCGCTGGCTCTTCTGACGACAGGCTACGATGGAACTCTGAAGTTGTTCTCCTCTGAGACCCTTGAGGTCTCTGCAACATTTGATATGGGCTCAATCGCTTACTCACATGCGACTTCGACTGTAGCTTCACATCTCCTCGTGGCATGTGCCTCGCAACATCCCGCGGTCAGGCTCGTTGATCTTCGTTCCGGATCAGCCACGCATTCTCTGGCCGGCCATTCAGGCTCAGTACTAGCAGTCGCCTGGCATCCAAAAGACGAGAACATCCTTGCTTCTGGCGCAACCGACGGCGTAGTCAGACTATGGGACGTCAGACGCAGCGCCAGTAGCTTGGGCGTTCTAGACATGGAAGACAGCATCGGAATCCAAGGGTATGACGGCAAAGGAACCGGTGCACGAAGACGCGAGAAAGGCAAATCTCACAACGGCGCAGTCAATGGCCTGACTTGGACTTCAGATGGACAGTACCTAGTCTCCGCAGGTCACGACGAGAGGATGCGTGTGTGGGGTATGACAACCGGCGCAAACACCCTGGCGAACTTCGGCCCTGGATTGAAGAATGCCACGACGACAGCAATATTTCCCCTGCTAGCCCCGCCTCATCTGTCGCCAGCGGGCAAAGAAACGATCTTCTACCCGAATCCTCGCGAGATTTTAGCTTTCGATATGCATTCGGGTACTCTTCAGAACCGTCTTCGTGTCCGAGGTCTTCCCGGACATTCCGCAGCCGACACCAATGTCCGTAATCCCAAGAACAGAACAACGTCGCTGGCCTGGCGAGCTCATCAAGTGGAGATGTACTCGGCCCACGGCGATGGCACAATCCGATGCTGGAAACCCCGAACCGAAGAAGACATCATTGCCGAGCAAGAACATTCAGAAGACCCACACGCCGACGCGATGGCCGCTGACCGAAAACGCAAACGAGAGGAATTCGAGGAGATCGTGAAAGATCTCACGAGCAAGAAAATTACGTTTACATGAAACTAGTCATGACTGTGGCAAAACGTTGCTCATGTTATATGCAAATGCATCCGGTACCAGTCCGGCCGTTACTGTACAATGCAATGAGTATACATCTACAGAAGTCCGCGCAGCAGGCAAGCAAGATCCTCTACTCCACGATCTCCAATTCGCCTTTCCTGCCCCGAGCAAAGACATCTTTCCAGTCATCCCATATCCTCTCGAGCTCATTGACATATTTCGCGTGTATCTCATCGACGTAACTCGGGTCGGGGGCCTTCGACTGGATGATCGGGATGGGCTTTCCGACGACGATGTTGATCGGTCGGCGATAGGGCATCATGCCGACGTCGTAGTTGAAGACGCCACGAGCGTGGAAGAGGGGTACCTGAGTAACAAGTCAGCAACAGGAAATTCGCGGAGGAGGATCGCAGGATGGTCATACCGTGAACCCCATAATCTTCTTAACCAGAAGCTGGCCTTTGTGAATCCAAGGATGCGCGTCAGACTCAAATTGGTCGTAGATGTCGTTCTCGCCAAATGCCAGCACTGGGACAAGATCCGCGCCAGTCCGAATGGCAAGCTTGACGAAACCTTTCCTCCTCTTCAGGACCAGGCGCAGAGTATAAGGCTTCGCATCGAGAGATTCGCGAGCACCGCCAACGACAATGGTGATGGCACGTCCCATGCCTTCACCATTCGGCCCACCCTTGGAAAGGATATTCTCGCAGCTCTCTCTGCTGACGGACGCAAGACCCATTCGCAACGCATAGTCTCTGTACAATGGGATGCGGAAGTTGGAGTCGAGGGTGAGCAGTGTGTTTGTGATGCCTGGGAAGAGTTGTCCGAACCCCAGCGCTTCCGTCGCGAAGGCTGCAAAAGCACCGTGGCTAATGATGCCATGCGGGTGATATCCAAATATGTACTTCCTCGTAGGCTCCAGCTCTTGACTGCGGTGTAGGCGTGCCGGGAAATACGATCCGAAAAGCGACCAAATCTTACTTGAGCGCACCCAGTTGGATCGGTGGGAGAGGTTGCCGTCGATGGAAACGCGGGAGAGTAGGCAATATAGGAGGTATGGAACGAGAATAGGCCAGAGAAAGGGTATGCTGCAGAGAGCAAGGAAGATGGCCAGGCCTCCGACAATGGAGAGGGTGTGTCCCAGAACAACGAGTGTTTGTAGGCGGCGCTGCAGAGGCACATTAAGAGGAGCCCATCTTATGGCGCTCTTGCCCCAGCCCTCGCCAGCTCTCCGGCCAGACGTGAGCTCGCTGTCTCGTCTTTGGGTAGGGCGCGACGGCTCCGAGGACGGCGGCTTGTCCTCTCGTTGTTGCAGGCTCATGTAGTAATCTTTATCAGGCTTGATCGATGCCAGATTCTCGCCGCTCTTGTTCCGGACATGATCGTAGAGCACATCGCCAGGCTCCAGCTTGTCCCCGTTGGTCCCGTCCATGCCCTTCGCCACTGGTGTACTGGGTTGTTCTGACTTCTTCATATTGCCGTTCAATGCTCGCGACGAGCTGCGACTGTGCACTCTACGGACGGGCGACTTGGGTGCCTCGTCTTCTCCTACTCCGTCGAATGTCTCTGGTGTTCTAGTCCCATTCGTCTTTAATGTGTTCGACTTGATTGGATTTCCAAAGCCGTCGCCGTTTGGCAAAGCTTCTCCAAAGGTCGGCTCCTTCACAGCGCTCGCGTAGCTCTCGGAACTGTTGCGCTCCTCTAGCCTGCCCTTAGGATGCCTCAAACTCGGAGAGCCGGGCGATGCGTGTTCGATTTCGTCGATGACTTCGCCCAGTGGTCGCGGGTCGCTCGTGTTGCGGGCGTGGAGTGGGCGTGGCGGGGATTCTTTGATGGCGTCTTCGTCGATGGGCTTGTCGTCGGCGTCGATTGCCTCTTCCACGGCTTCGGCGTAGCTTTTGGGTGGAAGGTGCTGTTCGATGCGCTCCGCTGGATCCGCAGTTTCGGATGCCAATGACATGCTGGTTCGCTGGACTGCTTGCGGCGCCGGAATGAAGACAGGGGTCAAACAAATGGGGATTCGACCGTTGCAACGTCGACACACTCACTGATGCCGCTTGCGATGGAAATATGCTAGATGCTATACGGATGATGAATTCGGCATCCTCGCTCTGCTATGCGAACTATGCACGATACAGGAATTGAGGAGGTACAAGCAAAATGTAACGCACATGGTCTCGTCGTGTCGAATGGAGCTCGCGACACCATCGACGTCACCGAGAGCCAGGATTAGCGCGCACTGGCTCAACTCTCTCAGCCTTGTGGGTCGTCTCGCTCTGCACGGAGCATAAACGTTCACTCGCCTCTGAACACACTTGCATGTGAAGAGAACTCTTGGGAGGAAGCTTCTGAAGACCGCGCACAGCAGTCGCAGTGATAGCGAAAGTCTGGCCCGTCCGCGAATGCGATGACTCCCACACGACCTCCACCCATAGTAAGCGATCGTCCGGACTTCATAACAAAAGGACCAGGGTGAACGACACCGAATCTGTTCACTCGAAATGCCTAAAGTTGTCAACCCGCTGCTGCGACGATCCTCGTCATCACCGTTCAGTACCGCCCAACGCAAGAAGCCAGGCTTGCGAAAGAGCAGCGCCGCAGAGAAGGAAGCAGCAACGGAACGGCTTGAAGATGTCGGCATCATCCCAAATCTGCCTCCTGCGCAGTCGCGACAGGATGTGACAAGTCTGATCCGTCATGTTCTGGAGCACGGCTTCGAAGAGATTCCCGACCGAGCCGCGGGTATGAATAGCGAGCGAGTAGCGGAAACACTACAGTTCAGAGCGAGACTACCGCCCATCGTCAGCATCGCGCATCTACATGCACTCAGCACCTCGACTACAGATACAGAGCGGGAGATGGCACGTCTCATTGCTACAGGTCAAGTCCGCAAGATCGTGATACCTGGACGTGGCAAAGGGGGGTCGGCTGTTGGGGAAGGAGTGGCACTGGTAGACGACTGGAAGAAGCGCTTGCTGGAAGAGCCGTCGCTGGAGGACGATGTCAAGCAAAAGTACATCGCGCTCATGAATGCAAGTCCTGCATCCCAAACCGCCTCAACGACCTCGTTTTCCCAAATAGAGCTGCGCAGTCTGGTTTCAGCTGGCTTTCTAACCAACCCAGCCGCATTGTCTTCGGGCGTGAGTGACACATTTGTTACTCAGACTGGCGGACTTTCTGGCTCTATCTCCACCGCTGGCTCTTCAGCCGCCACGGGAAGCTTTGCTGCCGTTGGGGGCCACGGCGCGATTCACGACAGCGGTGGCAGCGGAAGCATGCTTGCTACGAAAGGATCTCGGCGATTTCCGATGGCTTTGCAACAAGTCATGACATTCAGCCTTCCTTCCACCGGTACCTACCTCAAACTACTTACCGAAGCACGCATGCATCTTTTGTTCCTGCTCAAACAGCTGTCACCCCGCTACAAAGAAGCTACACGGGATTTCCTGGAAGAGAAATGGAACGGCAACGTCCCTGGAGACGCCATTAGCAAGGCAAAGCGCTTGAGGGGAGAGTGGTCCGGTGTTCTGCCTGGCCAGACAAGAAGATGGAAGCAATTCTATGGCTTGAAGTTCGAATGGGTGCTCGCTGAATGCCTTGGCTCCGGACTGGTTGAGCTGTTCGACACGGGCAGTGTTGGTGTTGGCGTACGTGCGCTCTGAATCCTGCGACATCTTCTCGACTGCCTGATCTTGCAGTTCCAGCAGTATGTACCTGCATCAGCTACTTGGACAGTGACCTGGATAATGTCCTGACCAATGCCGACCGGCCCTAAGTCCAAACTCCGGGGGAAGTACTAGCGTGAGATGGCAGCAAGAGCAAAGATCTGGGGCCAAACGGACCGCCGGCAGGCCGTATTTCAAGTTTTGGCCTTTCGTTCCTCCGCGAAATGCAACTTCATCCTTCCATCGCCATCGTGGACTTCAATTGGCGCCATAGCGCCCTTTTACTTCCTAGAAGAGCAGCCCGAAAAGTCGGCCCCGGGCACGTGATCGTCTCTAAACTTTCTGTTTACGGTCACTGCTCAAAGTCCTACACCCGCAACTTGGGCCTAGCCTGTAGAGCTGAGGACATTGAGACAGAGCAATTGTTTGACCGGCCCTCAGAGTACCTATTCCGAGTATTCAGCCCGTAATTATGAATCACATGTAGAAGCAGAGATACCTGAGGCAGCTTCGAAAGGGGGTATTGCACGGACTCTTTCGAGGGCATAGTACGTATTGTGTTGACCGGTATATGATGGCACTGACGCCGCTGCAGACTGCCCACTCATGACCAGCTCCTGCCACTCATGCTTGAATTCGTGCATGTGAATCCTGGCGACGATGGAGGCGACGATGCAGCCAACAGAAAGAAGATCCGGTCCCAAGCAATGCGAAACTACCGAGAGCGACAACGACGAGCACGAAGCCAACTTCTAGCAAAACACTTCAGCTACGGTGCACGCCATGCAAAACCTATATGGCCTGAGACCGGATTAGGTCACTTCCAATGTCCTGATGGAGCAGACAGGGACGAACTCGGCGATGAAAGGTCGGGCTCATCATCGGCACAATGTGATCGCGAAGCGCACGACAGTGCCATTCGTTTGTACGATCGAGCTGTTGTATCATTATCGAGAAGCCCCTCACTTTGGGGCGAAGAAAGCGGCGACATTTTTGAATCACCAGCTCGACTACAGATGATGTTTAGCATCTGCAGAGGGTGGTTCTTTTGGCTGCGGCCCGACATTTCAGAGAAGTTTCACCCTTCATGGACTTCGGAGAGATGGCTTGCAGAACCTCGCCCTATTCTCCTCGCTGCGAATTGCTTGGCTGCAATAGGTTGCTTGGATGCAGCCGACAGCAGTAGGCCAAGTGGCTTAGAGGCCCTGTTCAAGGGCCGAGTGCTACGAGAGATCAAGTCGCGGATGCTGTGCACTGAACTTGCGACTTCAGACGAGACCATGTCTGCCTTGCTCTTCTTGATGTCGTACGAGTTCTACAGGCTCAATCAAGATGTTACAACACACATGACTGGTCTTCGGAATATACTGCAGTCGAAACGCAAATCCAATCCGGGCTCCAAGTGGAGTGGAGGTATGGTCGTCGAGGTTCTGGATCTATCGATCGCGCTATGGCTCAAAACGGAGCCTGTCATGACAGGCGCGGCGGACGATTCAACAAATGATCCACACAGCCAGTCTGCTGAATCGTCGTTTGGAGAAATCAAAAGCATTCTGAACGCCGAGCACACCGTCAACCCTGGCTCCCAAGCGAAAGAAAATGAAAGCGAGTTCCACGACATGCTGAAAGCTCGTTCAAATGTGCTGGACGCTATACAAGACTGCCTGCGCCCTCTCGACGCCTCCAGTTCAACACCCGATTCTGAAGCTGATGACTTCTTCGCTTTGCTTTCCAGCTTCACGGACAACCACTGCTCTTCCCGCAAACCGACTTGTGCACCAGCACAAGATCATTACATTGCCCGAGTGACTCACCAGGTGTTCGCGATTCTCTACAACGTCATCATCAACCAGCACCCTTTCTCGCATCCGACCAATCGGGTTTACGCCGACGGAATCATCCTCGCATACCAACAAATCGAAGAGATGACCTGGCGTCCCTTCCCATATACCCGATACTTGGCCCTCTTTATCGGATCTATCTCTACGAAAGATCCCAGCAAGAAGAGCTTCATACACGCACAGATTGGCAGGACGACGATGGTGCTCGGACAGACACGATGGCCGATTGCGAAGAACTTCATGCTGAACTTCCTGAGTTTTCAGAGAGCGATTGAGCCCCTTCAAGGGAGGAAGAGAGGGGGACGGGCAAGAGTCGACAGTGGAAGCGTCAGCCCTCCTGTAACAGGCTTCTTAAGCTATGGGTGTCTGAGCTGCGACGGCGCGAAAGACTGCGACTTTGAGGACGTGCTGTTGGATGATGATAAATTTCATGAGGCCATGACGAAGGGGATGCAATGGCGGACAAGACTTGTGTGTACTTGACATGCTCCAAAACAAATGTTCTGCCTGGCTGAGCTCACGTTGACCCCACTTTCTGTCTTCGAAGGTGCACATCAAACCTCAATTTTTGCCTCTGCGATACTTCTGCTCATGCTTCTGCTTTCATCGACGCAATCACCTGCTTCTCTCGCGCTCGGGAGAATAGTAGAGCGTAGCTTCGGTCTTCTTAATGTAAAGGGTAATCCAAATAAGCATCCCGCTGCCAGTCTTTAGCTCGAGCTGAGCTCAGCTCGTGAAGATGTAAAAGACCTCATCCTGGGGGTAAGACGCGCCGTCTCATCCTTCTTGGCTTCAAAACTTGAAAACATATCCTACGACAACACAGCTCTGTACACCCTACAATATGGCAGCTACATCCTCCAAAGTTTTGTCGACCGCCCAGGAGCTCTTTGATGACGTCGGTAAAGGGTATGAAGTCGCCTTCGAAGGCAATGAAGCTCAAAAGCGGTCGATCGAATGGGTATTTCTCAAATCTCCAGAACTCATACCTCTTGTAATTGCTCATCTCTGAGCAGGTCATCTCGAATCTCAAGCCCGGCTCCACCGTCCTTGACGTCGGCTCAGGAACAGGCAAACCCGCAGCGCACATGCTCACCCAAGCCGGCATGAAAGTCATCGGCATCGACCCATCACCCATCATGGTCAAGATCGCCTCCGAAGCCGTCCCGTCCGCCACCTTCTCCGTCGGCGACGCCAGAACATATACCCCTCCCTCTGGCGACGCTTCCTTCTCCGCCATCATAGTCCACTACAGCCTCCTCGCCGAAGTCTCCCAGTCCGACATCGCATCCTTCTTCCCCAAAGCATACCGCTGGCTGAAACCGGGCGGTGTGTTAAGCTACGGGACGATTCCGATATATGCGGAATATGCACATATGAAGTGGATGGGGAGATGGATTATCTCGAGTTCTTTGGGGCTGGTAGAGAGTTTGGAGGCTGTGAGGAAGGCGGGGTTTGAGATTGAGAAGCATGAGGTGCATAATTTTATGCCGCAGGGTGGGAAGGCGGGATTGTGTGAGCAGAGTGAGGTGTGGGAGGAGGAGACGTTGTGGGTTTCTGCGAGGAAGCCGGGAGTGTGAAGTGATGTATTGCATCGTTGTACTCGATTAATTCCTGGAAGAAATCAGTTCTTCTCGCCCGAGCGGTATCGACGAGCTCTCCGATTCAGAAAGAATTCGCAGATGACTGAAATCGCATTCACTACCCTGGTACATGGACCGAGCCTGGAGAAGCTCCCTAGTGTTGTGTTTGAGATTCAGGTCTATTCTTGAGGTCTTGCTCATCTTTTCGAGATCACGTAAGGCAAAGCACCATATCTTCGAAAGATTGACAGTATGATCGTGATATAGACTACCTAACCTGGATGGTCCTCGAGACGCTCGGGATGCCGTCAACCATGGCGAAGAAATACCAAAACCCAGGCGACACAATGCCGGGCCTCCCATCAAGCTGAAAGTTGTATGCGCCACCATCTCCCAACCCGGTCGGTATCAAAGGTATGCGCCTTTGGTCTGTATTTACAGAGTGGGTGGCCGAGCCGAGTCTAACAATCGAGAACGTCACGTCTCCAGCCGGCGCGCCTTGAAGTGTCGCGGAAAAGGCCCCTCCAATAGGCACAGTATACGAATCTGGACCGTCTGGGAAGTCCATACCGGCGATTACAGGTCTTTGTCCACCGCGCTGCAGGTATGGTGGTGTTAAGATCTGAGCGTCTGGATGATCTACAAGTATGTGGAATCAGCAAAGCATCAAAGGAGTGAATCATGCGATCGCGGCGCTCCTGAAAGGACTTACCAGCAGCTGGATCACAGCTTCCCTTGTCCCAACAGAGCCCACCGCCGCCTGTCATCACGCGGCCGTCTGGCAGTAAGATTGAGAACGAATGATAGGTCCTAGCATTCTGCTCAGGCGCGAGCGTCGTCCAACCTCCTGTCTTCGGGTCCCAAAGCTCGGCATTGAGGGTAGCATTGTTGTTTGTGAATGGCTCTGAGTAGGTCTGGCCCCCAGTAACCATGACACTCCCGTCTGGTAACGCCGCAGCATTGGCAAAAACACGACGGAAGTTCATTCCAGCCGTTGGTTGGACCTGTACCTGCTGACCAGGCTGACCGATTGTGATGATATAGGCATTATCGAAAGCGTCCGAGAACCCGTAATCTTGCGCTCCGCCTACGGAAAGGATTTGGCCAACGTCGAACATCACGCTCATGCCATTCATTTGATCGAAGCCTGGAGTCCTTTGGCCTGCTGGCACAACCTGACCTTGTCCTTTCGTGTCGTACCAGTTCATGTTCGTACTCGGCCCAGCCTGGAAAATCCACCCATCAAGCCAGGTATGGAAGTGGCCGTGATTGTCGCTGCGATATGCGCCTTGGACATCCTTCGTGAGCATAGGTTGCACCTTAGCACCTGGAAGCCGATCCCTACACCTTGGACATTAGCAACGCCTCTGAGAGTCGAGACATTCAAGCACGGGGGACTTACCAAGTTCCAGTGGCCTGTCTGAAAACCTCACCATCTTTCAGAGGAACGTCACCTTCACCACCTATTCCTCCGGAAAAGGAGCCGCCAATAGTGAATATGTCGCCCTCCGATGTGACTGCAGACGCGTGATATCCCCTCGCGATGTTCATATTAGGGCCTTTCTGCCAGGCTGCCGCGCCGAAATCATAAATACTGGTAACCTCAGCATTGTTACCGCCCGTTACAAAGATTCGGCCTGCTGTGTCGTGAGACAACCCTGGACAGAACATATCTATGCAAGACAAGGACATTAGCCGGAGTTCAATTGCGCAACGTTAAGGAATCCGCAATACATACCATGACCAGTTTCGGCTATTTCTGAGTGCCTAATCTCCCCGGTCTCTACGTTGTACCAAGCACTCTGTGTCTTGCCCTGGGGAGGCTCGCCTAGCCCGCCGAATTTGAAGTCGGCATATGAAGAGAATGTAAAAAGTTCCGTTGTACGTCCTCCCGCCCCTGGGATCATAGCAGCTGCTACGGGAATCAAGGGGAATTGAATGAGTGGGCCCCATTCTCCGGTCCCTCCTTCAGCTGCTGGCGCACTAGCCAGTGAAGTGCCCAACTGCGATTCTGGCACTACGACTGGTGGTGCGGCGTTGGCCGGTCCTCCATTCTGTTCAGTAAACACCTCGGGATCCCCGGGTTGTCCTTGGGGAAGAGCCGCTGCAAGACAGAGACTGATCGCTAGCAGAGCCTGAGAGTATCGTCCGTAGCCTAACATGGTTGAGGAAGCGACTGTGTCCTAGTGAAGATTCGGAACTTGCAGGAGCGAGAGGTATGGTTTTGCTCAGGAGAAAACGGCTCCTCGCCATTGTCATATATATGGCTCTCTGCCCGTCTCTTGAAACGGATGAAGCTGTGATGAAGCCACATGGCTGTATGCATCCAAGACGCGCAGATAACCCTGTGCTTAATAGTGATATCAATCAGACCGATAGGTTGGCTTCATCGTGCAAGAGCCGCTTTGCGGCAACTGATGGCAACAGTATGGGAAGTAAGGCTGGATACGATGCCAAAATAAGGAAGGGTTCTAAGATGAGACAGATCTCCCTGGTCAGCCTTGCAGTGCCAAAGCTAAACATTACGTCTTCATACCTTGGCATGTTTGAGTCCGTAGAGCGCCCTGAGCTTGAGAAGGCTTCACCGGGATAAGCGAGGCACTTCCGTTCCCATTGATATCCGGACCGGCGTTCTCTGCTTTATCTCAAGAAGAGGCGAGTCAACGAAAGCGCTGAATCATACACCAGCAACGTTTAATCTTTCGCCCTGAGGCGTGAGGCACATCAGTCCCTTCGTTCGCAGAGCACTCCTCCGCGGATTCATCGAGGCTCCAGTTTGTAGGATGAGGCGAGCCGCCAGGAGTGTCTTTCTTCGCGGCCGATATACGCCTGCCAATGGCTTCTCTTCTCTCATCCCAGGTCCTTGGACCCTGAGCCTCCTCTGTACAGATCAGATAGCTCTTGCTCTTCCGCATCACCATAGATGGCTAGTGGGCATTGAAACAGCCTGCTTCCTCCAGGAAGGTTGCGAAATGAGATCTGGTTGCCCCCTTCGCCGATGTAGGGCCATTTGTTGAATGCCAGTTCCTTCCGCGAAGGGGCAGCCAGCGTTGACGACGGTGAGTTGCGAGGCAGAGGAAAGAGAGACAGAGCTCATGTCGCTCCGGAACGAGTCATCAGCCGTGCTAAGTTCGCGTCAACGCCATACCATATTTGAAATAGCGTGGACGCGTCCTGCGTCGAGTACGCGACGACCAAGTAGAGCTCATAACAAACATTTCTTCCTCTTGCATCAATCATCTTGTCAACTTGTCGGCATAATGGCCGACTATGCAATGTGCTGGGACTGCGATCATGCATTCCACAGCAACCGATTCGTATGCCCACGCTACTATTGGCCATTGACATCTTCTGGGCATTACAAGAGTAGAAAAACTACGACAGTAGCATTCGACGATTGGGACGGCACCTCCATCGTAGACATCAGTGATTCGGAGGAGGAAGAGTTCGATCTCAATTCTGTCATTCGGCATCGTCTTGACGAGGAAGGTGACACACGGCTTGATCCCGAAGCGCTCGAATGGCTCAGGAACTGGTGCATCACCAACTCTGCCCGAATGGAGCAACACAACAGCGGATGAGAGGACGTAAGCAGAACCGACCTCAGATCTTGAAACGTGTCGAGGATTTGCGAGACATTGATGAGAAATTCATGAGCTTGAGAATAGACTCGCAAAGAAGAGAAGACAGAGCGGAATCTGGTCAACCAAGTCCAATGCACTTGAAACACAATCTACAACATCCTGAAAACAAGCGTAGAGTGATTCATCAGATGCTAAGCGCAATGAGGATCCTCCACGAAGACTTCGTCCAAGAACCGAAAAGGGCAGACAAGAAGTTTAAGCCTTGATATCCAAGTTCTTCCAAGTGTACGGTATTGAGAGAAAACAACGTATCGGAGAGAGATACGCAATCACGGAAGCGGACCTTCAAATGGAGTGTCAAGCATTGCAGAACATGCTGTACTCGTGGCAGCCAGGCAGGGTCTGAGGCGGGCCTCACAATTCGTTGATATTCTCTCCATCTTTGTGTTAGTGATCACTTCGACGAAGTAGCTGACTCTTTGTAGACTCACCTTCGACATTTGCAGGACGCACATCACTTGATCTTCGCTTTCTGGACCCAGATCTCGCCAAATCCGTCTTCATCCGTGAACTTGAACGCGGCCTCGCCCTTCTTAGACAACCGCTTCTGCGCTCCAAACTCGCCTTCGCCAAGGTACCTGCGGAATTCTTCACGTTCGCCATCGTCTTGGATTTCACACCAATTTGGATACTTCTCCTGGAACAGCTTGGTCGCCTTCTTGTTCGCTCGCCTCAGACTGGCGTAGACAGCCTCAACACCAAACTCATTGTCGTTGTCATAATTCTGCTCCCAGGAATGCAAGATTACGTAGACTTTCCGCAGAGACTGTCCGGCTTCGTCCTGGTCTGAAACCTCTGCTGAGACGTCCGCGTCCCTATTGGCAATGGTCTCTTTGAGCTGCTTGACTTCCTCCTGAAGCGCCTGGTTGTCGTACCAATCTTGGCGAAGCCGCTCGGCCTCGTTGAACTGTGCGTTGGCGAATCGCTTTAGTCGACCGCTCATTTCGCGCATGCCGGCCGCCTCTTCTTGCTGTCTCCCAATTATGTCTACCAGCTGCTCGTTGTGATTAAGCAGCCTCCCGATTCTAGCTCGCAACGCGGAGATGAGTGCTTCTGCGTCAGCGAGCTCCATCTCAAACGCCAATCCGGCATTCAGGGGCACTTTCGAAGGAGCATCGCGAGCCTTTCGTTGTCTTTTCGAAGAGGCAGCTGTCTGCGAGGCTCTTCGTTTTGGCATTTTAGAGCATTTCTCACCACTTTCAGCAATGCGGATATCCAGAAATGGCCAATGTACGGTGGATGCGACAAGTCGTTCTGTCGAAAGCCGCTGTCCAGCGCCGCGGTTCCTGACTGCCGCCCCGCATGCATGGATTCACTTGCTTCCGGCGCAGGGCCCAACGCAGGGACCAAGTTGTTCCTGTCGATCGCTTATCGCCTGCTTTAAGACACTCCCGTTCGCAGTCACCACTTCTTCCTCCACGGCTCCGAGACCTTCCCTCCAGTGCCCTTCCACGCTGCCTCGTCCCTCAAGATGTGGGACTGCAATACCTGCTCTCGTCAATTTCGTTCCAGCCATGCCGCCAACCAACACATGAACGACACCTCGCACTGGGGCTTTCCGTACGAATGCGAGTCTTGCACGATGGCGTTTCGGTACGAGGACGATTGTGGGCAGCATATGAACGATTACAACCACTGGGCGCCTAAGGTCGAGTGCGAGGCCTGCAACCTGCGATTCCATACCCACCAGCAATCCCGACAGCACATGGACAGCAACAACCATTGGAGGAAGCACTGGTGTGCGCCGTGCAAGAGAGGCTTCCAGAATGAGAACAACTTGCAAATGGTCAGTAGACACAGACCTCATCTTGCGAACGGAATGCGAAGCAAAGAGGACCGACCCATGTGCTGATCTGCTGTAGCACCTCAAGGGCTCGGCACACATGAGCAACAGCATCAAGTGCCCATTCTGCTTGAAGCCACACACCGTCGCCAGTGGAATTGTACACCACGTCGAGAGCGGCTCCTGCCCCAACGCTAAGAACCTGAACCGCGAGAAGATCTACAAAATGATCAATCAGCGAGACACCCAGGGCATCATCACCAACAAGCAGATTGCCTGGCATGATGAGCAGAACGCGGAGTCCATCGCTTCGGTAGCCGCGTACGATTACTCTCGAGGATGCTTCGTTTGCTACATGTGCGGTAACGGCTACTCTACGCTGAGAGCTCTCAACCAACACCTGAGCTCGCCGAGACACAAGCAGAAGGTGTATCACTGCTTCGGTGCAGGGTGTGTGAAGCAATTTACTGCTCTCGCGCAACTCGTTGCTCATCTGGAGAGCGAGAGCTGCGGCGCCATTCGCTTCGCTACCATGCAGCGCAACACGAACGCAATTCTCACCGGCCAGAGAATGATTGGATTCTGATGAGGTTCAGCGGAGAGAAGAGTAGGGCATATCTGTCGCGGTATCAATTTGGGTTGTACATTTAGCGTTGGCGTTGAGGAGCAGATGGTACTGCTGGAGCCTCATTTTCTGTTTAGACGGAAAGACAGCACGAAGTCTTTCAATGCGGTCAATCACTCTATCCGTTGTCTTCGGGAAAGTCCTTAGAATGTGAGCACCGCGGCACATCGGTTTGAACTTGTCATGTTTCACCCAATGCAAGTCTCCGAAAGTCGGCCCGCAACTCTCCCAGAAAATGGCTTCACTTGAGTGGAGCTGGTGCCTGGCGATCCCTACCTATATTCCCCCACTGAGGGGTACGTAGAGTCCAAGCTCCTTTTCCTCGCAGCCATAAATGGGCCATTGCTGCCCTTGCAACTTTGCTATTGACAGACACGCGACATTCGAAAACACACAGGATAACATCAACCACTTCGCAGTTCACAAGACTCACACATAATACAACATGCCTTCCCAAAACTCCAACTCGGGTGGCGGCGACTACAGCTACAAGTCGAGCGGCACCAACTCGCAGGTAGGAGACATTCGCATTGACACTCCAGACGGCCAGGAATTGATATTTCCTTCAATAGGGTAACCACTACTGTGCTCGCGATTATGGCTCGTCGGCTTCCAACTCCAACTCTTACCACTACTCAAACACCGACGGAAGCTACTACTACTCCAGTAAGTTGCACGAGAGGCTGTTTGGATGCGGTTGGTGCTGACTTCGTATGCAGACTCGGACGGCTCGACGTACTACAACAGCGGCAATGGCTCCAGCAACTACACCGCTCCTGGCGGGAAGAAGTAGATCGGGAGACACTTTGACTGCATGGACTGTGCTGGAAGCCGCCCGAATGCGCAGGCATGGAGAAGTCTATCTCGGCTTGCGCATAGTCAGGTCTGCAGCAGGATCGCTGGAAGAGGATCTGTCCTACGAGCAAGACAGGAATGAGCTACGTTTGTAGAGTACGCAAGCCACTGCAAGCTTCCGCTGCGCCTTCTGAGTCTCCTGTCGCTTCCTACGCTGCTACCCGCCTTCCCTGTCGATCTGCGTTTGATTGGGAAACAACAGGCCATGCCAGCTCATCATCTATTGCAAGCTTGAGTAGCCCACTGTCTTCCTTTTGTAGCTTCACTCAACCATCTTCGTTCCATCACAGCAACAACGCCGTCAAAATGAGCGACTACGACGACGATTACGACGACAGCTATGACGACAGCTATGACGACGGCTACGATGACGGCTACGATGACGGCTACGACGACGGTCACAACGACTGTCAAGACCACGAAGAAGCCCCGTATTACGAGGAAACTTCACGCTACGAAGAGCCTCACTACGCCGAACGATCATACTACAACGACGAGCCCCAGTACGACGACCAGCCACAGCACGACGATCATCCACACTACAACGAAGGTTCGCAGGGCGATCACCAGCCTATCTACGATGAACCACAGTACAACCGGCGGTCTCTTGGCGATGAGGGACCTCAGTACACTGAAGAACCCTCGATCGAAGAGGCCTTTGGCCGGTTGAGCGTCAATGGCTCCAATGCAAACAACGAGCCATCCCGCCAGCCAGCTTCCAGAGGTTGCTGCAGAGCGCCAGGCTTCGGAACTGGCAGGTACGGCTCGTATGAGACTACGTACAGTGGCAGAAATTCGCAGGTCGGTGTCGAGCATCATGCTTCATCCTGCTGCCAAGATGATTGTTGACCATATCACAGGGCAATCATTACTGCAACCGTGATTATGGCCCCGATAGCCGCGATGCCTACCACTACTCCAACCAGGATGGAGGGTACTACCACAAAAGTAAGCGAAATATTTCCCGTTTTCACTGTCAGTGCTTGAGCTAACAGAGGTTCCCAGACCCCGATGGCTCCAAGTACTACAACAGTGGCGACGGATACAGCAAGTACACGGCTCCGAATGGCTCCACTTACGAGAAGAGAGACGATGGGTACAGCAGGTACACGCCACCTGGAGAGAATGGAAAGAAGTGAGATGGGAGTCATGATAGGAGAAGCTGTCAGCGTGCATGATATTTGGCGTTAAGCATTGCCGTCACCGGAAAGACCACTCCCTCATGCAAGCAGATAGCATGGACAGAGCAAAATTGTCAAAATTGATGTGCAATCTTGGAGAACAATCTTAGCTCGCACCACCGAGATAGTCCCATGCAGTCAAAGTGTGCACTTTGACAGTATCCAGAAATTCCTCGATGCTGACCTTTTCGTCCCTCTCCGCCATACCGCGAGGATGCGGGCCATAGGCATAGGCTGGTATGTTGTGTCTGCGAAAATGCTTGCAGTCCGTCGCTCCAAGAGAACAGATTGGCACAGGCTCATTCCCTCGAACAGCCTTGGCGTTTCTTTGAATAAGGCCGACGACTTCGTGGTCCGGGATGCAGTGTGTAGGCGGGTATGAGTGGTTCTCATGCACAGAGTAGGACGCAGTCGGGAAGTCCTTCAAGATACCGTCGATCTTGTCTTTGATGCTCTCAGTTTTGACGCCAATTGGTATCCTGATGTCGGCTTCGAAGATACATTCAGAAGGGATCATGTTGATCTTTGCGCCTCCTTTGATGGTTCCAATGTTGACTGTGGGTATGAGCATTGCGTCCGCAGCACCTTTCCACATGATGTCGTCGGCGACCTTGCGGACGTCCGGTCGTTCCATAAACTTCTTGAGGTCTTCGTCCATGCCTTCTCCTGGATTCTTCTCCAGTTCGACAAGACGCTCAATTAGTCTGGTGGCGATACGGATAGCGCCTTCACTGCGATGGACATAGGCTCCGTGTGCGCCTTGTGCAGTGACAGTGAATGTCAAACGCAGTGTGCCCTTCTCGCCGAAGCGGATGCTCTCAAGTCCGCTCGGCTCACCAATCAACACGCAGTCGCCACTCCATTCTTCTGAACCATCGTCCTCGAGTAAGTAGCGAGTGCCCCATCTGCCACCAGTCTCTTCGTCCGAAACGACTTCCAAAGTACAGCGGCCAGACAATCGAGCTTGGAATCGATGTATGTAGCTGTAGGCGATGATACTGGCGGCAGTGCCGGCCTTCATGTCCACGCCCGAACGGCCATGTACAGAGCCATCTTCCACATCACCAGAGTAGGGGTCTCGCTTCCATTGCTCAGCATCAGAGACTGGAAACTGATCAATATGGCCATTTAGAACAATCTCGCGCTTTGCTTGTTGCTCGTCGCCATTGTGCTGGCCCTTGATGACACTGACTAAATTTGGCGATTCTTCTTTGGGCGCAATGATGCGGTATGAGATATGGACGGAGTCAAGATGCTTGCTGACTACATCAATAGCCTGCCTTGTGTCGCCGGGCGGATTGGGGGAGGGTGCTTGGATCAATGCCTGGAGCAACTGGATGTGTTTATCGGATTCTGTCTCTATGAATTTGAGCAGATCCTGCTTGGAGATGTTGACCGCGGACATCGTGTCGATATCTCCTCAGGAGTGATAGCTTAAGAAATCCAACAGCAGAGTAAAATGGCATCAAAGGGAGTTGAATGCAAGACCGGTCCTATCGGTCACGATGTGGTTTCCAATGCCCTACCTTGTTGAGACACCGCGCTGAACTCCGATGATCAGCGACGGACATGTCATCTTTTCCATTTCAGCAGTGTATCCCAGGCAAGAAATGGGCTCTCAACGAAGCCGCAGCGAAATGGGTGTCATCTGGAGACGAGTCAATGTGGTGGAGGTGTGTAAGTGGAAGTCAATAGAGTGAGGTCGGAAGAGATCGGCTCGCAGCGGAGTTGGCCCAAGCTCCTGGTTGGTGCCAAGCCTGCCCCCGCCGAATGTCGTTGCCAGCGCTCCTCCACCACCCTCTCGTATTCAAAGACCCTCCAAACGCAAGGACAGAGCCTAGACCATCCCATTCTACGGCTCAGCCTAAGGCAGACCTTCGTCATGACTCCCAAGCGAGAGCTCGATTGGGAGGTGGACGCCGACATGATGAAGCTGCTGGACAAGAAGCGCAAGGCAGAGGATGCCGAGCTGTACAACACAAGAGAGACTTTCGAGAAGAAGCGTAGGGCCGTCAAAGCTGCAGCCAAGCGAACGCCTCCATTGCGATCGTACTCAGAGTAGGATAGGACACGGTAGAGAAACGCGACAACTGTGGCCCTCGGACTGACAAGAACAGCCTCGAATTCGACGACGCCATCTACACTCCTTCTGAGGCGACCGCGACCGATCCAGAGCCGTCGAAAGGGCCTTCGACTAGCAAAGGGAAGAAGAAACGTAGACACCGATCCAAGCGCAAGCCAGGCGCAAAAGAAGAGTCGACTCAGGCCGGGCAGAGGGCCAAAGTCCTTGTGAATATGGACACGCTTGCAGATTTGAAGTCCAAGCAAGATCGACGGAGACTCCGACGAGCGGTCCAGAAGGTCAAGAAGCAGCAGAAGAACAAGCAGCAGTCCATTAACACTCCAGCAGGATGAGATTGGTCGTCTTTCGCTTGCGAACAAGCAATCGATTCCCCTGACACGCGATGCCCACTTTGGCACAATCATCTTGGACCCATGCTGAACACCCTTGGAAATACGGGGTATAGCATATTACTCACCCTAGATCGAGCTTGGATACGCGTGAGCATAACAACAACTTTGCTCCCAAGCTCCTCTCCTGATCTTCGAGACCAGACCGTGGGATTTATGGCTCACCTGGAACTCGCGGCCGTTGACTACACGTAAAAGGAACAGAGACCACATATGGCACCGTCCACGATTTTATCACTTCTCTCTGCTTTCCAGAGACAGAGTGAGTACACCGAAGATAGACGCGCGAGCGACGCTGATAACATCAAGATCGCATGATCTGTGACCCGCAACAATGCTTCTACCACGCGACAGGCCGCCCGCTGCCTGAGGACCCAGACAAGCACATCGCATGTTCCAATCCGGCGTGTCTGGTGGCACTTTATCACAGATCATGCGTCAACATGACTCCGATGCCCAAGCACCCGCGAAGCGGCGCCTATTGGCGATGCCAGAACTGTCGGCCCAAGCCAAGTGAGGCCTGTACAGCACTCCAGACTCCACCATCGTCCGGGCGACGTCGCAATACTGCGCCGAACAGACCTACTCCAATGCCGAGTAGGCGCAATCCCGTTCAAAGGGACATCGCCGACTTTTTCAGCAGGACCACCGGCAACCAGGTCACGACCAACGCTTCTGCCAACAGAACACCTTTTCAAAGCACGCGGCGGGGAGCGAAGGCTTATTGGCGGAAGTCAGCAGATCGACCAAGAACTATCCCGCCGCCGAAGCGAGTTGCAAGGACGCGCAGAGCTCCTCGGCCAGAGCCGGAGGGATACGCCCATAGCCTTCGTTGAAGGCTTGGGTGATAACGCGTCGCGGAATTGGTTGAGCAATTCTCTGGTTACCCAACTTGAGATCGACCGGATGATGTTGTGCGACCACAAGACAAATTAGACAGACGTGTTTGTTTCAACTCTTGAGACGATGTATGGTTATTGTCCTAGCTAGCACTGCTCTTTGCGAGTCCACTTCGGATAGTAGTGCCTATAGGTCTGCAATTCTGAATGTCTTTGCTGGCGACGACCGCCTCGCACCATTGCAAGATTTCGGTGGAAACAGTACGTGTTAAACTCCTCCAAATCAACGATGCTCTTCAATCGCAATTCGTAGGAAGGATAACAGTACTCGCTGTCGTGATCACTTGCAGACAACTAAGGCCGGCGGATGCTTTCAAGGTTCGGACCGCCAACTGTAGATCCCGAGATCAGATCCCTGCTAGCTCGATCTTCCGACGCGACTTCGAGATCCCCACGCGTCCGAACCTCGACTCGTGCATGATCTTTCCTATTATCCTTCGCCTTGGATTGTTCTGTCTTTTGGTTACAGCGTTGTTTGGAAAGGTGTTCGGGATAGCAAACAATGTACAGCATACGATCATGAGCAAGAAGCGGAAACACAGCCCGCAGGTCGAGGTACCTCGAAAGCGACAGCGAGATGACGATGGCAGCCACTTCAAAACACAGCAGAGCGGCGGCAATGCAGGCCGAGGCGAGACAGAAGGGCGGCCGCTTGACGTGGCGCGAGAAAGCAAGAAAAGAAGAAAGAAGTCGAAGAGGAATCGAAGAGAACACGAGGGCACTGTACAGCTCGTGCCTTCGCAGATCGATGGCGAGGCTGGGCCCGTGATCAAGGTCAAGAAGAAGAGAAACAGGAAAGAAGAGAAGAAGACAATCGACAGGCGAGAGGTCACTGCAGAGACCACCACTGCTCCCGAGAGCGCTCGCAATAACCCGGCCTTCGAGATGCCAGCGGACCAAATTCCTGCACCAGTTCCTGTCGCTCGGGTACCTACCAAGGATGCTGGATCGAAGGCCTCGGAGGAAAAATCCTGGAGTTACCATGAGGCCCAGAAGGATGCAGAGAGAGTCGCACGAAAGCTGCCGAACGTCAGGCGGCCCATATCGAGATCCGAGCCTCGAGGCCCCAGCTCCAGCTTCGAACTGCAGATGCAACGCAATCTGGCCGAACTGCGGCAGCAGAAGTCGCATCAGATGGCAATGGCTGCGTCGAAAACAGGGGCCACTTTCCCAATGTCAGATCATGAGTCCGATGAGTCCTCCTCGGAGGGAAGTGGCGATGAAAGCACACTTGTCGTTTCAGTCCGAAAAGTAGTCAATCCTGTTCATGCAAAGAGAGAGCCCTCCTGGTGTTCAGAGCGCGGTCATGCAGTGCTCGAGCGGCGCCCAAACAGCTCGCTCAAACCATCTCCACCCAAGGCTAAGACACTGGAGGGCGGACTTCGCGATCAATACCCTGGAATCCACTTCGACATCGGCAATGCCACTGGTGTCTTTTATGCCGTTCGGATTGGTCGCATCCCTGGAGTGTACGATACTTGGGACATCGCCCAGAAGCAGGTCAATGGCTTCCCAGGTGCAAAGCACAAAAAGTTCAAGGTGGCCTCGGAAGCAGTAAACTTCATGAGAGAGGGAATGCCTGTGATCCCGGTCAGGAGAGAAGCGCGATTGCAAGACGACAACCAGTCTCGCAAAGACCGTGGGAGTCGGTCTTTCGATGATGCGGAAGGCTTGCGTCAAGCGAGGGTGCTGTCTCGACAAGCGGCGCAAAATCAGATTAATGCAGTCACGAGCGCCAGAGAGATCCCCAATGTAGAACATACTCCGCCAGCGGACGGAAAGTGTTTCGTCGTTGACAAGAAGGGTGATCCAACATTATCAGAAGTCGACAAAGGCCCTCAAATCCCCAAGGATCTGAACAAGACAATGTGCGATCTCCAAGTCTGCATGTTTGGGAACAAGGAGCAGCTTCTAGGCTCTGAACCTCGGGAACCCATCACATGTGCCAACAAGGAATGCGCAGTGAAACTCTACCACAAGAAGTGCGTCGGCCGCAGCAGCAGCAAGTACAAGGACAATGACGGTTGGACGTGCGCGTCATGCCGCATTGCCCAGAGACTGAAGCAAATTCCTGATTTGCCCAAAGAGAGCGCACCGCCGCTGCACTCTGAGCAGCAAGCAGTTGTTGATGCTGTTCTTGCGGGTGAAAACGTGTTCTACACAGGATCCGCAGGAACCGGCAAGTCTACAGTGCTGAAAGCTTTCGTCACGCAACTTGAAGCTCGGGGCAGGAGAGTTGACATTGCGACTCCTTCTGGAATTTCCGCTGTGAATGTAGGCGGAGTGTCCATCTATGCGTATGCTGGCTGGGTGCCAGATGACTTTAAAGAGAGCTTGGACACGCTTTTGAACAAGGCGGGCAGCAACATGATTTGGGAGCGCTTGTGTTTGACCGACACGCTTGTCATTGATGAAGTCTCAATGGTCGAGCGGGATCTCCTCGTAAGGTTGGATGCAGTGATGAGGAGAGCTCGAGGTTCTTGGCGACCCAGAGATCCTGACAAGCCTATCCTTTCTAAACACAGCGCCAAGTTGCCTTTCGGTGGTGTGCAGATTATCGTTACGGGCGATTTCTGTCAACTTCCTCCTGTCCTCCCTTTCGAATTCTGTCTCTTCTGCAAAGGGCCCGAGTTGGAGCCAGAGAGTGACGAGAACGGACCTGCGAAAGTTTGCAAGAACCCCAAGTGTATGAAAGTCTACCGTGACGAAGACAAATGGGCGTTTGCAAGCATGGTCTGGTGAGCTTAATGCTAAACCTGTGCTACTGGTGCGTGCTAACGACCACAGGGACTCGTGCGATTTTCAGTACTTTGAACTGAGAGAGATCCATCGACAAAACGATATCGCTTTCATCCGGATCTTGCAAAAGTGTCGTCTAGGCCAACCGCTCCATAAACAAGATCAAGCGTTGCTTTGCAAAAGACATCTTCAGGATCCTGTCAAGCTTCTGCCAACAAAAGCGCAAGTGAGAAGGGAGAACGAAGCGGGTTTGCGTAAACTTGATGGGTCATCGCGATTCTACAACTGCCAGGACTCCTTCCAGCAAGGTCACATAGAAGACATCTCGACCACGGACTTCGGCCGTCGGTCTTACCCGTATACCCCGGACGCGCCTCTAGAAAAGCTGAAGCAACACCGATTTGACACCAGAACTGAGATGAAGGTCGGTATGCTGGTCATATTGCAGGTCAATCTCGACTTCGAAGCCAAGCTCGTGAACGGAAGTCAGGGCAAAATCATTGACTTTATCTCGAGCTCGTCAGACGATTTTGGCGTCACAGTTGATGAAAAGGGGCATGCGTACACGAGAGATGATGCTCGAACACGTGAGCTTCGCAAGTATCAACGACAGTGTCCGTCTTGGCCCGTGGTTCATTTTGTCAACGGAGTCGTGCGGCCTATTAGGGCACACTGCGAGATCAGAGAAGTCGGAGTACTGGAGCCGTACGGTCAGCTGAGTAGGACTCAGGTACCGCTCATCGCCGCTTGGGCCATCACCATACACAAGTCTCAAGGCATGACCCTTGACCTGGTCGAAGTCGACCTAGAGCGCGTCTTTGAACGCGAGCAAATTTATGTTGCTCTTTCGCGCGCGAGGTCTTTGAAAGGCCTCAGTGTTGTCAGAATGCCCAAAGAGGACTTTGCAGGCATGAATCCTGAAGTTCGTGCCTTCCTGGAGAGCAATGGCCTGCTTCACGTAAACCAGATCTCAACGAAGTGAGATTCTCGATACTGGCCCAGGCGCGCTGGTGGTAGGCTGGACTGAATTGTGCCGGAGAAGAGCACGGCATCAGACGATGAGTCCCTGAATGGCGCCTTTTGCGTCTTACTTTGTGTGATACTCCTTTGAGCATTTTAGCAGCGAAACTTGTAAAGTGCGTGCGCGACAGTCGAAGAACAGAGAATCAGCCGTGCCAGGGTCGGGTGCCTTGCATGGGACACGTTCGCGACCTCGCTTCGCGTTCACGCATCGGTATGTAAACAGGAACTTCATTTGCCCCACGAACCCCTACGATGAAGACACTGCAGTCTTTTGAGTTTCCAGCAACGCATTCAACTGCTTGTGCATTTCAGACATGGGTTCTCGAAGTCCTTCGAAAGAGAGGCCGTACAGAGATTCTTCGCCGAGCTCACCACTAACTCCAATATCACCAAGCGGCGGCCTACCACAATGGCTACGGGCGACTCCGCCAAGATCTATGCTCTCGAAGAGCAAGATCAAACTACTCATGATCGGCGTAGGGTGCATACTGATGGGATGGATGCTCACATCAACACTCGGACCGAACGATGACCTTGCGGATCTAGGAGACACACACGATGTAGCATCGGGCGGCGTATTAGAAGACCCAACAGGTTTTGGGAAATCTGGCAAGACAGCGCCACCGCCAGGTGTCATTGGCGATGCTCTGCCAGAAGATGATATGACACTTCACTTGCCTGGAGAGTCGGGTAGCAAGAAGCCATCTGTCAGCGGCGCACTCTCCGAGCTGCACGATGCTGTCAAGGACAAATTGCAGTCATGGAACCCGTATAAGTCAAAGACCGGCGCGCATGGAACTCCAAACATAACATGGGCTGAGCCGAATGGAAAGAAGATCAACAACAGTGTCACATTGGGACCGGGAGAGCATGTCATCGACGGTCTCAGCGAGGACGAGAGCCTGGGCATCAAGCCTCGCATCGGGAAGTGCACAATTCTGTTTTATGGCAATATCATGTGGCAACGAGCGATCCGAACGCACGAGCGACATAACCGAGAGCACGGATACCGTCTGCACATCCTTCGACAACAGATACTGGACGATGTCTGGTCAAAGCCAGCTTACATTCTGAGTCTGTTGCTGCGAGAGCTGGCGAAACCGGAAAACGAACGACTCGAGTGGCTGCTTTGGGTGGACGCTGACACTGTACTTCTCAATCCATACATTCCAATCGACGTCTTCTTACCCCCGCTGGGCTCAGAGTTCGACGACATCCATCTGGTCTATTCGAATGACTGGAACGGTCTCAACAATGGAGTCTTCCCTGTTCGTGTCAATCAATGGGCTGTTCAGTTATTCTCTGCTATTGTTTCATTCAGACACTACAAACCGGACGATTCTCTCATCTTCCGAGATCAGTCTGCTATGGACACGCTGATGAAAGATCCGGCTTTCGCACCTCACGTCATCCAGGCACCCCAGCGTTGGTTCAACGCATACCAAGGCGAGCATAACGAAACTCTAGCACCTTTCCAGATTCGCCGAGGCGACTTCCTGGTCCATTTTGCCGGCGTTGGTAACCGAGAAGAGCGAATGGCGTACTGGCTAGATCGTGCAGAACAGCATCTGGACGATTGGGAGATCCCACTAAAATCTACCTCATACCCACAAGAGGCCAGAGACTTCTGGGCAGAGCAGAGCAATCTTCGTAAAGTGACGAAAGAGAGTCTCGCCAGCAAGCGATTGAAGGTACACGAATTCATCGAGCAGGTACAGCATCGTATGGACGACTATGGCGAGCGTCTGGCACCTGATCAGAAGGACGCCATTCTCCAGCATCTAGTCGATATCAAAGGCATCATGGAAGATCCTTCTAAAAGTAACGACATGAGATTGATCGAAGAAGAAGGCAAGAAACTCGAAGACGTCGCCCACCCTCTCGAAGCTGCAATGATGGAAGCTCATAAAGCTCTCCTCCAGTCTGCCCACGAAGTCATTTTCGCTGGCGAGAAAGACCTGCTCGACGGCGGCTTCAACAACGGCGTCAATGATCCCGACATGACACAACTTTCCGACCGCATTGGGAAACTCAAAACGCTTGTAATGAGCCCGCAAGAGCATTGGGATAAACATGAGATCTTTGCGGCCACGGCGGCGGTTGCTGATGCGAGAGCGACGTTGCAGCAGAAGACTGCGGCGGCGAAAGAAGAGCAGAAGAAGGCTGAGTTGGAGACGCAACGAAAAGCACAGGAGTTGGCGGATGTGCAGAAGCAGGTGCAGGCTGAGGCTGGTCTTCCTGTTTCCGACGAGTTGCCGACGGGCACTGCTGCTCTGGAGGGCGCTGCTGCTTTGGAGGGCGTGACAGTCACAGGAGAGCCTGTGCTAGTGTCGCCGACGGATGTGGGTACGACGCCGATTTATGACTTCAATATGGACACGGAGGAGAGTTGATGATAGGCATATCATTTCAAGTTTTCGTCGCAGTATCAGATAGATGTGTACAATTCACGAATCATCCAGTCACCCTCCTCTCAGCTCAGCTATCAACATCTATGCACGTGCGAGCCTCCGCAACGCCTCATCAGCCTCGATACCATCCAGAGCCGCATTCGCCAAACTATCAGCCACGCTATTCTGCTCACGCGGAACATGATGAAGCTGAACCTGAACCCCCAAATCATTCAACTCCTCAATCGTATCCTCCAATGACTGAAAAAGCTCCTGGTTTCGAATCGCTCCCCCACAAGCATTGGTAACTTCATGATGATCGCCTTTGAGCCAACTGTAGATCCAAATCGTCTCGGCTTTGACCAAGTACTCCGAATCGGATTTGATGACCACCCTGCTGAGCTTCACGGTGGGATTGGGCTCGTCAGGTGGTACAGAAGTGTCTGCTGGATTCAATTTACGTATCTCCAGGGCGATACGTAGACCTTCGAGTCCGGCGCGGAGTGCCGCTGCATCGTTCGTCTGGGCGTGCCGTTCTTCTAGTTTGCCTGAGCGGTTCCACGATTGGCCATCGTCTGTTGGATCATGGACGTAAACGCCGTATGCAGCTCGAGCGCTTGGTTGGTCGTTGTTTCTGCACGCTCCGTCTGTGGCGATTACGATCGCATCTCCATATATACTTGGTGTGCCGGATTGCTCGGTGTCGAGTGTATTTGGGTACTTGACGAATTTCCATGGATTGCCAGGAAGGGTAATCTCAAAAAGCTCTTCAGGTCCATAGAGGTGAGCTGGAAAGCTTCGGTTCTTGATGGTACTGTTGCCAGCCGGTCGTGGCTCGTAGTGTGCCATTTGTTACAGTATCTTATGGGCTGCGTTGTTCAAAGTCTGAGGCATAGCATAGTAATTCTGTGTAGCGCTGATTCTCTAATAACATTCTGAGCGTCTGAGGAGCTACGCCGAAAGCAGCACGCGTCGCCAATGCCAAAGTCAGAGTTAAATGTGGCGTGGTATTACCAGGATACAGCCGATTCAGCCTGTGCATCTAGAGGTGGTGGTTGCTGAAACACAGCTCTCACCAATCAGTTTCCCTGAACTCAATCAAAGTTACAGAGGCAAATTGGCTGGCCGTGCTGTATTTGGGCATTGCAAGATCGTACCCGCCGATGCGGCCGCTTCGAAACATGGTTGGATTTCACGTGCGAGCATTGGGTACGTGCATGCCATGTCCAGATACTCAAAGCAGCAGATATCTCCGAGGACATCGAGCACGATGGAGACCTGTGCGGAATTGAAGGGCGACTCTGCGCGAAGAACGGTGTCAAAAGACGGTCATTAGATTCAGGAGCCGGTGGCTTCTAGAACGGTCAAGCAATTCGCGTTCTCTAAGCTATGTCGACTCATTAGCAGCCTTCGTGCCCGGCATGGGCGTGATAATCGTATAATTACATGTCAGACAACTGGTCCGCGTATCTGGGGTTGCAGGGTACCAGTCCTTGTTGTATGTAGCATTCAACGTCACCGATCCAACGACATCTCCTGTCTCCAGCCGGATCCAAGTGTCAACTTCATGATCTTGAAGCATCTCCTCAGTCACCAAGACCTGTCGAGCGCCTCTGGTCCAGTTGCCATAGCCACCGTATCCGGAGTGTTGTCCGAAGCAGATATTGATGCCATTACCCTTCACTGTCATACCGGGGAGCAGTCTGTCCCATTTGTAGCACCAGGTGTCTCCGTGATCGTGCCCAGAGAACATGGCAATCAGGCCGGGTGTGTTGACAATGGCTTGCATAAAAGGTATGTCCTGCCCACCGTAGTCGCAGATGTCTCCATTATCTGTACCGTTTGCGCACCAACCTTGCGCTTGCTGGGCCAGAGGATAGTCGTCATCGACGCCCGGCTGGTAGTGAGGGTGGACTTTGGCTTCAGTCTGCAGCGCCTGGGAGGCGTTGGTTGGGATATGCACGAATGCCAATGATGGTATGACTTTGCCATATGTTTGGAGTAGCTCGGCGCGAGTCAATTGGAACCAGTCGACGACACTCTGATCGACCCAATTCGGCTGACCGACTCCATCACCATTGGCCTTCTCCTCCTGATAGTAAAAGCCGCCCCGTGAGTCGAAGAACCACAAAATCAAGCAAGGTGTCTTGCCACCATCATGAGGATAGACAAGGAGATAGTAGTTGCTCACTCCGGCTAAGCGACCAGAGACCATCGATTGCGTCAGAGCATTGTAGTACCGATGCTCGCGAGCCAAAATTGCTTCACGAGAAAGATTGAAGGCGCTGTCATGGTTGCCGTATGTTGAGGCAAAAGGCAAGCCCCGTTTCACGATTGGTCCAACGATTTGATCCACGTAGTCTGTGCTGTTGAAGATGTAGGTATTCTCTCCCGTGATCAAGTCGCCGTTTAGAACGACAAGCTGTTGATCCTCCGCATCAAGGACCTGGTTCAGCACTTTGACGGAGTTTATATCTTGTTGAGGGCCCCAGGGATCCCATGCATCTACTGGACATTAGCATAAAGCTCTCGGCTAAAGTTGAGTATGCCCTACTTTCGCCGAAATGCAAGTCTTCGAAAATTGCAATTTGAAATGTTCCCTCGCTTGTAAAACGAAGTTGACGATTCCATGACCAGGTGCTATTGGTCCCATTGTAGTAGGGCAGAAATGCGCTCAAAGTCAGGCCTGCGAACAGGCATGCTGCCAGGAATAATGGAAGCATCGTCAAGAAGCGGCTTCTGTTCAACTTCCAGGAAGAAAAGCAGTTCGCAGCAGCAGCTGATGGTCCACAGTTCAAGTAATCCAACGGCGCATTATCCTTCCCACCCACATCCCGGAAAGGGTCATCATCAAGTGCATTGCTTGCCCGCATGTCCCGCAAAGAATCGTGCCTGGCTCCATGTGTGTGGAGGACATGTCGCAACTCATCGTTGCATGGAGGCTCATAGTGCTGCGAAGGAATGCTGAGATACATTGAATAGTTCTGACTGGCCACTGATGGGCTGGCTCATCGGAACGTGATGCAGGTCGGCGCGGCAGCTACTGCAGGATCTGCATTGAGAGCTCGTCGTGCTTCGCAGTCTCTATTGGACTCACACGGCTGCCATGTTCAAACTTGGCAGCATCATGCCGTGGATTGGTATAGTGCTCCGCGAAATCTGGATGGCCATGGGTGATGGTGTTAAGGGGATGCTGACTACGAGCGTGGGCTGCGTTCCTGAATCGAAGCAGGGCACGATCTCACCTCGGCTCGTACAGTACGACTTCAGCTCGGCTCGAGCGCCATTTCAGACACCGAGACATCACTTTGTTCTTTACTTCTCAGGGTTCCTTGGACAGTGCCATGGAAAATATGGATATCAGTAGGGTTGCCAAAAGCTTTTCGTCAATCATTCCGAATTATCAATATCTGCCACTGCTTCGGCCGAAAAGACTCCCAAAGCCTCCCAAAGCTCTGCCACCCAGTCGTCCACCACGCCCATAATATCTCTCGCCATCCCCAAGATTCATGAAACCTGGGGACCTGGGCCGACCAGGCTCGGCGTATCCAAATCCGTATCCAGGACTGCCGCCGCGCATAGGACCGAACATGCCGATACCATAGTATGCTGCACCAGGGTAGCCGCCGTGATATCGATTTGCTGGGTGGAACGCTCCGTAATAGACCATGGCTAAGTTATTGCTGAGTGGTGATGCTGCTCCGATTTGAGAGCGATGCGTCAAGCTCTAAATAGACAGTCGCAGTGGCCTTCACTACCATCGTGAAGAGGATCGCCCCTCAGACTCTTAGTTGCCATTGCCACATCACAGCAAACACGGCCAGCGAGTCAACGTCAATGGTGACCAGAGTGATCAAACCAGCACACCGTGCAGCGTCGCAAATTCCATGGCGCCGGGCTTCGTCATGGCGGCATTTCGCGCTGCTTCGTCGGCCTCAGTGTTGAGCTCTCGCGGGATTTGCCAAAAGACGACTTCCAGACCACGCGCAGCAAACTTGTTGATCTCATCCAACAAACATCTCCACAAGTCTTGATTCTTCACTGGCTGGCCCGCTGAGGTGCGCAATCCACGAGCAACCTAATTCTCGATTCGCTGCGTGATGCCGAGGACCACGTACTCGCTATCTGTAGCAAGAGCCACTCGTCTCCAGCCTTCTCCATGCCACGCTCGAAATTGTAATGCGCCAATAGTTGCGCGGAGCTCGGCACGATTGCTGGTTTGCTGGTAGTCTTCACCAGTAGGTCCTTGCGCATCCAGGCGAATAGCCGCACTTCGCTGCTGTGGCGTGTACGCGGTCGGCTTGTACGTCCATGCGCAGCCGGCTCGACGTGAGGAAACTTCCAAGGCATCGTTCTGTTCCAGGCAGGAGCCATCAACGTAAACGAGGACCTCGCGGTCATTGCTACGTCGCACGAACCTGTGAGCCCCTTCGTGGCATCGGATGTTGGTGTGCTCCGAGGCATGATGCGTGAAGAGTTCACGTGGCGTTGTCTGAGCGGAAGGCGGTTTGGAATGCAGGCGCTTTCAAGAGAGGAGCATTCGAGATCGGCGCTGCTGCGCCGTGGATCTCTGGGACGTAACCGATGATGCCACCAAATCGAGATGCATTTCTACCGATGTGGACGTTGCCGCTGGATAACCCTTGAGCCATTTCGGACTGGGTTCAAGATTGTGGGGACTGTTCGCAGAAACAATTGGACAGTGAGCGTTGTCTTCGATGTTACGTTCGGGGTATGCTTTTCACTGTAACAGGTCTCAGTGGTCTTGTTGATGTGAGTAGTGGAGACGTGAGATGGTGTAGAAGGTGTGAAAGGTAAGGGAGGTGCCATGCCAAATATGCCAAACGGTGGCAAGTGCCGGAAAATGGTGCCACTGCTTCCCTGGACTTGCTTGGCAGGGTACATCCAAGCATTAAGAGGCTGTCTGCAGAAAGTGATGTATCCCATCGGGAGCAAACTTGGGAGCAGTTGTCTGCGTGAGCGGGTCCCATGACGGAAAGTCGCGCTACATTTGTTCTCACAGAGAGCCTGCAACGGCACCAGCCTCTGGCCCTGCGCATTTCCGGATTGATCCCGCGTTGCTCGATTGCCCTTGGAGACACGGTTTCGAGAGACGGAACTTGGTGGCCTTGGCCTACTGCAGGCACCCGCTCAGGAGCGCGTTTTGCTGCAGAAAATACCGAACCGATGGTACAAGAGTTCCAGGACTATGCGAGCCAGTCTCCTGATAGTATCAATGGTAAGTGAACGATTCCGAAAACGACGAGGGCTTGGCGTGAAAGGCAGTATCGAGATGGGAAGCCGACATGGTGGACGAGTATGAACACGCGCGTGTGGTCTTACTATCCAGATGCAACGAATGAAGTCTGACGCGACTTCCGAGATGGTGTTCGTGGTTGGTGTCATCGGCATTGCAATTCGTAAAGTGGTGCAATTCGTAAAGTGGGAGATACTACAGTAATTCAGCGGGTGAAGTCGCCCAAGTCTAGCGAAGGTCATCAAAGCTCGGCAACTGGAGTTGCTGAACATGAGCGAGCGAGAATGCCTGCCTTCTTCTCAGGCGTGGGTCTCTGCGCCGCCAAGATAGGTCCGCCTCATGTAGAGCAGCTCATTCGCCGTGCACGCGCTTTTTGTAACGCGCTCCTGCTTCTACAGTCCGTGTCGTGTGGCCAGCAGATCTCTCTCTATTGCTCTCTCCTCTTCACAGAGGCTCTCGCAGAACACGATGCCTGACCGACCAACTCATCAACCACGAAGCATCATCCACAGTCCCATATCTTATCTCCCATCGTCCAAAACATCTCTTAAGCTCCCTTCCTCATCTCCTCACTTTCCCCATCCCCACCATGACCCACCCTTCTTCCCACTTCCATCCTCCTTAACCTCATCCTTCCCACCACTCTCCTTCACCAACCCCCTCAACGTCCCCTCCAGCCCCCTGATCTCCTCTTCCTTCTCCTTCTTAATCTCCATACTCTCCAGCTTCATCCACCCCCAATACAACACTTGAAACGTCACCATGGCAATCAAGAAGTTATATGCGACGGCACGGCCTGCGCCGCCAGATTTGTAGATTGCGCCGTGCGGGTTTGGTTTCTTCGGTTGATCGGGATCGTGATCCGGGTCTATTGAGGGCTGGGTAGATGTCGATGTGAGGCTGGAGGAGGGAGGTTGGTATTGTGGTTGTTGAGGAGTAGTTTGTTGGAGGCGTGAGGTTGTGGTGAAGGAGCGGAATACGGGCGGTGATGGCCGCAGGGAGCGGAGAGGTATTCTTTGTAGCAGCTTGTTCATTGTGTCTGGTGGTGTCTGGAACAGAGAATCGGTGATGGTGTGGTTGACGAGATTAGGTGCGGTCTGCTCGCGAAGTCGGGAGCTTCATCTCCGCGGGAAAGGCGCGCTCAGACCACGAAATCACATGTCAGTGTTCGCAATTCAATCTGATGAGCTGAGATAGACGTCTTGAAGATCTGACAGACGGCATCCTTTCGTAAATTTTGACATTCATACATCATGCAACAGCCGATGAGGTATCTACAGCAGTCCTGCTTTTCGCGTCCATCCCGTCTAGCTGACACCACAGACTCCGCTTCATGCCTTCTATTCTGGTGTGTTCACATGCGCTCTCTCTTTCGTGGCGCCGCGCGGATGATGTTGTCTACTCTCAGCAGAAGTTCAGCAGCTTCGCTCGCACTTGAGACAACAGCGCGCTTGAGCTTGTAGCTCTCCACAACTCCCAACTCCCTCATGTCTGCGATGCCGCCACCGGGCCTCATAAGATCAAGGCCGCTCGATGACATGCCGGAGTAGACTGCTTTCCGTAACCGCGCAACGAGATCTGCGGAGTCGAGACCCGCGTTGTCAGCGAGGATAGTTGGCAGTTGTCGTAGAGCCTTGGCGAAGCTGTCGACCGCCAGCGCCTTCTTGCCTGCGACATTCTGTGCAGCCTGATCAACCGCCTTAGCCATGACCATCTCGGCACATCCACCACCAAGAGTGGTTTTCGGTGACTTGACGGTCTGCGAGAGCACAGCAAGAGCATCGTGCAAGCTTCGGTCGGCCTCGTCCAGGAGTTGCTCGGATGACCCTCGAAGCACAATGGTGCATGCCCGGCCAGCCGCTACACCAGAGAATCGAATCAGGTTGTCCTCTCCAATAATGACCTCCTCAATCAGATCGCAGTGACCCAGCTTGACGTGCTCAGGGTGGTCGAATGTGCTTGTAATCTCGGCTCCAGTGACCAGCGCCAATCTCTCCACACCGTCGAAGTCCGCGTGCTCTATCGATGCGATTCCGGCATCTGTGAAGAGCTGCTCTGGCCAGTTGTAGATCAGCTGTCGGTTGACGAAACAATTGATTCCGTGTCCCTTGATCTTCTCCACCTTCGCCTTCATCTTCTCTCGCTCGGCCTTCTCCAACTCTGCAAGCTTGCCAGTGCTCTCCACCTTCACGCGCGCACCAAATATCTTCACTTTGTCTGTATCCATTGACGTGTTCGCTACCATGATCTTTGCATTCTCCACCCGCTTCGGCTGGCCTGTTCCAAATTTCTTGTCGAGGATAAAGCCTGGGTCGAGGTAAGAATCTGAAAGCTTGCCGCCGGCCTTCTTGATGATCTGGATATGTGTGAGATCTGTTGATCCCTTCATTCGTAGTACGGCGTCGGTCGCGAGGGTTGCGAAATAGTCTCGGTCTTGGCTCAACACTTTTGAACTGAGCGTCGTCCTCGCAATCGCAATCAGGTCTTTTCGGAATGCCTCTGGGTTCGCGCTGTGATCGGTTGCCGCCTCTTCAAGTGCCGTGAGAGCCGCATGACTCGCTATCCGGAAACCCTCGATGATAGTCTGTGGGTGGATCTTTTGGTTCACGAGTTGCTCTGCCTCCCGCAAAAGCTCTGCTGCCAGGACTGCGACACTCGTTGTCCCGTCTCCCACCTCGTCGTCCTGCACTTTGGAAATGTTCACCAAGACCTTCGCTGCTGCGTTGTCCAGTGCCACGCTCTTCAAGATTGTTGCGCCGTCGTTCGTGACCATGATCTCGCCGGTGGACGCGCTTTGGAGGATCTAGATGGTCGTGAGCATGTGATTGCGGATAGCTGTCTGCTTTGAGCCCACCTTGTCCTGTCCTTTGGGACCGAGTGTAGACTTTACGAGATCTCCGATCGCAATAGCGCCGACGAAGGCACTATGTGCTCGTCAGCATTTCTTGTGTTGTTTCTTGATCGTTTCGAATGTACGTGCCTAAGACGTGCCTGCTCGCCTCTCTCCTGCTCACCGCCATCTTCGAAGATCTGAGACTGTGATAATGGTCAGTATGCTGCATCCGGCGACCCAAAGGACATCTAGGCGGCTTACCATATTGGTGGGTGTGTATGGGTGCAGTGTTCGAACGTCTGAACTCGCGTGTCCAGAAACGCGAAAGCTTCAAGGAAATCTGGATTCTGCCGCGGGAGGTTTACAACTAGGCCCAAAGCGGAGGCGGTGTGCAGCAAGCCTCCAGCTTCACCTCCCTCCCTCCGTCCGTCTTGCCCCTTTCACACGTACCACACCGTTGCACCGCTCGACCGTGTGAGCGCCATCAAGACGAAAAGACTCATACACAGTACAAGCGCATAGAACAGCCAGCATGGCGGTGCTCCTGCAGGACCAATGGCCCGACTTGCTCCACAATGCGATGATGCATGCGACAGTGGTGGCAGCGAGGTATTGCTAACATTCACCTAGGTGAATCGGCGCTTGTGGAACTATCATCCGCCTTTGAACATATTTCAAGGCATTTGTGATGACTGAGACCGATTGCTATTGCAGTCTGCACAAGATGAGACAATCATGTGCCATACAAAGAGCCTCTGGCCATAAAAGCACATGGGAGTCCGTCGATTTTTCACCCAATTCACAAGCTCCGTTCACCATCAGCGATTGACGCTTCACAGATACTCATCTAGGCATGTTCTGCATTTATAAAGCACGATGGACACCATTCATTCTACATCAATACACCATACCGCAACCTCGAGTTGCAGGATTCCTCGAATTACTCTTTGCTCGCCGCTCTATTGCCTCCAGCATTACCACTGCTTCTCGACAAGCGAGACACATACCTCGATACTCGCGATGGCTGGGAACGACAACACCTCAACTCCAGCTATGCCTGGCAGCGACGGCAAAGACCCAGAGTGGTTGGCCGAACAAGCTGCGCATCGTCTTCGTTCAGCTTTTCCACAGAGCGACATGACTTCTGGAGGCCGTCTTGCGCAATTCAACGTTGTCGAGACTAGAGACGAGGGTTGGTCAAACTCACCAGCCCCCAAGAGGACTACGAAGACTACCTCAGGCAGCGAGAAGAGTGCACATGGCAAGGGCTGGAAGACCGTTGAGGGGTACGCTGATAATGCCAGCGATGCTGAGATCTTCAAGGGCGACGTGAACCGCATTCGCTACAAGACGCTCCTTCGACTGGCTGAGAAATACAGCAATGCTGATCTTACCAAGAAAATCAACGCGGACAGACCGGAGGAACAGCACATCTCTACCAACAACGTCTACGAGCGACCCATTGCAGCATTCGAGTTCGTTGCCAAAGAAGAAGGGCGCACCGCTCTGGAGGTCAAGGCTGAGCTAGAGGAAGCTCGGCGTAAGAACGGCGTTCAATCTCGCAAGTCGAAGGGGGTGTGATGAGTCTGCACCACACTTTGTAAGGCTTTCGCGGTTTCCACGGAAGGTGCAGAGTCCATGCTAACTCTATGATAGCTGGAAGACTTTCACCTGCTGGGAGAACATGAGATAAAGGAAGGTGATCCCAAGCGGCTGCCAATTAAAACTCACAAAATGCACAAGCCCCCAGAGTGAAAGTCAGCAACCGCAGAGATCTCAGAATGGCAGTGGGTAGGCGGCATCCTACATCTCCTATGAATGATCACGGATAAGGTACAGTGGGCGGCTGAGTGGGAAACCTGAGCGAGGATTCGAAGCGCTGAATAGGTGGAGTGGGGCGATTCCGCTGATTGCGAAGAGTAGTTATGAGTGAGTGTCCTTCTCCTAGCAGCACTACCTGTCGAAAATTCGATTTGGATCAAGCTTTCACTTTTCTATGATAGCAGCGGCTTTTCTTCGGAAGATGACGCTTCTTCATGTGTCGGCAAGGTGAGTGAATGTTAAAAGCCCACTAACTCTTGAAACCCCGCCTGCCTGACTTCCACCTTCTTGTTCAAGTTTCGTCTACAAAAGCTCCTCGACAAACACCACTGCCCGTGATCTTCTTTGGCCATCCTCACAGGCATCGAACAGCGGCACTGCTATTGGCGCATAAAAGCGCATCTCAATGCCATCAGGACCGGGAAACGAGATGGCAAGCGCATCGGCCTCGAGTCAGATCTCTCCGATGCAGACGGGAGATGTGCGCATATCTGCGACCACTACCTCGTCCACAGCGAGCAAGGGCGCCGGAAAGCAAGACATGCAGAAGGGTGGAGCAGAGATCGAGGAAGTCAGGGACTACGAAGAAGACACACACGATGAGTACCGCGCCGATCCTACCTCCTCGTCCGCCTCGACCGCAGAAGATATCGTACAAGGCTGGACACCCATCAACGGACGCCGCGCAGGCACGAATAAGCATGGTGTGCACAGACATAAGGCTGTTCACGCCACCTTGATCCCCAACTACGTCGCAGAGACACTGGCTGAAGAAGCAGATGGGAGAGACATCCTCGACCATGATCACGAGCGAGACGGGCCACTTCTGATCAAGCAAGCCGCCCCAAGCCCCTCTGCGGACGGCTATGCATACTCACCTCCAGACCAGTACGGCGCCGCGTCCTTCTCGCAAGCCGTTGGCCCATCTATTCGTAGCGAGGAGAGCTACTACAACCGCATACCACATGACAAGATGTTCGCCAGCGATCCTGATGAAATTCGGGGTAGTCTGCTCTACTATCTCTCCCAACACTACACTGCTTCACAAATTGCAGAGAAGGTGAACAGCGCGCACAGCCAGAATCTCCTCAGCTATGGTATCGTTACCTGGCGACTCGGAAAGTATGTGGAGATCATCGTGGAGCGCGAGGGCAAGGAGCGCAAGGAAGTCTTTGCTGAGCTCCGGAAGACACGTCTGGCAAGCGATTCATACCGACAGTCGATGGGCGCGAAGCGCAAGCGCAGAGCTGGAGATGATGGAGCACAGAACGATGAGAACGGCCTTCAGCCGGGCTCACCTTCCACGCTTCAGCTTGAGATGCAGTCACCACGCTCTGCTTCTCCAACCTCGAAGAACGTCCCACTCGCCTCACCAGCGGAGACCACCGGTAACAAGCACCGCAAGCTGCCGTGGCTTGCTGAGCCAAAGACACCTAGTCGCAAGAAGGGCCTGCTGGATGTCAAGAGTCCCCTTCGCCAAGTGCAGATCAACGAGCAGCAGGACGAGGAAATCATCGCGGATGGTAAAGAGATCAAAGGTCCCAGTGACTCAAGCAAGCCCACGACTACAGCAGCCACGAAGAAGACCCCGGGTCCACACCGTTCCGTACCAGATGTGATTTCTGCTGCCGACCAAGCTATCTTCGACGGCGACCCAGCCAACCTGGATAACGCCACCCTTGTTGATCTCGCCGAGCGTTACTCTTTGGCAGCCATAGCTACTTTCACCAACGCCGGCCGTGATCAGCCTGTCACGTCCCACGGGACTCTTCGTTCGCGCCTCTACGGATACATGAAGCGCCACGCTGAGCAGATAGGTCGCCCCTACGACGAGATCAAGGCGGACCTGAACTTGGCGAGACACAAGAACGGCAATGCGAACCGAGCACCACCAAAGGATGTAAAGAAGAGAAAGCGCAAGGTGGAGGATGTTGATGGTGGCTTGAAGGGACAAGTCGGCGATACTGCGAAGATGAATGATGCAGAAGAAGGTGGTCGCGAGCCACACGAGGACTTCGAAGAGTTGGAACGTCAAGTTGGTATGGATGAGTTCGCTCACATTCTCAGACCATCCTCAGCGCCTTCTAACCGTCCACGACTTGCCGAGGCGCCTAGCTCAACCTCCGAAGTACGCTCCAAATACTTTTCTGCCGGTATGTTGAATGACAGCCGGCGAGAGGGAGGGCCCCACAGCAACGGCAGCTCAACCAAGCGTGCTATCACTCCACCAAAGGGCATGATGCCTGACACTCAGATCAACAACATCGTCGACCAAGTCGTGGAGTACATTGGGGAAGACAGCCAAGCTGAGCCGTCCAACGCGAAGACAGGCGGGTCAAAGGAGTCCAAGATGATTGAGAAGAAGCGAGAGGAGAAGGCGAAGGGTTTGGGAATTGCCGAGAAGTACAACTACTTCGATCAGGCGAGCGATGGTGAGAGTGACGGAGAGCTGTGAAGTTGTCGTGGGAGTTTGCAAGACTTATGGTTGTTACAGCAGAGGGTGAAGCATGCATTATGGGATCGATAGCATAGCTGTGTAACAACTTCTCGTTGTAATCGAGACATGTAGCATGGCAAATGTTTCAGCAGCTGCAGTCGATTTTGGGCACCTTGGACCCTGTCGTCGGGGAGAGCGAGCCGGACGGCCTCGGATCGGAGGATCTAGCGCGTCTCTTTTCGACTTCACACTTCTCCTTTAAGCTTATCTGTTGGTTGATGGAGCTTCATACTTTGCTCTCTCGTTGATCTCGTCCCGCAGGCCAAGACAAGCATGCCGCGGAGCTCAGAACTCCATCGAGCTGCAGCCACTACAGCAGCACAGTGGACGTATAACCTTTTCGATAATGGGTCAGAACAATGACTCTACATCAATCAAAAGATGTTAAAGATTGGAACCCAGGAACCATGTCGTTCAGCTCATCAAGCATCAGCCACTTCTCCAACCTGTGCGCAATTCCCCAATCAACTGTCACCAAACTCTAAAGTAGGCACATCACAACGGTCCCGCAATCCGAGCCATGATAGTTTCGGCTTCTCCTGGAAGACGCATCCTCAGCTCCGAGGCGCCAGCACGTAGCTAAGACGCGACCCTTCACGTCCCGCCTTCAACCCATGACCTCAGACGCGACACTGACATCGAACTCGATGCCTCACATACCCAAGCATCGCAACTATTGACCGGGATGCGCCCTGATACACCTGCAGGAAGACTTCGGATACTCCGGCTAGATTCGAGCTTGACAGAAGCATCTGCTACGAAAACCTCCGGCTGATCTTTTGGTGACCTCTATGCCGCCTTGAGAACATACACTGGACTGCTGGACGCATGTCCAGCTCGCAGGACATTAAAGTACCCGATGGCTACTATCCACCCTTCTCCGTCGTCACGGACCACGATCATTCAGCATGGATCATAATCAGCACTTCAGTCGGCTTGAGCGTGGCGCTTCTTTTTGCGAGTATCCGGTTATTTGTACGGAAGAACATCAGTCCTGGTATTAGCATTGACGATCAACTGTGCTGGATCGCGACATCCCTTTCTGCTGTTCAAGCCTCGCTTTTGCTCGGAGCTTGCGATGTAGGACTGGGCAAGTCGATTGACTCGGTCGAGAAGGATAAGCTGGGGACGATGCAGCAGTTGTACTACGCCTCGACGCTCATCTTCGCGCTCGCGCTGGGGATGTCAAAAGCTTGTGTGGTACTCTTCCTGCTCCGGATAGCGCCTTTCAAACCTCATCGACCGACTGTCAAAGCGCTCTTTGCATGCATTGTGGCTTGGACCTTCACACTGCTCCTGTGTCTTGCACTTCGATGCGACTTATCCGAGCCTTGGGTATTTCTAGACTCGCAATGCGATCCCACGCTTCTTCGCTGGAAAGTGTTAGAGTCCATCGGCAGCATATTCGAACTCGCTTTCTTTCTCATCGCGATCTGGCTAGTTTGGGATGTCGAATCGATACGACAGAGCAACAAAGCGATTGTCATCACCATGTTCTCGTTCCGGCTACCGATGATCGTTTTCGTCGTCCTGCGACTGCGGTCATTTGACCCAGCAGGTATGGGGACAGATCCGACATTTTATGAAGCCCCATTCGTAGCTTGGAGCCAGGGCGAAATCAACTACTCTCTCATCTCCAGCACGATCTTGATGATGCGACCGTTCGTCAGCAATCTTGTAACACACTATGGTGGGCACGGGAAGCATGGCAGTCTGGACGATACTACCCTAGTCAAAGGCATATCCTCAAACCAACAGTCCGACAGCGATATACTCGGCTCTGGAGGACGCACAGAAAGACTTGGAAGTTCGGCATTCTTGATGCAGCCTATGGCACCCACTGCGCCGGAGAGAGGGATTAGCGATGAAGATATACATCCGGCTGGAAGTGGCAACTTGAGAATGGATCGATCAGGACAAGACAGCGAAGCGACGCTGATAAGGACGCCTACTCCAGGGAGCAACATGGTACATGTGAGAAATCTGAGCATTGTATAGTATTTTGGAGCTCCGAAGTCTACCGGCTATTCACGTGAATCTTTTAGCTCTCTTGTCCGCCATGGATTTCCATATCGATTTGCCCCTCTCAATTGACTGACAGCGAACAATCTCGACTCAAGCTGCACAGCGACTGAACCAGAAAGCGGAACTACGATTTGCCACATTCAGAGAAAATTCAGGCTGTCGCCCAAGCAATTGAACGCAGATGGGACCAACTGTAGCCAATGACGGTCTTGCCAGAGGATGTCATCGGTATCGATGACTTTTGATATATTCTTTGTCTTGCACCATGTCAAAGAAGCAAGCGAAGGGGGTTGAGCAAGACGTTACTGGGAAAGGGCGGACTGTAGATGAGAAGGTATCTGAGCAACATTATCTACACCGACTTCATCTGATCCAGCTCGCCAACAAAGGAAACACTGATCGCGCCTTCAGCAGCGTGGCTCTTAAGCTTGTTCCCGAGAGCCAAGCTGAATCACTAACAGCCTCGAGGGACGGTAGACAACCTTGGCGAACTTGGAGGCCTCTGTTCATATCGAGGAAGAAGCAGAACGAGCAATTGGAAAGTAGTTTTATGTGCTTTTGCGCACGGACTACCGCGGGTGTAGATGCATATGAGAGTGATCACGAGACACCGAGCAACAGTGCATGGAGCAGGGAAAGACAATTGTGTGCTGATCATATGCATTCATATGACCACAGTCCCTGCACATGAACAATACTTCTCTCCCTCCTATCCTCCTCTACCCGCCTCTTCAGCCCCCTCCAACCGCTCCAACCCTTCCCCTCCGCTCCTATGCGAGTCCAACCGCGATCAGCTGCGACGGCTTGTTTACTGTCCTCGGCTATACCGCGAATGTGCGCAGCTGCCGTCCTATATCAACTCGCTCCTTCCGCATTTCAAGCTACTCCCTCTCTTCAACATGTTGGTGAACAAAACCGGCACTCTCAATGGCGTCTGTCGGTCCCCATCAATGGATCTGCTATATGCGGATAGCTGGAGGGGGCTGTGCGGACTAAAGAGAGGTGTTTTCGCGAGCATGAACAACATTCGTTGGTGAATAAGACTCGAAAGGAACGAGCGACGTCGACGACAATGAGTCCCGCTCCGTGTTTCAATGCAGGTGTCGCGCATAAGTATGTCGTAGGGAACAAAGTAAGGCTGGAGAGAGGTGTGAGAAAAGCATATGTATCCGGACGGAAATGGGAACGATCGTTCATGATCCGGAGTGCGTTGTGGCAGATCTCGTTGGCTCTAAATCGATCATTCATCCCTCTTCTCATCTACATGCGCGCTGCCGCTAGTTGAACGCTTCACCATCAAAGCAGAGCCAGAAGCATCATCGTATTCAAAGAAGCAAATCACCTCCGCTATGCAAGAACACACTCTGTCGTTAAAAGTCTTCTCCATCTCATGTCTTCTTATCCAATCCTCGCTAACCTTCTTACCGTCCATACTCCAAACTCGGTATAATGACCGGTCCATACTTCATCGGCTGGCCAAAAGCCCCCTCGTTCTGCACCATAAAGTCCGCCGCAAGACTCAACCTCCCCGTCTGCCCCGCAGGCGGGCTTCCCTGTCCACCGCCAAAAGCTCCTTGCACGACCTCAGGGTCATACGCTACACAGGCCAAATAATTTCTTCGTCCCATGAGGCGTCTGTGTTCTCGTGGTCGACCATCGACATCAGCAGCAAAGATCTCCATCATGTCTTCTTTCGTATCGGATGGGACGCCGACTTGTGAGCGGTGGCCGTTTTGCGGGACGTAGAGTTGTTTGTTATTGTGCAGGAGTTTGAGAACGTAAGTGCCTTGAGGTGCGTTGACGACGGACGAGGTGATGAGTTGGTACATGGTCTTGTGATCGGATGGGTGCGAAGGATCGTGAACGAGGCCTGCGCCGCAAGCATTGACGCTCCCGGAGAGGAACGTCATACGTAGCGACTTGTTGTGTGCGATGCCTTGCAGTGTGCGAATGATGTAAGTGCGTTCGAGGTCCTGCATCTAAGTCAGTATATTTGCGGGACATTCTAGCATCGTAATTCAACTCACCTTCGACTCATGCGTCCAGAGATCTCTAAGCTCATCAAGCATATCGATATCTCCGAACGGACTCAAGACCCCCTGCATCAGACCCGACTTGCCGACCGCTTTCTTAGCAGCGTCGAAGCCATGGTTCACGACGCCCTTTGCACCAACGATACCGGCGACTCCGCCTGCAACCTTGCCAAGCATATTGAAACCGCCAGTGACGGCTTTCTTGCCTGTCGCAACATGGCTTGCCATCTGTTCGATTCCTTCAAGTCGAGGATAGACGATGGGTACAGGTAGCAGCCAGATACAGTGCTGGACACTGGGCGGAAGTGTAGCCACCTTAGGGAAGATGCCTTGATACGTCGGACCGGCCATAACCTGTCTCTCCGTCCGTTCACTTCGAGTGTCAGGTCCTACGAGAACCACGCTCGGGCCAAAGTACTTGACGAAGTGCCAGCCCTTGCCAGTAATTGTGAAAAGGTCCATGTCGTTCGAAACATTCCGTAGGATCTCGTGCGTTGTGTGATGCTGGAAGAGCAGGTACATCTCGATGCCAATCCGGCCCAGATTCTTGAAAACATGACTTTCTTGCATGTACTCGGGGTATGATCCGTAGCCGTCAAAGATGTCATGGTCATCCAGGCAGCATACGTGAGGGACTTGAGCAAACGCCTCTTTGACTGCAGGCTGGTCGAAATGCGAGGTATAATAGTGGAAGTACGCGTGGGTGACATCTTCCTCCATTTTGGCTGTCCACTGGGCCGTTTTGCGATTCTCCTTGCCGCTGATCTGTGTCCACTGCTTGAGTGCAGGAATGTCCTTCCAAAGTCGGTCTGCGTAGATCTGACCTCCGAGCCCAACCTGAACATGGAAGCCTCCACACTCTTGGTGCTTCAACAGAACATCTTTCCACATGAGTGGAGCACCTCCGAGCTTGGATCGCTCATTTGCCGAAACATTGATCGCAAAGTCATTTCCTGAGTGAGCTACAAATCGCCAGCTTGGGTCATTTCGACCAGCGACCAGGAATTCGTAACGCGTGCATCCCAGGTGGGACGTAATTGCGTAAGTCCACTTCGCTGAAACTTGGTCCTCCATTTTCAGATCAATGTCGTATCGGTAGAAGATCCATCGTTGATGGGAGTGGATGGGATGTGCTTTCAGCTGACGCGGGTTGGGACTCAGATCTTGTGACTGGTGAAGATGGATCGTCGGTGGCTGATTGCTTGCATCAGTAATCAGCATGATGCTGCCCAGCCAGAGGCCGCGCTCGAGGTCCATATTCGTGTAGCGCAGGTATGGGCCAAAGTAAACAGCGTTTGAAGGCGAGATCTTGTACATGTCTACACCGGCGCTTGGTGGAGGTCCAGTGAAGCCAGCAGCGGTCGGACTGGCGAGAGAGTTCATCGAGAACATGCTGTTTCGATCGTAATTGGCCATTTGCTGCACTGGAAAGCCAGGCGAAGCAAGTGGTTGCTTGAAAACCGAACCAACTGGACTCGCTAGTCCTGCAGTAGGACTCATCGGCTCTTGTAGGTTTAATGGAGTTGGCCCTTTCGGAAATTCCCATTGCGTAGACTGGGTCGGAAGATGGATGTAATAGTAGTGGCCAGAGTTGTTGTCGAGATGTGCTATCCAACCCTCTGGAAGAGGAGGCGGGCTTGCTGGACCCGACGGGCCTGGCTGCGGGGATGTGGATTGCTGATTTGCTTGCGCCACATTGATGGGCGCCATCCCGTGTGCCGCTCCATTCGGCTGTGATGCTCCCGGCTGAGGTGAAGGCGATGGCCCATTTGAAGGGGGGTCATTGGCGAATGCTGGGTGACCCCTAAGATTTGGATCAGTGCCTCGTCTTCCTTGTTCTGAGACAGGTGGGCTCGCCGCTTGGGGATATCGACCCTTCTCATTAGGGTAAGGCGAATGCGTGGAACCAGCAGCGGGCGGAGAATAAGCTGGAGGCGGCTCGTCATGCACATTCATCCTGCCCATGTCACCTTCAAGGTTTGCTGGGCTTGTAGATGGCTGCGGTGGTTGCGGGTAACTTGGTTGACGTCCACGAGCAGAAGCTTGAGACGGGACTGCGTCGCCTCTCGAAGCAACTTCCTCCGTGCCTTGAAAATGGATAGGAGGGCCATGTGGCGCGGATCCTGGTTGCTCAGTTGGACTCCATCTACCACCGGAGCTTGAAGGAGCTTGTTGCTGTTGTTGCGGCGCATTCAACTCCCCACGTCTTGGCTGCGGTTGTGCATAGTGAGCTCTCCTAGCAGCTGCAGCGGCACTCTGAGCCTGCATCTCATTCAACGTGTTTGTCCCAGGAATGCCAGACGCTGCATATCGCGCCTCAATATCGCCCAGACCACCTGAAGCATCTCCTGGTACGATCGGAGTTTCAGGCGGAGGTGGCGATCCTCGCGAAGCTCTTGTGGTTGAAGTTGACGCAGTGCTGCTGAGTCTGTTGATACCAGCTGGATCTGGAATATGCAGTCTGCCGTTCGCTGGAGTCCCGGCACTTGTACTCGCGGGCGGAGCAGCTCCCAAGGGCGGAGGATAAAATTGTTGGTAGTCCTCTGTCGGAGCACTTTGCTTGCGCTCTCGCTGCGGCTTCACTTGGAACAAGCCATCGTCCTCGTCGCTCTTCATCGGCGGTTCTGGTCCGCCAGGGGAGTCTGGAGGAAAAATGTTCTTGGCAGGGGTTCCTCTCCGCTCCGCCAGCCTGCCTATCGATCCCGCCTGCGTTGTTGGTGATCCACCATACCCTCCCAGAGTCGGTCGATGCGGATCGTTGGCATCGAATCTTGGCCTAGCATTGCTCCCGCCGCTGCCCTGCGACGACGACATGCTCGACTTCCGCGCCATGGGTGGCCCGCCTGCTCTGCCTTCCTCTGCTAGCTCTTGTGGCGTACCCGTTCTGCTGGGAGGCTTCTGCGACGCACCAGGCGTGGCCTGCCGTCGTGTTCGCTCGTCTGGATAGGGAAGAGGTCCTGTTGGTGGGGGAGAAGTCGGTGCGCCGTATGCGGCACTACTGCTGGGAGGCACGCGGTACTGTGCCCATTGCTGCTGTGGCTCGGAAGACTGGGAACTCTGTGGAGATGCTTGTTTGGTGATTCGCAGGGGTTTGGGCGTTTCGTTTGGCCCGGTCGAGGAAGGTTCAGGTTTCAAGAACAGCTCCTCGTGGTTGTTGGCCATGTTGGCCACTGTCTGCCCTGCGTCGTTCGTGCCGCCGCTGCGGAAACCGGTTTACCTCGTCGCCGTGGTCCTCGTCGTCGTCGACAGTATGGGTCGGGCGCGCTTGGAGGGCTGCGGCTGGTGGAGTACGCGGCACCGCACACTGCGGGCAGGGAAGTGAGGCCAGCTCGTAGAGGCCAGCGCACTGCACAGTCGATCGACACTGTCCCGCCACGTGCAGCTCGAGGATCCAAGGAAGCTGCAGGTCAGACGTCACCTCACCGTCGCTGCCTCTTTCCGGCTCTTGCACGTGAAGATGGGGGTGTGAGTGAGTGAGGGAGACTGAAAGCCGCAGTAGAGATCCTTTGGAGGTCTATCTACTCTTCTACCTTCGAGCTCGCGCTGGCCGCCCAAATGGTCTCTGTCGCATCGGACCTGTAAGCGCGCATACTTACGCTTTCACAGAAGTGACGTGGGCCCGCATGCTCCCCTCGCACGCTGATTCGACCATCACGCGCCGCAGCTAGCCTTGGCCAGGTGTTTGAGAGCGGCATCTCCTTGGCATGGGTGCCTTCCGGTTGGCTTCAATACGACGGTCGCTGTGTACGTCGTTTGGGCGTGTGAAACGGTGCAGACGATGGAGAGTGAATGAAATGGAGGAAGGAGGGAAAAATCTCATGCCATCCACGGTCCACGAAAGGGGAAGAATGGGAGCCGGAGCGGCTAAGCCGTTCTCAGCTCACTACCCGAGACTTATCCGACTTCACCTCCTGGCTTCTCTCTTCTGCCCCAAAATCACCAACCTTCTCTGTTCTCACATCCACAATGTTCGGCGCGTGTCAACTGGCTCACTGTGTGCGCTCTGGCTTGGCCTCTTTTCAGACTTAAGGTGAGTAAAGGAAAGTGTCGACATATTGACTTAAACGATCTGTCTGATGAAGTCTGATGCTGGGGAAGACACATATCTTGATGGGACCCCATCGCCACTCTCAGGGCTCTCTAGAGACCTTCGCTTTTGTAAGTGTTGACACGGAACCAGACTCCTGTCTTTGGCTCGCCATGTCCAGTTTTGGTGTAGTTATCCCGAAAAATGAGTCTCTTCCCATGCCCTGCTAGCTGGCGCTGCAAGTCGAATGAAGACAGTTCGTACATCTCGCCGCCGAGGGTGTGCGTGTTTTCATCAATCCCATGTACCCACCTTTCCTCGAGATGAAATTCCGACCAGACTGCCCGCACCGAGTATCCGTTGATCTCAAACTTCGGCCACAGGTTATGACGCCGCTTCAATCTTTCCATGTGAACATATTCTTGAACGACTGGATCGGAATATTTGTCGAGCATTATTTTTAGCTGCACTGACTGCCGGACTGAGAGGACTTCGAGGAGGGCATCAGGCCAGGAATTCTGTGGCTCTTCAGACCAGAGCTCTGTCATCAGTTTCATGGACGCTCCGTTGATAATGAATAAAACGGCCACCTCCAGCATTATCAACTGCAATTGTTCTCGATTATTTACCTTCCACCGCTCAAAGTCATCCTCTTCGGGCATGACATCCAAGGGATGCTCACATGCAGCTCTTGGCCCGTCTATTAGTGTCCTGGCTCTTGTTAGAGTGAGGGCTCCCCAGTAGTGAACCAATTTTCGTAGATCCAATCCTTGCCGAAGCAGAAATCGAAGAAAGTGCTGATCTGCCAGCTCAGTAGCATCCTCCGATATTGCCATCATCAGGCCTTCAGCGACCTGCTCGATGCTGAGACAATGCGGCAAAGCTTGAATTACGACGCGGGCGTATCTGTAACATCCGGAACTTATGAACTCCATTATCAAGTCGAGCAGTGTGTGGTCATTATGGTCGTAAGCACGAGTGATGTCGAAATGCTTCGCACATCCAGCACATACCGAGTGATAGAACGCCAGGCTTTTGCTCTCCAGATTTTCCATGATCTCGAGAGGAGCGCCATGTGCTCGAAAATGAAGTTGAGTATTAGAAAACATTGCGTGGAGATTTTGACAGTTCAGCGACTGCAAGTCGGCTTCAGTGGGGCCCATAGCGCAAGCTGCGAGCTGTACATAACTCAAAAAGTCATTATCGAGGGAGCTATCCGGGACTTTCTCGTCAAGGAATCGACGCATTTCCTCCGTATGCAAGAAGTCCGCGACTGTGCGATGAGTGAACTCGATCTTTTCCTGATGACATTGTAAAAGATCTCTGCAGCTAGCTTTCAGTTTCACCTCGACCATCTGCTTCATTCTCTGCAGTTCCACGGAGCTGAGCACCTGGACGTTCAACTGAGAGCATGTCTGCCAGTCACATATGATGCCGGAGTCGAGTACAATCCAGTAAGGACGCCACTGATCAATGTAGAAGCAATCAGCCCTCGAGATGAGTAACGCTAATTTGAGTGCTCGCGCCGCTGTAGCCCCATGCCTCCACGTCGAGTGAATCCTGTCGTAAAGCATCATCTTGAAGAAATCTTCCAATTCCGAAGGAAATTCCCTCAAACACGTTCCGAGAGACTCGAAGGTTGCACCTATTGCAATTCGTTCGCACAAGGAGCTCACCACGAGTCGAACCCACAAGAAGACTCCCTTGGACTCTTGTACCACACGGCGGACTAGGTCATCCAGGCGTTCTTGAATGTCTGAACTGAGTAGTCCAGGACCAGATTCCTGGACCAGCTCAACTTGCGCTCCTAGTCGCTCAAAGGTGAAGGTCCGAAGATCGGCTTCTGTCAAGCGTTCAAGTTGTAGCCTAGTTTCTGTCTTTCCAAAGAGACCACTGAAGGCATCCCATGGTCTGCTCGAGGCACAGATTTTGAAGTTCTCAAGTTTGGCGAGCCCTGTGAGATTCTTTGCAAGCTCGATATGGCAGTCTTGAGGGTGGTACTCATCTAGTCCATCGATGAACAAACAGAAGAATGTGTGCAGAGCGCCTTTCAGGGCCTTCAACCCAGCCCAAAGTTCGCGCAGAGTCCAAGCCCTCTCAAGATCGCGCTTGTGGCCCCGCCATCGCGTCTCGAAGGCGACCTCAAGTAAGGAGCGGTCTTGGCAGCACAGCTGATATAGGAGAGAGCGAAGCAGACCCTCACAAGATTTCTGCATAGCACTCCCAGGATGCCAGAAGAAATGATGTGCAGTGAGTAATTGACGTTCACCGGCCCAATTCCGAAGGTAGCTCTCAGTACGATTGTCGTCTACGATATGTTTCATCAGGGTCGACTTGCCAGACGCGGCCTTGCCCGATATCCAGAACAAGTTGCTGCTGTGATCGCCTTCTAACCAGCGGCTGTATTCCGTGCCTGATTCTAGGATCCAATTGAAGGTGTCGTAGCTGGCATTATCTATATTTTGTCGTCTTGTGTCCATGTCATCGTATGAAAGCTTTTGCAGTATCCGAGCAGCTTTTTCATCCTGCTCGCTCGGGCCGTAGTTGTAGACGTCTCCATTGTGTTGCCTCGCATTGCCAGAGGCATGGATGCCTGTGTAGAGATTGCGTGCTGTGAATGCAGTGTCGGATGGGTCCATGCCTGTTTTGGGGCCCGGATGGAACTTGGGTATCGAGTCCTTCGATTGGCATTCAACTCCATGCGTACCTTATGCGGTGTGTGATATGTGGCGAGTAGGGAAGGACCTCAGGTGTTGCAGCCTTGCAAGGAGGTTGGTCAGCTCCTTATTACACCGTAGCGGCTGAGGCGCCTAAATGCCGCGCATCGACGTATGATGAGCGTACCGGTGTGCTAATAGCGTAGCTGGTTCGCACAGTCAAGAAGTTGTTATGGTATATCTACATACCTTACGCTTTTCGAGAACACCTGTTCCTCTACTTCGCTTCATCGTCACACATCCGGCGCGGCACCCATTTTATCCTGACGACGAACGCCTTCTTCCCGATTTTGTTCTTCTACCCTACAACTCCTTCCTCTCCTCCACTTTCCCATTCGCATTCGCCGCTGCAGCATCAGCAGGCGTAGGTGCCACCTCTTCCGCAACCTTAGGCTTTTCGCTCGATACTTTCTTCTCACTGGTCCAGCCCAGAGGCTTCAATCGCTCGGTCAAGATTGGGTGCGAGTAGTGATAGGCCGAGTACATCCAATCGGCGTCCATGGAAGATAGATTTTGGATTTGAAGCTTAATGAGAGAGGAGGCGAGCTCTGACGCGTACCCAAGATCGTAGGAAAAGCGGTCTATTAGACAGGATAGTCAGTATGGTTTCTTGGAATGTTATGCACAAGTGTGATCTCGGGAGACACTTACCAGCCTCGAATTCGAACTTCCTCGTAAGACTGTTCATGCCAAGCTTCACGAAGCTGTCCGTTGGACTCAGTACTGCGTTGAACAGACTAAAGCCCATCAGTATTGGCATGTCATCGTAGAAGCCAAATGCTCGGTACAAGCTCTTGTTCTTGATGAATACGCTGAACAGGGCGAACACGTAGAACAAATGTCCACTGGCTATCCCCAAAAGCTTGATTGTGTGTCCCATTTTCCAATGTCCAAGCTCATGCGCCAATACAGCTTCGATCTCTTTGACCTCGCTCTTTTCAATGAGGGTATCGTAAAGGACGATCTTCTTCGGCATATACGGAAGCCCGGTGAAGTAAGCATTCGAGTGAGCGGATCGTTTCGAGCCATCGATGACTTGGAGTTCTTTGAGCGGGAACTTGAGACGTGCGGCGAGAGCTTCCGTGCGAGTCTTTAGCTCGCCTTCTTCGAGAGGCGTGAGTTTGTTGAACAGAGGTACGATGAAAGTCGGGTATATCATGACAGCCAAGAGTTGGACAGTGAGCATGAAGAGCCAGATGTAGAAGAAGAAATTGTCACCAGTCACTTGGATGATCTTGAGGAAGGCACTTCCAATGGGGATACCAAACGCTATTCCCAAAGCTTGACCTTTGAGCATGTCGGTCACCCAGAGTTTGATGGTTTGCTTGTTGAAGCCATATTTCTCTTCGAGGACAAAGTGGTAGTAGTAGCTGAAAGGTAGACTGGTGATGGTTGATACCCAGGACAGGGAGAGCCCAACTAGAAGAGACCGAGTGATTTCGCCCTTGAATCCAAGGGGCAAGTAGCGGGAGGCCACGAGGCCGGAGAGTCTCCATGCGAATGGAAAGAAGTCGTATTGAATCATGGCCAGGTTCTTGACTTGCTCCCAAAGGCTTTGAACGATAGTGAAGTTGGCTTTGGCATTTCCGTATGCTTGCGATTTATCGAAGGTCTTTTGGTCGATCTCGTTCTTCAATTGGAGCGGGATTGTCTTCTTCTGCAGGACTCGCTTTTGACGGAAGATGAGGTAGGTCTCGAAGCCGAATTCTGCGATGGAGAAGGTGATGATGAGCGTCTTCCATGGTATCCAGTCTTGGTCGCATGCCGCGCCTAGCCGGCGAAGAAAGTCCATCTTCGTAGACGGACTTTGTTATGGTCGTGTGCTGATGTCGACTACTCGACTGGATACGTGGAAGCTCGTCTCAATAAGCTCCAGCCAAACCAGGGTCATCGTGCTGCGGAAGCCGGAAGTGACGGGGGGAGAAATGAGTGCCTGAGGCAGAGAGAATCCTTTTTCTCAAAGACCAAAGACCGCCTCCAGCCGTTAACACAACATCGACATGCACACTCCATCCTTCTGCCTCACTACATTGCCATTTGCGGACTGTTTCTCCGACAGGCGGATACTCGCCATTGAAGACGAGTCATCCCGACTCCCCTCCACCTCGCCTCCTCTCCACAATTCCACGGCATCGTATGCCGAGCGACTTCGTTCTCTTCTCCCCCAAAACCACGCAGTCTTGGTCCGCGAAAGGGCCGGCGCAGTTCATCTCCGCCACGAGTCCCGGAGTGCGGACAGTCCCCAAGTGGAGTCCCCGCCATGCATCTGCCATGCATCATGCACCCGGAGGATCTCACGAACCGTGACGAACTCCTCTTTCTCCACCGCCGTAGACTGCTTTCTGCCATCGCGAACCCTCCGCCACCGACCGTCTGCTTACATCTCTCGGCGGGATGATGTACCTCATGCAATCGGTCCGGCTAGCACGCCGTGGTGGCAGGGAATGCGTCGCTATAGTACGCCTACATTGCTTGTTTAGACGTCTGAACGAGATTGGGGGACAATGATGCGCAGGCGGTCCGCGGGAGGGGTAGATCTGGGAGCCAAGCGAAGGATTGCAGAAAAGACATAAAGATCTAGTAAGTAATGCTAGTAGTGGGTGGCTTCCCGTCTCTGTATTTTCTCGCAGGTCGTTCAGGATGTTGCTCAAGTCCATCGTACTGTCTGCTGTCGCACTTGCGCACTATGCTACTGCTCAGGTTACTGCGAATCCAACATCTACCTACTACGCACCAGGGATACCTACAGACGCTCCGATCCCTGGCAACTACACAGACTATCTTCGACCAAGGGTGCATTTCACGCCTCCGAGATATTTTATGAACGATCCCAATGGCATGCACAGAGGAGCAGATGGCACTTGGCATATGTACTACCAGTATAATCCTCTGACGCCTGTAGCTGGCAATCAGGTGAGTCGTTCTACGTACTACAGGTGATCAATGTCACTGACTTCCTCTGTAGCATTGGGGACACGCCACCTCAAAAGATCTATACACCTGGGAGAACCAGAAGATCGCCCTTTGGCCACCTAACAACTACACGTATGTTTTCAGCGGCTCTGCAGTATTGGATCCGAACAACACCTCAGGCTTCTTTCCGGATCAGGATAACGGCGTCGTAGCAATCTACACTCTCGCCGAGTACCCTGGAGGCCAGCAAGGCGTTCAGTACCAGGCGATAGCCTACAGCCGGGACGACGGCTATTCTTTTGAGGCCTATGAGGGCAATCCGGTGCTCAACATCAATTCGACCCAATTCCGTGACCCCTATGTAATCTGGCACGAGCCGTCTCAGCAATGGGTCATGACCGTCTCCCACGCCAGCGTCTTCGTGATCGAAATTTTAACCTCGCCCGACCTGAAGACCTGGACTCACGCTTCCAACTTCACCAAGCACGGCTACCTTGGCGTGCAATATGAGTGCCCGAACCTACTTCAAATGCCCATGCGGGGCCAAGAGGATCCCGTATGGTTCATGATTATTTCCATCAATCCGGGCGGACCACGCGGAGGCAGTGTCTCGGAATACTGGGTCGGCGACTTCAACGGCACACACTTCGCCCCGTACGACGATGCCACACGCCTGACAGACTTCGCCAAAGACAACTACGCCGCCCAGTTCTTCCACGGCGTCCCAGCCAACGAACCGCAGATCGCTCTTGGATGGGCCTCGAACTGGCAGTACACTCAACTCGTTCCCACCGGCCTCCTCGAACACGGCCAATTCCGAAGTGCAATGACCGTTCCTCGCGCACACACGATCGCGAATGTCTCCGCTCGTGGGTATGACCTGATCTCGGAAGTCCATGACATCAGCGCGGTCATCGAAAATGAGCTTGCATATAACTCGAGTCTTGGAAACGGTACGGTTTTGACCTACTTTGGAGATGTACCCAGCGGCGCTTTCTATATGGAAACGAACATCAGGGGCCTCACGTCCTCCACCCGCACGGGTACGGCGAACTTCACCATCTCCTCGTCCGTGTCTGGAGAGTACATTAGAGGTGGAATCAAAGTCGCCGGCGAACCAGGGATCTGGATCGATCGCGGCCACGTCCGAGGATTTGACAACCCGTATTTCACGGATAAATTCTCCGAGGAGGGGACTTTTGTGCCTGCTGATGGGAGTTGGAACATGAGTTTGGTGTACGACAACTCCATCCTCGAGATCTTTCTTAACGGCGCCCAGGCTGCCGGGACAGTCACGTTCTTCCCGGAGGCCGCGCTCGATACGTTGGCGGTGTCTGTTGCGGGGATACCGAAAAATGCCAGCTCGAGCGTAGCCGTGTGGGGATTGAGGGATACATGGGCGGAGCAGGCGAATGTGAATGGGACTGTGCTTGGGAATGTCACAATGTCGTAAATGCAGCTGATTGCACAAGATAAATTTTCCGTCCTACGTGAATCCTCGCCTTCCAATCTTCCATCACGGCCATCACGAACAACTCGCCCAATCACCTTGCTCCCCTCTCGAATCCTTCCCATCGAACGGCGTACATCCATTCCCTGCCACCCAGTCACCCATCACGAGCAATTTCCCCACGGCCCATCCGTGTAAGGAATACAGCCATTGCCTTCTAATCGACAGGGAAAATTCTCATAAAGGGTCAGCTAAGATCGTATAGGATATTGAGGCGTGGACTTACGAAAGAGCAAGCCGAAGACATTTTGCCGGCATCTGGACCGTTTCCGACGCAATTGCCTGCTGGACCGCCGTATTTCACGCAGTTCTGCGAGAGAAAAGGGCTGTTAGTTCGAAGATCGAAGAGAGGAAAGGGAGACGAACCCAGGCGGCCAAAGCGACGGAGAAGAAGGTGAAGGGGAGGATGAATTTCATGGTTGATTGATCGATGTGACTGCGGGTGATTGAAGTCCTGGAACTACCAAGAAGAAAGGACCACTTACACTATGTTTTTATCTTTTCCCATGTCGTATTTTCGTATGACTTTACCAGACGTTCAAGTGGCAGTGGACGCACTACTGTCGATACCACCGCAAGAGCACTAGTCGCCCAGGTCGGTGGTACCCCGGAGAAGACGTGAGCGAAGAACGATGATGCAGCCGGCTTGCGTTGTCTCAGTAGTCGCAACTACATTGCTTGGCCTCAAGTACGGGATATGACTTGAAGAGGTGTGGACACGAGAGGTTTTGGTCAATTCGAGAGAATACCAGGCGAAGTTGTCAAATTTCCGTCATTTCTTAGTCTTCCACATGTCTCCCAACTTGCATGAAGATCCAAACTCCGGCCATCTGATCAATCACCAAGGGCGCAAGCACATGTCTCCTATCCAGCAAACCCCGGCTGCTTCTTTCTACTCTTCTTCTCCTTCTTGACAGTCTTCGTTGTCCCGTCTTCCGATTCTCTCTTGATCTTTCTCTTCTCTGATTTGTGTCTCTTCTTGAGCTCCTTGGCGTCTGGCTGTGCGCCTGATTGACCCAGCCCTTGGTGAATACGCGCGAGCAGGAGGTCCTTGTTATCGGTCTCTTCAAAGGGCGTGAAGTGGTCTGGAGGGCCGTCAAGAGGTCGATGCTTCGCATTTTCGTCCAGCCTCGCAAAGTGTTTGCTTGGGGACTCAAGGTCTTCGACCTTTGGGGCCGGCCGCGCAATAGTAACACTCACGACGGAAGGACTACGATCGCCTCGTTCTTCTTTGATTCTCGTATCCGCAGATTCTGCGCCAGAAGGAACGGCCGAGGGCTCGTCAATAGTATCGGCCTTTTGCGATGAAGCTTTCTGCTTGGCTGCTGCATGATCGTCATCTTTGGCAAGTGCTGCCTTACGCGAAGCTTTCTCTTCACGTTTGATCTTCTTGGACGAACGCGCTACAAAGTCCTCGTCGATGACATCGGACGCAGACCTCTTGCGGCTAGGTGGTGACGAGGTCGAACCTCGCTTGGCAATAGGTTCCGGTGCAGTCGCCTTGTCAGCCAGCGTCTTGTCCCTCTTTTCCTTCTTGACTTTCTTTGCATCCTTGTCCGTATTCTGCTTTTTCATATGCAGCGCCTCTTTCTCCGTCTTTTCCTTCTTCACGTGCACCTCCTCTTTCTCCGCCTTTACCTTTCTCGCATGCTCAATATCCTTATCCCTTCTTTCCTTCTTCACTTTCTTGCTCTCCTGGGTAGCTTGAGATTGAGGTACCTGCTGAAGACTGAAAGGCGCCAAACATTTCTCCAGCTTGATGCTCTTGGTCGGTGATACGGATTCGGCAGTGCTTCGCTGAGCTTGTTTGGCGGCCTTGCGCGCAGCTTTCCTTTCCTCTTTGCTAAGTTTGACTTTCTTCTCGCCCTCAGCATCGCCACACTTGGTCGGCTTGGTGTCACTCGACCTAGGTGGGGACATAGGCTCCTGCTTGATAACAGGCGACATTGATTCTTGCTTGGTGAAGTCAGACGTTGAACTCGACGACTCCTAGCCAGTCGATTTCTTCGTCTTTTCCCTCTTCTCCTCAAGACGTCGAGCTTTCTTCGCCGCTCTCCTCGCTTCCTTGTCTGTTTCTGTCTTCGCTTTCTTCGGCACGTGCACTGATCCGTCCAAGTTGTGTTCAACGACAACAGGTGGTTTGATGTTCTGTTTGGAGACAGGGGCACCATCACGCTCTCCCACCTCGCCGACAAGCACTTCCTGCTGTTGCTCGTATTCCTCCTTGGGCTGGACATCCGGATCATCATCGAGGTCGCGGGGCCGTGGCACATCCTCGTATGCGACAAGCGAGTCTTGGTAAGGTGTATTGTAACCAGATGGTTGCTCGGCGCCGGACGCGGCAGCAGACTCCGATGCCCAGGAGTCGATCTCCTCATGCTTCCGCTTCTTCTTTCTGCGCTCGTCTGCTGTGCCGTCTTTTGACTCTAGCTTCTGCTTGGCCTTCTTCGCTGCTTTCCGTGCTGCTTTTTCCAGCTTCGCTTGATCCGCGCGAATCTCGTCTCCGACTTCGATCGCATTGTCCAAATATGTGTCGTCGCTTTGCTTCTCGATCACGTTGGCGGGCAGGTCGTGTTGTCTAACAGCATCCTCGCCGAATTTCGCGAGCAATTCTTCCTTCGACTCAGGCATCAGGCTTTCACCTCGTAGGCCAGCCTCCACTCGTCGTAAGTGATGTATCGCCCATCCTCCATTGGGACCTCCTCTTGGTCCATATCGTACCCCATCGATATACAGCCAAGCATCTGGGTGTAAAGCGGGCTTCTTCCGCGACTTCTCGAGGTACGCAGCGAGCAGTGGTTGTGCATCTTGGGCGGTAAATTTCTTGGTGTGTTGCTTGTGTATTCGCATAGGCGGGAAGGACGATATGCGAGCCTGGTGGGAGGACGCCATGGTATCTCTATACCGTGCTCAAAGGCACATCTATTCAAATCTCTCGGAAGATTTCGAGATTTTGAAGAAGTTCAAGTCGGCATCTCTCGGCGAATCTTCGGATCTCCGTGCGCCGCATTGGCCTTCACTTCACTCCTCCTCTCGCGACAGTGAGGTCTCTGTCCATCACATACCACAAATATGTTGTGTCTACGCTGTATACGGAGCACATTTGGTGCAATTGCGCAACCGTTGCGGCAGACTGTCGCATCAGTGCCACAGGCTCAGAGACGGTAAGCTTTCCATACCCTCACCTGGATGTGCCCATCTAACGCCGTTACAGGTCACTCCACGCCCTCACATCATCACTTACAAGACCGACTGTCCTCCCCGCACGAGCCGCACTTCCAGCGACTGAGTTGCAAGCAACGGCGTTCGAGCAACCCACATCCTTGACTGGACTGTCGATAACGCAGATCCGAGGCGCGAAGCGGGATACATTCAAACCCTCACACGTCACACGGAAACGGAGGCACGGGTTCTTGAGCAGATTAAAAACGAAGAATGGGCGCAAAACATTGAAGCGGAGGAGGCTGAAGGGCAGGACTACACTTAGCCATTAAGTGACGGGGGCGTGTTGAAGGGTGGCTTTGTCAGACGGATAATGGAATGAGGCGAAGAAGCGCAGGAATTCGACGAAGTGGTCTGCGGCGCCACGAAGCGGAAGAGAAACCAATAGATATGGGTTAGGAGGGTGACGAAATTCGAATGGGCAGTGCCTGGGAGAAGACAACGGAGTACATTGCTGTGAAGAAGGGTGGAGATCCATGATTGTACATCATACCGGCGACCGCAGGTCAAGCGGCGCATCATTTCCAAGTATGTATGTTGAAACCAACATGTCGAAAGCATTGGTATATGGGTTGCTATCAGTCCTGTCGAGAGCATGAGGGCGCTCATTCACTCGTCACAACAGAGATTCTAGGCATCCACGACAACTCCCTCAACCTCACCTCGATCCTCACCTCGACTACAAAAGATCCATCCTCGCTCCGTTTCGTTTCTTCTCGCTTTACACTCAACTTCCACTTCAACGGCACCAACATGGAAACCATCAAAGAGAATCAAGTCTGGTCTTCCACCAGAACAAGCAACTCGACGCCACCACGAACACCATCGCCTTTGACACCACCTGAAGAGACTTCAGAAGAGCAACAGTTCCTGGGCGAAAAGCCGTCATCGTCTCTTGCGCTTCCACCACGCACCAATCCACCAGACGAATCGCCAGCAAGTCAGGTGCAGCAAAGTCGCGAGCGCAGACGAGAGGCTAGGCGCGTGTCCGCTCCACTTATCGCGCCTCCAGCCTCGCTCTCGGGCTGTCTGAACGACTTGGAGTATAGCGTGCTCGTGGACACGCTTCTGCAGAAGAGCACAAATGGTAAGTTGGACGATGAGACAATTGATGGCATTGTGAGGAAGTTCGTGCCGAGTTTGGCGAAGCGTGTGCAGGAAGTGGACGTCAAGGGCGCAGTGATCGAGTGCTCGGTGGAGAAGGCAGTGGAGGATCAAAAGGCGCTGGATGAGCAGATGTTGGAGGATTGCATTGAGATGGCGGATTTGTTTGCGGTGCTCTGCTGGATTGGAGCTATGGCGTGGCTTGCATGGGCGCTTCACTTGGACTAAAAGCTGGCGATGAGTGCGCTTCGGATTGGGGACAGAACGAAGACAGTTGCACGGACTTTCGGTGCCTAGGTTGTTTACGACACGTTGAGTGAATGAAGAGTCGACTTTAACGGCTGGGCTCCGCTTCACCGACCTCTCCGCACAACTTGACTTCAAATTCAGGACACAAATATCAATCTCTCTCACGTTGACCGCACAACGCCAGTCACAAATCCACGCGAGCAAACATACACCGCCACCTGGCTCCAACACCTCCAACGACCTACGCCTCGACTTCACCGCTTGCCGCGATACCTCCCCACCGCTTTCCACCATGGCCACACCTCGCGAACGAGACTCGCCACCGCTTCAAGAGGCAGCGAACCGCTGGCAGAAGTATCAACAACGCACGAAGAGTACATGCCCGCCTCCAGTTCTTAACCGCGTGAGCGCACCGGCGCAGAAAACGATCATCGCGCCACTCGAGTCTGGCCTAGGCGATCTTAGACTTCGCGCAGGAGCATCAAAGAGTCGGCGCAAAAGTTCAGCTTTGTCAAAGGCGATCACTCCACCGGACGAGAGCGCGATGCGCAATGAGGTTGAGAACGCATCCCGCGAATCTAATAAGCGGCGGTTCGCGGAAGAAGTAAAGCGGCGAGTTGAAGCAGAGAAGGCAGAGAAGGCAGCATTGCAGGCTGAGAAGACTGTGCCGTTGAGCAGAAAGCGAAAGCACGAGACTCCACCGCCTTCACCGGACGAGCCGACTGAGGAGCAGGACCGGCAGCAAGACGACTCGACTTCTTCATTGCGGCGCTGCTACCTTTTCGAGCTACCCCAGGAACTCCAAGATGTCATCTTCGACTACGCATATGGACAAGAAGAGATCGTCAAGCCCATGGCCCCGATCTTCTGGGGGAGAGCCGAGATAGTCAAGCTCAAGCGCGAACCAACCTACGCTATGAAGCCCTTTCCTGGCTCACACATGGCAAAGTTCTTGGTATCCAAGGCTTTCTTTGTGGCCGCAGCCAAAGCTTACTCCGCCGCGCACATCTTCGACTGCATGGGTAGATCACTTCCATTGTCCGTCTCGGAAGGAGTCATCGTCCAATGGGCCCAGACGATCAAACTCCACAAGAACGAACTACAACACGGCAGCTGTCGTGGTGTCTTCAAGTCACTGCGAAACGTGGAGATCTTCTTGAGCGAATTCCATTTCGATGATCTGGTCCCACGGTTCATTGAACAGTATCCACTCACGGAGGATGAGTTGAAGCACTGCGATGCTTTCAGAGACATCACTGAGACGTTCAATGGCTTACGGAACATCAAGATTTCCAGCGATGCGGGGCATGTCACGAATACGTACCAGGACACGACATTTCGCGACAACCTGCGGCGGTTCGAGACACTTCTGCGATTAGTTGTCATCGGATCGGTTGGTGGCGGTGCAGAAGCAGATGATGAAGAGCCATCTGATCAGGAGAAGGACGGCCTCGCCTCTGGCTTCGTACCAATCTACTCCGGATCGAAGGTCTACTGGCCTGCATCTGCCATACCAGTACCTTCCAATAATGATTCTGCCGCGACAGAGAAATCGACAAAGCGAACTACCGAGGAGACGTTTTCTTTCACGAACGGGTCGTCACCCCCTCAATCAATGTCCCTCAGTGTGGATGTCCTACGCGAAGTGATCAGAAAGCAGCCGAACCTCGTTGCGAAGTTGCTTGCTGAGCAGACTCCTAACACAGCAGCCGCTGAAGAGGCCAACATAGAACGTTCCGAATCTTTCGAGGAATTCAAGACCAGATTGGCCAAGAACAGAGCGCAGGTCGAACTTTGGGCTGCCGAAGCTAAGCAGGCATATGATGAGACGCACAGGCTTCTTGATGGTGCAGCTAAACCATCTGAAGAAATGCTCGAGAAGCCTACCGATAATGAGATTGAGCCGTCGGTGCGGATGAAGGACACAAACGATGTACCTACAGGAGATCCCGCTTCCAAGGAAGTCGGCGTCATCCGGCAAAAGCCTCAAGCGGAGTTTGAGAAGTCGGGGCTCCGCAAGCTCAGCGAGGTGGTCGGTTGTGAGAGTAGACTTCTGCCCAGCACCAGCGCCCTGCACCCGGACATGACTATTCGTGAGCTTCTGAGCATCTTCAGTTCTGAGGAGTCGACGATAGCACAGAGGAGCCCCAGCGCTGCGCCAACAGCTTCAACATCAAAAGATTCTAAAGTACAGGCTGGTAACAGTGTCCGAGATCCTACTACTACTGCGGAGGATGTGTTCTTCAATCCATGGTCCTCGCCGAAACGCTATGAGCTAGCAAGCGCGGAGAAAGGTGCCAGTGAGAAAGAGCAAGAAGACACGATTGCGGAACTTCCAACTCCTTTCGCAGGCCTTCAACGGTCGGCGCAAAGCGTACCGAACCTACTCTGCCTTCAACTTCCATCAAGTGCAGCCGACTTCGACTTTAGAGATGCGGGTCACAACGCAGATCACAAGATGGATCGAACGACAACAGATCAACATGCCTCAGTCGCGTACAATTTCGACAGATGTTCGCAAATCAGAAGCTCGGGTCCTTCCTCGACACCCCTTTTCGACAGCTTCGGGGGACATCGCCCGCACAGATCACTTCAGCGCTCTGCGCAGACCGAGTCGAATCTGCTCGACGTCTTGAACCAGGCTCCAGAGTCTTCTGAAGCTAGCGTGGCGGATTTCAACCATCAGAAGCATCGCAAATTCAAGCTTTCCAGCTTGCTGTCAAAGAAGCACTGGAAACGAAAGTCGTGAAGAAAATTTTGCGTGTCGGGAGGCAGCGTAGTCCGTCGCGGGAGTTTTTATTGATCAGGGCTTGTGCAGTCAAACATGTACGTGGTCATCAGGGTTGGGAACGGGAATGGGTTGTCCGATTCATGTCTTCATAGAGAGTCTTGAACAAGAGAAGCGTTAGAACCGAACTTGTTGGCTTGGAAGGATGCATCCTGGAGGCTGAGCGGCCGTCGGGGCCACAGAGCTGTGAATGGAACAGTCTTGTAGTGCATAATGAAAGCTTGTGATACAGGCTTCGCTCGAGTGATGTCAACAGCCCCTTCTTGCCATCCTCGAGCAACTCCCAACGTGCTGAAGTGCCTCTCCGAGTGAAGTCAGCGTTCCACGCCAGAGAGCAGTAGTTTGTACAGTCTCACGGGTTTGACTACGGATCATGGTGTTCGGATCGCGTTCAGTCGATGAACATTAACTAACGACCGCCCCTGGCCGGTAGATTGGAGTCAAGTTACGCCGCTTTCATTGCGAAAACCCGCTCTATACCTGATGAGTGTTTGTCGCTGGTCGTTACCTGAAGTTCGAGCTCTAGTGATTTACTGCAGAATCGCGCCATGGGGTTCTGTTTTCATGTCTGCCTTGGACCGCGAGCTAGCTATCGTCTTTCCTCTTCACCCAGCTACTACTACCATACACATTTCGAGGCCGTGTTGATTGGGTTTGACTTGGCTCACGAACAAGCCAATCCTTCAAGTTCTCTTTGACGTCGGCAACCTCTTGAGCCCTTCTATGCTCTTCGGCTAGAGCTATAGCTCGTGATAGCACGTTGCGAAATCCACTCTGAACAGGCTTCTTGTCAAGCTTGGGGATGATGGTGCCGTCGTCCTTTCCGTGCTGGTAGTACCTGCGCAGTAAGGAGATCGCTGGCCGCTCATCTGGCTTTGTCGGATGGTAAAGCTGCAATCATGCGACGCTCCACGCTTTCAACAAATCGCGATCTCTCGAGTCCTGCTCCACGAAACGGATGAACTTATCGTAGAGAACAGGACTGGTTCGAGTCCATCCAGCAGGATTAGCGGGGCCAATGTGTCCCGCCAAAGCGCCCTTGAGGTCTACCGACGCTGGACCCAGAGCAAGCCAAGCAGCAGGATGGCGCTGATGGAAGTACTTCCCATCCCTTAGACCGAGGCACCGTTCGAGACTGATGAGTATCTCACTGCATGGCGGAAGAGACCGTGTTTGGTGGATTTTTGGCAGCAGAAGCGGCCCAAAATGCATCTTCGCAAGAGCGCCAGCATACTGCGGCATCTGCAGATGGAGTGTAAGATGAAGTCGATGTCGGAGATGTTGAAGCGATTTCGCGAGAGGACAGAAACCCAGAATTGAGGTTCAATGCCCTCAGTCGGCGCTTGCCCGCTTGTCCCTTGCATGCCAAGCCCTTGGACTTGACCAGGGGCATTGACGCAGTCCATTGCCTCTCTTGGAAGCGACATATCAGACGCGGCGATATTGACACAATGTTGCGTCACATTCGAGAGTAAGAGTTAAAATCAAATGCTTACTCCCTGATCTGCTCGTCCTCATTGCTGTTGTGGTCTCGCTCAGCCTTACTTCGGAATGTGGCGCCAAGGGAGTGGCTGGCAATGAGCTTTCTCATCCACCCTCGTATGCTTGACTGTTGACTGCATATGGCTTTCGCTGCCCATCGCACTCATCGGCTGTAGGTCTGCTTCCACGTTGAGACATGGCGGAGATGCACCTGTCCGGAGCCTGCAACCCTCTCAGAGACACATAGCAGCTGTCAAAGCGGCGAGAGCGCATGCGGGGACGATGGTGGAAGAGACGAAGTCTGAAACGAGGCCGAATCACTGGCGGGCTCGTGATGCACCAGTGGAATATACACCAGGTTGTTGAAGGTCCACCTCAGTTGGCCTTTGCCACTCTAGAGTGTTTTCAATTAGGTAGTAGCCGTTATTGCTGCGTTGACCACCGACCGTTCCAAGCGAGCTTGACGCCGTTCTGGAAGCGTTCGGATGAATATAATGTCTTGGGCAATGGGCGTGGGTGCAAGCTTACGATGCCGTCGTCATCTTTGCTTTCCTTCGCGAATGCCCGCAAGTTTGCGTTCCTTTTTCCGCTGCATCTCAGCATCAGCCCGCAGGGCTAGCTCCATCTGTTCAGAGTATGTGTTCTTGACCCAATCAGCGCCTTCGACATCGCCTGCAGCTTCCGCGACTGATCCTGTTTTCATGAGAAAACCCGCGAATGCAGATTTTGCCAGATTGGTTGTGGCGTCATTACGAGGAAACGCGGCAGCCGCGCCCACTGCTTGCTTGTCGTGTTGCCGAAGCCACTCTAGCGCGGCTGAAGAGGATGGCCTCTTTGGGTGAAACAATTTCAAGCGAGCCACCTGCCATTCGGTCGTCACAGAAGACTCTCCTTTTCGGTTACGTGCCCTTGTCATGACCTGCATGAATTCCTCGAAAAGCTCCGGACTGGTATTCATCCATCCTCTCGGTTTTGCAGGGCTCGAAAGCAAGTTCTGAAGCACTATGACTGCCGGCCATGTTGAAAGATGGAGCAGACCTGGCTCTGGCTTTGGCGAGCCTTTCCGTTTCCAGTCGCGGTATGCGCCATCTATCATTGCGCGTGCCTTGAAAAGACACTTGAGCGCTGCGTCTGCGGAGAGGTTGGTGCTCATCAAACATAATCCGGCACATGTTTCGCGCAGCACACCTCCTCTTCACGTATGGCCTGCGCCTTCTAATTGCCCGGGCAGCTCGACTGCAAGCCACTTGAGCATGATATCCTCCAGGCCTTCCATAGCCGAGAATCTGCAGAGAAGCTGCAACGCCTCGTGATCACGCAGTATAATTCTTGACCACCGGTCTAAGTCTTCCCAAATGTAGTGCAGTATGCGAGAGGCGAAATGTCCATCGCGTTTATGAACATCAAGCCTTTTCTCTGGAGCGAGTGGCGAGAGACGCCTCCATTGTGCCCGAAGTAAGTGTTGCACGATACTGGGTGTCAAAGTGCCATTTTTCATGCAGCGATCCATGACAACCGCAGGACTCGGCCCATTGGTGTTCACTTCAGCGAGGACGGCACTTTCTTCCGCTGTCAGAGGAGCCAAGGCGGCATCGCTGAGCAGTGTGATTTTGCGGTTGCCATTGCTCGCCTGCTGATATATCTTTTCTTTGTATTTCTTGTATCGCTGACGAGTCTCTGGCGATAGGAGATCTCTAGCAGAATCCGACGTGTATCGGATCAAGGGCGGACCGGATGAGTATCTTTTGCTAGAGCGGGAGGTCCATGTGGACGCAATGGAAGCGGAAGACCTGCCGTGACATCGTGCGGCTGTTCTCTTCTCGGCGAGCCGCAAAACTCGTAGAAACATCAGTTCCGGTCGGATTGTATCTGTGCCCTATTCCTCGCAATGGTGGTAGTGTGTTAACATCGATGTGGGAGAAGAGAAGGACAGGACGTGAGGTTCAGCACGTCGGCGCTGATTGGTCCCTGTATGAAACCTGGAACGCACCGGGCTGCAGCTACTGGTAGACCGATATATATCGCTGGCTGTATCTCTTCACTGTCCGAAATCATGTTCCGCCTCCCACACCGCCGCGTCGTCGTCCGCCTCCCTCGATCTCACTCGACGCCCTCACGTACCCTCACCCCCACCACCAAGCTCAGCGACCGGCAACGCCCGACTCCCCATTCGCCAATCGCTCCGCGAGCACCACCACCTCGTCGTAGCGGCACCCAACTCCCCGTCCTCCCTCTCATAGCCATCTTCTGCATAGGCAGCGGCTCCTTCTACTTCCTCACCAAGACACGCGCCGGCCAGACACCCGCCCATACCTACGAGCTCCCCGACCGAGCTCCCCCGAGCAAAGACCAGTGGCCTCACCCTAGGAGGAACCAGTAGTCAACATCAACATCCATAACTGCCATTAAACCCCACCCACCATGCCCGTCCTCCCCGATCTCGAATCCTTCAAACGGACCTCTCCCCTCTTCAAAACCGGCACCAACAGCCCAGACGAAGCCCTCGTCCTGTTCGTCCTCGGCGGCCCGGGAGCAGGCAAAGGAACGCAATGCGCCAACCTCGTGCGGGACTACGGCTTCAAACATCTCTCAGCAGGCGACCTCTTGCGTGAAGAACAAAACCGTCCCGGCAGCGAATTCGGAGAGATGATATCAACCTACATAAAAGAAGGACAAATCGTACCCCAAGAAGTCACAATCCAACTCCTCGAGAACGCAATGAAATCCACAATCGAACAGTCCGGCAACAGGAAGTTCCTAATCGACGGCTTCCCCCGAAAAATGGACCAAGCCATCAAATTCGAAGAAGTCGTCGTCCCCTCCAAATTCACTCTCTTCTTCGACTGTCCTGAAGAGACAATGCGGGAGAGATTGTTGGATCGCGGGAAGACGAGCGGTCGGGCAGACGATAATGAGGAGAGTATCAAGAAGAGGTTCCGGACGTTTGTGGAGACGAGCATGCCGGTGGTGGAGTACTTTGCGAAGCAGGATCGGGTGGTCAAGGTGGATGCGAGACCAGGGCCGGAGGAGGTGTATCAGAGCGTGAGGAGCCATTTGAAGGAGAGGGGTCTTCAGCCGAACAGTCAGTAGGGGTGATGTGGGACTTGGAGATGAAGGATATTCGAGGTTGATTCAGTGGGATGAGCAGAAGATCAGAGATACCTAGGAAGAGAGGATGGTGCAGTATACACGGCACAGAAAGTACTATAGATATCATCATCTTGGCCACAGTTGCCAAAGTCACACCATCAATCTTCGCTTTTGGTCATCTACGTCTATCACATGCTCCGATCCAATTCCCTTCCCGCCTGGACTCCTCGCTAGATCAATTTGGTCTACAGCACACGCAACACACAATCTGCGCCCATTTATACACATACAGCGCATACTCCGTCAGTCGCTGCAGCACGTCTATGCCCACAAACAAGAGCCAATGTTCACTGACTCCCAACCTCCCAATGTTTCACATCTTCTTAAAAGAACGACCCCTTATCAACAGGATCACAATACCCAGGACTCGAATCCTTCTGTCCATTGGCCCACGCGATAATTGTCAAAGCAGTCGTATAACTCATCATGCAAATGCCAAAAATGACCAAGAGAATGTCCGTCACGCGTTGCCAGGTTTTGGTCGCGACGACGCGGTAGTGCATCAGTGGCTGCGGAGCAAGCGAAGTCAGTAATGGTTTACGGGAAGGACGGGGAGAATAGGGCCTGGACTCACCGGATATATGTACACAAGCGGAATGCAAGCAAAAGAACCAACGAGTGAGACAAATTTGTCCAAATCGCCCGCACCGGCCCAAGCGATGAGTGCACAAAGAGCGACCATGAAGAAACGGAAGAAATTCTTCTTCCATTTGATCCAAGGGTTGTATTTTCCGGTCCTGGAGAAGAGCTGCTGAGACGTGATCTCGATTGCCGGATAGATCTGCAAGGGAGTCGAGAGCAAGATAGCGAGAGAATAGATGAATTGTACAGCGTTGACGAGTTTGTCGTCTTGAGGCATGTTGAGAAGAATGACGGTTTTAGTGTTGGATCCGTAGGCGGCGTAGGAAAGGGCACCAGCAGAGATGAAGACGACCGTAATGATGACCATGACAGTACCCATAACTCTCGGGAATTTCTTGGGTTCTGCCATGCCGGATTGGATTGGAATGACAAGGCCGACACCCTCAAAAGTAAAGATGGCGGTTCCGATGAGGAGTGTCCAGTATTCGGCGTTGAAGTTCTCATAGTCCCCAAACCCGCCTTGGTGGACGATCGTGCGTACATCGTAGTAGTAGACATAGACGAGCCCGAGGAGAATGAACACATCGGCGAGGAGAGCCATTTTCTGGATGTGGTTGATGTTACGGTAAAGTGACATGGGCAAGAAGATGATCATCTGCGCTAGGATCATAAGTCCAACGTCGATGTCTGTCTTGCACCGGGTGATGGCCAGGACGAAGGCCCGAAGATTCTCGGCGACAAAGACAATGTACGCACTGCTGAATCCGATTTGGCTGATCACCAGACTAAAGTTGATCATGTTTCGGAAGTAGTTGCCAAATATCTTGCCGCCCATGTCGCCAAAGGAAGCGTGCACCTTGAGTCGAATGGAGACGAGTAGGATAAAGCAGTAGTAGGACAGTACCGCGATGAAGAACAGCACAAGATTGCTGAACAACATGCCACCGTTGAGGTACGCACGCGGCAGAAAGAGGACACCAGTGCCGACGAAAGATTTGAGCAGCAACATGGCAGCTCCAAATGGCGTGCCTTTACCGGCGTTCCTAACTTTTCGTTTCCTCTTTCGTTTGCCTGGCGTCAGAAGTGCGGAATCTTCGCCCCATTCGCGGTCGGATCCATTGCCATCACCACCTTCTGTCGTCGCGTCTTCGTATGCATCGGATGAGAAGTATTCGTCCGCGGCCAAAATTTCATCGTCTTCTTCAAGCTCTTCACCAGCGAAATGGCCGTAGAGAGTAAGGAACTCGATGAAATTGTTGGTAACGAAATGCGGTCGGCGAGGTGGTTCCGGATCGTTCTCAGCCAACGTTCCGTATCGCACTCTTTGATGCGTGCTGGACGGAGCTGGTGACACGGCTGTCCGACGTAGATGATCTCGTCTGAATCCGCCAGGCTTCTGTATGAATTGTATCCCGTCGTGCTCATCCTCATCTTTCTTGGGCGCGCTATAGCTCATGCTCCGCTTCAGCTTGCCATTATCCTGCTCCTCTCGCTCTTTCTTCTCGGCGTAGCGGTAGATGTGCCGCGTAGTATCTCCACCCTGCAAGTGCAAGCTCGAAAACTCCTCATCAGGTGCAGCAGAGCTCGATTGTCCAGGAAACGCATTTCCTTGTTGGTAGGAGCCAGGCTGCGGAGAGCTCGATCTTGGATCCACCAGATGTCTCTTCAGAACTTCAATGTCCTCTTTCGCACTTGGGCTTCGGCCAAGCTGAGTTGCGTAGCTCGAAGGTGTAAAGGACCCAACCCTCTGCTCTCCCTTCGGACTTTCATATCGCATAGTCCCTTTGGACTCCCTCATCGGCGGTACTGGACTCCCATATCTGGAAGGGGACTGTCCTCTCGACCCTCGCAGTGCCTGCGAGAGCGAAGATGGGCCCGGGCCGGGCAAGGAAGATCCAGAAGCACCGGCGAGGGGCTCTTGGCCCTGGTTGATGTCCTGCTGGCCTGAGGGTTGCGGCGAGGAGCGACCACTGGGAGACGATCCGACTACAGGCGTTGCTGCCAGCCTAGCCGTCCTCGACGCCCTTGACGGTGACCCGGTCCAGCTCTGGGCGTCGGCATCCCGAGCGCTGCCAGATGGGATGGGCCTCGCTTTGGAGGTGTCTCCAGCCTGCGATGACATTGTATACACTCCAGCTTGTCTATCGCGTTTCCTCTCGCGTATGATATACCAAGCTCCAGGTTTTTGGAGGTTGTTGTGGTCGTTGCGGTAGCTCGGGTTATCTCTGTCTTTGTTTCGGGAGGTCGCAGGTGATAAGAGGTCGGGCCGTGCTGGGGTGGTCAGAAGACATGCGGCCGGACACGCTCACGCGTCTAGTGTCTCTCTTGTGGGACGGGCTGGTAGGAAGTAGAGTGCCAGCGTGACCGTACAAAGTACTACAGGATGCCTCGTCGGCTCCAGAGAACAATATGCGTGGAGTGATCTAGAAAACCCAATCAGCAGTAAGGTTAAGGTCTGTACGAAGCGACCCGGCCGATGGCTGCCTCAGGCTCGCAGGAACAAATGGCTTGGAATCCTTCACCTGCACCAGTTTCTTCTCTATGTTGTCCCTCACATTGCACAACGATATATTCCAGCTTGCCATAGAAGAATGAGAAGACAGAATCTGGTCTACGCTCGTTCGAGAATGGGTGATCTGACCTACGATCATCGAACGACCCGTCGTCTTTCCATCAAAGGAGCATCTTGCAAGACGGGAGTCACAAAGTGTGACCAAGACTAAGAAAGTCCTTCGCCGTGTTGGACTCATCCTGTTCGACATACGGCCAGATGTCGGTGAGAGTGAATGGTCGACCGCGGCCTGAGTCACACAAGTGTGACACTGCTGTACTGAAAAGTTGGGCTTCAAGCGCATATTCAGTCTCGCCTTCCACTACATCTCCTCCGACGTTCAATTGGCGTAGCTGACCATGGACGACTATACCCTGCAGCAAGAGCTCGAAGCACTTGCTGGCAATGCACACATTTCGAACGATGAGAACGGCCACATATCCACCGAACCGATTGCAGCCACAATGGCACGCTGGCATAAACTCTTCGGTCTTTCCCACGATGAAGCCATCGATCGTATCATGGAGCATCGCAACAACCTTACCCGTACCCGCGTGTCAGACGAGCACTGGGAGTCCATTTCTGAAGAAAAGGAGGCCGAAGGGTATGACCGTGAAGCTTACGAGTACGAGCTCGAGCTTCAGAAGAAAAAGGCTACACTACCCAAACTGATGCCCACATCTGAGAGCATCGACGATCGCAGGATCACGTATCTGGTGGAGTTGACTGGTCCATTGAGCTCGGCAGAGAAGGTCAGAGAAGCCGCAAAGATGGAATGGGTGCCACCCATTGTGCGTGGAAACAGCCTGGAAGACGGACGGGAAGTCGCATTGTGTAGTGTGGATGATACTGCGAAGACTGCGCTCCTGCGGTGGGCAATCGAGATAGCAGCGGGCTACGAGCCCACAATCCTCGCGGATCCCAGGTCACTGCGGTAAATTTCGCGTGATCATGGCAGGTTGAGGAAACGCGTGATCTTTGAATGCGCTTCCCACTGACCATTTGCGAGCATGACCACGAGATATTTAGCTCAAAACTTGGTCCAGAAACAGCACTGAGGACACTCACCAGCGAGCGAGAACACAGAATACTGACCGACCACAACAATTATAGACCTACCTGCAAGTCCGTGGGCCCGCCGGTTTGTGGCGATAGCGGCCGCCTTCCTGCTGTTCCTAGCGACGCTGGCTGTCCTGAATCCCACTCCCCCGATTACTTCCACCGACCATTCTCATCGTGCTCACTTTCGATCACCCATCACAAGCAAAGTCGTTGCACGCAGTGGTCGTGGGTCTCCTGGCGCAGATGCCTCAGGTTCGCAACCTCCTGGATGGCAGCAATGGGTGGAAAACGGAAACAATTTGATACAGCAAATGAATGCAGCGAACGGCATTCGACAGTCGCAGTTCACACAGTGGGACCAACTGCGCAAGTTGGGCTGGATGGACACTCTCGCGGCTGAGAAGGACGTCAACTCCCAGATTGAGAATTTCCGCCTGCCCATTAGCCTGTTCCACAGTCTAGGCATTTCGCTTGATCATGCGAGGTCTGCGGCCTGGTAGAAGCAGTATCTGTACCACTACTGGCGCACCACGAGTGATGGCACCACGTACGATGCGACGAAGGGGCAATACAATACCTACGTTAATGCGAAGGACGGCGCAATGCTGATCACCAATGTCTTCAGTCCTGGTCACATGAATCGCCGACTGGGATTAAACGTCGCGCATTTGACAGAGCTAAAGCACTGGTCAGATGCTCTCTTTCTGACATGGGAACATTTGGCCGCTGGCAGGGATATCGAGCATATTTTACTACTGGATGTTATCAACGACGATACCAAGAAGCGCATCCAGGAAGTCTTGGGGATCAAGCCAAATCAGGCTCCTCCAGCTGTATGCTCCCCAGCAATATCTGTAGTAACTTGCTGACGAAGCGTGCTGCAGTGGCCCGGAACCTCTTTTGATATGCGCGAAGACGGGGGTAAAGCATTGTTAGACACAACCTTGGGCAAAGCCGTATCGCGGATGCTGTACGAGCACAAACAGCAGCTTGGTCTTCGAGTGATCGATAAGGTCACGTTGTTTTCCACGACTGCTAAGGATGAGGATGGCGACTGGGAGACATGGTACAACATGTACTTCCATGTTGCAAAAGGCCCGTTGGCCAGTTTGTGAGAGTGATTTTGGGTGGGAAGACGGCGCGCTACCGGTATATCATTGGTACCGATCAGGTTGCATATTCAATTCGGTAGGGAAAGGCAGTTCGGAATACTCACGATATTGAGATCTTGCGACTATTGCTCATAGGTTTGTCGATATGCTTCCCGTCACGCTAATGCGCTTATGCAGGGACGATTCATTGCGTCACAGTTCCGTACCGGCATTCATTTTACGAACGTTTTCAGACGGTAGGTTTCCATTGCTTGCAACCATATCTCAATCAACGCGCCATGGAGGACGAGCCACGAAACGTCTTCGGAGCGATCATATTCTGGTTGTACATCGCCGCCGCCCTGGTCCTCGCGTACCTTACCATCGACACACTCCTCGCCCTTCCGAAGTCAAATTCGAATAATAAGAGACGTGATGTCCGGCTTTTCGCTGTCTTGGCTGCCTTCAGCTTCACCGTCCTATCATGCACCATGCTGAACGTCCTAATCCAATCTTTCCTTACCTGGACGTCCGCTCAGCAAGACCTCAAATCTCGCAACGTGCTTGACTGGTTCCCAACGATATGGCACTGGTCCGTTACATCGAGACTCTTTCAGGACTTCGGGAATGCCATTGCCGAAGAATCTGGCTGGTCGCAAGTCGCCTTGTGGAACACACTCGGTATCTGTATCTACATGGGCGTAGACGGCAGAAGACGCGAAATTCCTGGGCTATGGGCCTTTTTTGCTTTGAGTCAGATACTGCCTATATCATTCGCGCAAAATCTGTTCTATATTGCGGTACTCAAGACTTCGCCGAAGAAGACCAGACTAAGAGTGCCGGCCGAGGTCGCGGTGGGGTTGTGGACGGGCTACGGATGCTGTCTGTGGATGGCAAGCCGATGTGCTAGGACTGAGTGGTTGATTCCTATAATTTTGATAACAAGGGGGTTCATGCTACTACCGACAGTCATCCCGCTCGCAGAGACGGAATTGCAAGCGGATTGGAGTTCAGCAGGCATGCTGCTTCTTCTTGTCGTTCCAGCGGCTACAGTGTCCTTGGTCTTTGCACAGTTCAAGTTCGGACAGCCTTCGATGGCCGACATACTCAGCAGGCTGTGGAGTCATCCGGCCGTCACAGCACTCGGAGTCGATCTGATCGTGAGCGTCATCAGCTCAGGGATATGGTACGCCATCAACTGAGGTGGACAAAAGAGCCTCAGGGTATGGAAGAAGCCGGAAGCCGTGCTGTCCTGAGGCAGTGCCAACCTTCGCTCGCCAAGCTACCAACACCCGGCCGCAGATCCTGAACATCTCGTCTTCCCTTCTACCCTTTCCCTTGCACCTCGTTCTCGAGCCAAGGGCAATGCGTACCTGGCTATTCTGTACGGATAGTACGGATACGACAAAAGCCTGGATAAGGCTTCCGTGATGTACCCTCCAAAGGTCCTGGAAATGGAAGCCGCTCAAGGGCTGCGACTCTCGAGAACAAGAACTTTAAAGCTTCGCATTGTAAAATAGGCTCAAAGGTTTCTGAGTACAATAGATTCGGCAGATCCGCGACAATCCGAGCCTGCCAAGTGCCCGCACCGTCATCTTTGGGTCGAATGGACTTGATTGCGCAATCATAAACACCCTTCTGGACGCGGAGCTCCCATCGAGCCGAGTACTCAAACGCCAAGACCCGCATAGTCACTGCATCACAGACTGCATGTGTTTTCGAATGTGCGGAGAAATACACTGGAAAGATACCAATGAGACGAGACGGACGCGACTTGCGGTGCGGCAAGTTGCGACCGGAAACTTTCAAGCTCGAACTTCATCTGGGATGTTTCTTCCTATTGCTCCCAGCAGCAAGGATGCTACACAGCTCGGAACCTTGACTGCAAGCCCTCATTAAAACCACAATGGCCGGAACTCCACCTCGTCTTGTCCTACGTGCTAGCGACCTGTCTCGTTCCACCTTACGCGATTCGTTCTGACGAAGCCACTGACGGTATATCATTTCCGAGAAACACGTCGATATGGCTGGTGGGGGCCTACTGTATGGCGACCGCGCCAATACCATCGCGGGAGTTACGTGGACTTGGATGGCAATCGGGACGATTCTATTCTTGGTCCGAGCTGTTTGTGCTTCACGCGCACCCAAAGACCGTCATTCGCTCTTGGGTCTACGATGGGATTTTGCTTGGGTGATATTGGCCTATGTGAGTGTACGGTGGCATTGATAGGTTGGGAAAGCTAACGAACACTAGATCTTCGCTCTTTGTGCACAATCGTTCACACAAAAGAGTCTCACTGCGGCTTATGGACCCAACGAATACAACTTGAATGCCATAGCGCAGATGTCGAAGTTTGCAACGTGAGTTTATCGAAAGACGGCAATCACTATCGGAGGTTGACTTGATCTTCTGACAGACTCTCCAACATCCACTCCATGTTCTCAACGGCATTTGGACGTCTCGGCGTCGTAGCTCTTCTCCGGACTCTCCAGGGGTCCACACACAAAAACTGGAAAACGGTACTACTCGTTGTTGGCGTCTTCCAGTTCTGCGCCATCGTCGTCCAGATCGGCTTGACCATTGGGCAATGCGATCCTCCGGAGAAGCTTTGGTATAACGCGAAGCCGGGAAATTGCAACCTCATTAAAACCACGAGGTTATATGGCGTCTTTGCTGGAAGCGTAGGAGCATTCTCCGATTTCTTCCTCGCGCTGTACCCTCCTGCACTTATCGTAGGACCTTTGCAGAAAATGAAGCCTGGGCTCAAAGTCGCCATTTGTTTCGTCATGGGCGGCGGTGTGGTGGCAGGTGTCGCAGGCTGTGTGAAGACGGTGAGATCCCGTGTACTCTTGAAAACAAATCTTCACTGGCTGACATCCTTCCAGGCGGCTCTGTATCGTGTCATGCACAAACCGAGTAACTACGCCACCTTCGCGCTCTGGGCGCTGACCGAAGCCTGGTTCATCATCATCTTTGGCTCTCTACCCACCATTCGCTCCGTGCTGGTGGTCTTTGGTGAGAAGATACGAGACTCTTTCAACTCTCGATCTCGGAGTGACGCTCGTATTCTGAATAGCGATCCGGCGGCGATCGAGTTGACGAACAAGAGTATGAACAGCCACGTCGAACCAGCGAGGCCTTCCACTGCGTACAAGTCGACTTCTTCGAGAAAACATTATGAAGAGGACGAGATCGCTTTCCATGACGACTTTGCTACAGGCAGACCCGTGTCCGAGAAATCTATGCATGATTTGAGCTTGCATAGGCAGCCGAGTGATCTGTCGCGCGTGTGACAGACACTGAGGTCCGATAGAGGACAAACACTGAAATCCGATTATCCAGCGGCCGTGTTTTGGTGAGCTGCAAACCAGTCGTCGGCTACCCATGCGGGGTCACGGTCACCAAGGACAGCTACATTAAAGCTGTCTCGATTGATCATGACATTGAACCCACCCAAAGACTGCGGCCAACATGTCTTCCGTATCACCATATTTGTTGCATGTCAACTCTCGTCCGACCGTCGTCTCTGACAAGCTATGGTCGGAATGGTATACCATCGAACACCTTCCCGATCTGGTCAACACCAAGACGTCGACGAGAGCGGCTTTTTATGAAGAGATCGGAGTGCCCGGGCTAGGAGAAGCAAGCCATCCTCGCAAATTCCTCGCGCTCTACCAGACAGACTATGCAGAATGCCTGAAAACGCAGAACTATATCGATATCCGAACGACGAGCGAGCTCTTCCCCAAGGAAGGTGGGACGAAAAACATTGGTGACAATGGAGACTTCGATGCGAGGAATTATGAGCTGGTCCAGGAATATGATCCGAAGGGACTTGGTAACAGTGCGTTACTTCAATTGGCTCGTGGTTTGTCCTTCGCTAACTCGTAGTGACAGCCCCGCCACCAGAGATCTGTACCATCGAAATGTCTCCCAAACACAAAAGAGAGTTCGAGGAGTGGTATCGTGAGGAACACCTACCCCTACTCAGCAAAGCTCCCGGTTACAGACGAACACTTCGGTATCGACTTGGCCCCAAAGCTCCTTTGACGAAAGATGATGAGCCACCGGCATATCTCGCCGTTCATGAAGTAGACAGTCTGGAGAAGTGGCGCGGCAAGGAGACTGATGTCGCCGATGGGACGGAGTGGACGAAAAAGCAGCTTGGTGAGAGTAAGGTGTTTGTTGCGAGGGGGTGGAGGTTGATTCACGCGGAAGGTTTCTGACGAGAAGAGCTATTTGATAGGAGATTGTAGTAGCGGTAACGACTCCGCCTTGGCCGTTCGGTATCGCGTCAATGTAGTAGTCGTCGCGTGCACAAGTATGCTTGATGACGGCTGGGGCTGGAAGAGCCGCCTCTGCCGTGTTTTCCCATGTCGATCCGGCATCAATCGCTTTTAGTATGGTGCTGGTCGAAAGCAAGTTTGAGTTTGAGGATAGGTGGAGGTGAAGAGCCGCATCCGCCGAGGAATATTGAATTTTTTCATGGTTGTCTGCGGATCTCGGTCACTGTCCATGGCCTTTTGTGTGAGTCGACCAGTCGGCGATGCTCGTTTGAAATGAACTCGATATGTGTGTTGTCGGCTTGCAAGAGAAAGTCGTTGTTTGGAGAGAACGGGAGGTTTAAGAAAGCTCGGACTCACTTTCCCCGCGCGGGATCACCCGAGCAGAAAGCTTGGCTGTTTTTGCTTTGACGCCTCTGCCGGATCTTCGACTTCACCTCACACCACACCTATTCGAGCCGGACAGCTTTCGTCAATGGCCGACATATCCATATGGGCCGGCTCTCGTGAGATACCGTTCGACGTCTCCTTCCTGCTTCAGAGCGCGATCACCAGAGCATTACGTGGTACGCGATTGCTTTCGTCAAAAGGAAGCGAACATTCTCAGCCATGAGTTGTCTTGCAGTGGGAGCGCTGTACCCGCTACCTTGATGTGTATCGGCGATATAGCGCCGTTCGACGTAGGCACTGACTATAGGTGCCGATCCCTCTACCTGCCCTTGCGTGTGGAGAACTCTTCTCCCGGAGGACTACGAGCTCCAAGGTAGATTGTATTGATCGACAAGATGCACAGCAATAAGAACACTCGACCCCCTGCTATCTATTCCGCCTGTCTGATTTCCCTGCTTCTGAGCCTCCTCACTCTCTGTCTTCACGCTGAAGCTGATACCGCTGAACGAACGCTGCCATTGACACGATGGATCCGGAGCTCAGAATGTCGAAGAAAGAGTCAGAAGATATTGACTATGCTACCAACGGCAATGGCGCACACATGCCCACTTTGCAGCAAGTCCGCACTGAGGGCAGCATCACGATCACTCCGGAAATGTTCGAGCGAATGTATCTGTCTCCGGAGAACAAAGTCTCCGGCGATCTGAGACGGACACTTGGGTAAGCTACGGTTATGGTCGATCCATCGTCGGCCGCATACTGAGAAGACGCAGTAACCCGACGCCAATCGGTCTTGGAGGCTTCCTGATCGCTTACTGCCCGATCATTTTCTCCCTCCTTGGCTGGAGAGGGTACACTGGTAACGGAGCCGCGACAGTTGGCACTTACTACTTCAGTGGCGGTTTGCTGGCCATCATCGCTTGCATTCTGGAGTTCATTCTTGGCAACACCTTCCCTGCTGTATTCTTTGGAGTCTTCGGTGCCTACTTCCTGTCCTTCGGTGCAACGATCACACCGTCGTTTGGCGCTTACCTGGCGTATGCACCTGATCCATCGAACCCGAAAACTGGTCTGGAGGTGCCGGCTTTCCTGTCAGGTCTCGGTAAGTGCATCGATCCGGTCAGATGTTGAAATACACTAACCAGTGCTGTTAGCGTTCTGGAACTTGATGATGGGAATTTTCACTCTCTACTGTACAGTTTGTGCCTTGAGAACAAACGTGGTGTTCTTCCTCGCCTTCTTCCTGCTCGCGATCACCTTCATCCTGGTGTCTGCCAGCTACTGGACCGTCACAGAGGTCGGAAAGACTGTTACTGGCCACCAGCTGCAACTTGTAAGTACTTCTTCCAATGAAGTCTTTGGAGACGCGACTGACTTGATTGCAGGCCGGAGGTGCAGTTGGTTTCGTTGTTGGGATACTGGGCTGGTATCTCCTGCTTGCCTTGATGTTGTCTACGGTCGATTTCCCGATCAATTTACCTGTTGGTGATCTCAGCACTGTGGTCAAGAGTGGATCGGAGATGAGAAAGAGAAAGAAGAACAAGAAGGATCTCGAGAAGGGACAGTAGACAACGGCGTTTCGCACAGTGGTGTCGAAGGTGTTGGATCCTTGCATTGAAATCGTTCATCAAATGTCAGTTCAAATTTTGAAGAATTAGACTTTCACGCTCCCGAGCACCAACTTTCACAACACGTTCTTCATCTATCTCCCTCATGCTCCGCGTTATACCACGGCAGAGCCTCCGGGCATCTTCTTTGAAGCTATCCCGGCCGACGATTGTGAGATGGTCCACTCTAGTCTCACCATGCCCCGCACGATACGCCAGCTCGTCAACGACTCCATCCGCGAATCGACCACAGTTCCTCCAGCGCGACCCTGAGAGCCATGACGGCCGTATCCTTCCCAGACTGAGCGTGGATGAGTTCAAAAGCCTCGTGGCAGAGGAGAAGGCCACCGCAAAAGATGCACAGGTCTGTCTGGCGTACCTGAAAGCAGACATCGAGCAACTACCGAAAGAGCAATGGAAGGAAGAGGCACGCAAATGGGAAGCTGGTGCACATGTTTTGCTATGGCTTTGGCAAGAGTATGATGCTCATCCCAATGCTGTGTTCAACAGTAAAGAATTTCCTCATCTTCTCTGCTGGTTTCTACTCGCCGAGGATAGAGAGGAATTCGTATGGAAATGGCTCGCACAGGAAACTGCAAAGCCCAACGTACTTGTTTCGCCGGACTCGAAGTCGAACCCATTTTCGCTCAGCTGGGCACGCTGGCTTCTCACTGGTTTGGCGCAGGCGCACCAGGAGTGGACTGCCAGCTCAAATGGAGCTTTATCTGTGTACGTTCGGGCTGTCTCGTTGTGGATCCATCCTAAACGTGAGGAGAATATCGATCTGAACGGTGTAAGCCTAACTTTCGAGAAGTCAATCAAGTTCAACGTTTGTGGTGCCTATGATGGGGATCTCTACGATGTCTATGTGAATCACCACATGCAGAATTTCTATGATCCATTGTACGCTGAACGCGAGCGCGCCAAACTAGGTCTCCTCCACCCGGTAGAACCAGACGCGGCACCGTTCATATCATGGGCAAAGCACAGTCGTCGCGTCTTCTTCGATAGAAGTACGCGCGAAATGGCCAACAGGTTGTACGCAACATTCTTTCTACGAGCGGCATACATTCTGCGTCACCAAGGCCAAACGGTAGACGCTGTATGGGCAGAGGACGTCGCGAGAGAACTTAGCCATGCTCATCGCTTTTCCAGTCCCAAGATATGGCTTGACTTAGAACAGGACTGGCGACTGGAAGGTATTCGAAAACCAGGTGTCGTGATCCCGTGGAAGTCTAACAAGGCCAAATCCGCCGGGTGATGCAAAGCTCTACCACTTCTCACGGAGCGGAGCTGAACAAGAGTCTTTACGGATGCCTTTTCTGCCGACTGACTCTCTAAGATCAACAGGGAGCGGATACTGAAACGACGAAATGTTTCTTCACTGAACAGAGGGCTCTTACACTCTCGCCGGCCTACAGACATGATGCTCTTGCGCCAACCTAGACAGCGAATGTGTACCACAGAATGAGCTCGCGGCAGACGTGACCCCAAAAACAGCCGCCTTCTCTTGGAGCGCCGTGTGTGGAGGTTAATTCCAGCAAGAGAAAAGAGGTTACCATCACAGCACTGCAGCAGTGACATTACGTGGAAATGTACGCACCGTCTTGACTTCCTTCACATGCGTGCCGGTGCGCACAGGCCGCGAAGCCCGCAAAGTCTAACGCTTTAGCGTCTCGGCTCAATATCCACGCTTCTCCCGAAGTTCATCACACTTCCACCACGTCCACTCCATAAAACCAACAAGATGCCCACTCAGGAGCAAATCGACGATTGGCGACGCGAATTCGAAGCCGCGCGCAGCTTCGACGACGACGAGGACTACGCGTTTCCGGAAAATCCACCAACGAATTCCGCCACGACCACCAGTCGCCCGCCCAGCAAAGTGCATCAGCAAAACCAGCCACCCAAGGTCCCCACTCAACCACGAAGCATGGCGCAGGCGCAGCAAAAGAAATCCACACAGTCCAAATTGCAACAGATACAAGCCATGCCGCCGCCCAAGAAACCAGTCAACATCACGCCATTGGAGGCAAAGTCCAAGCCACAGCCTCTGAGCGACCTGTCGCCAGCCGCCTTCCCATCTCTTCAAGAGTCAATGCAGATGCCGGTTGTCGGTCAGGGACGGAGGGAGGAGAGAGCTGCCAGCGTGGGCGCCGCGAGTGTCGGTGCCGACTCGGTCAGTGCGAGTGACGGTAGTGGACCTTCCTTCGAGGAGCAGCAGCAGCACCAGCAGATGATGATGAACAGCTACTGGTACTCAGTCTATGGCCATGGCCAGGCTGGTTGGGGCTACTGGAAGTAGGAGGAGCATAGGGGATCGGAAAGAACATTGGGAACAAAGGAGCGGAGGACTGGTGCTTGGACACTCGGTGATGGAGATTGAGGAGGAAAAGGATTGGAATACCGAACTACGGATCCTTGGATCAAGCGACTTAGAAGAACAATCAAGTCCATATGATCGTCCCCAAATGACTCGCCGATCAACATGTTCAAGTCTTCTGATACGTGTGTACCTGACGGACGCTAACGGCTGGCCTTACGCCCCGGTTGGGCATAGATGCCTTGAAACAAATATGATTGACATTGTCGGGATACTCATTGGCTATGTACAATACAAGAGTCGAGAATATTGAAGCGTTCCTGAATATCAGTCGTGAGATGAGTTTTAACTGACTTCAGTTGCAGGGTGATGGGGAGGAGCGTTGGAGTTTTGACGTCATTGATGCAGGGATTTGGGAGAGGGTGGACTTCACTTGAAGCTTGCATGAAGGAGAGACTTGGCTTCAAGAGTCTACGAATATGAGACGATATGCCGAAAAGGAAGAAACCTCAAGATCAAGAGGAGAGAGAGCCGAGCTCTAGAAAAGCTAGACAAGACGAAGAAGACAATGAGAAGAAGAACCTCGATACATCCCATTCAATCCTCGGCGGCCTCAAAGATCCCACCCTCAATTCCCGCGTCGACGGCACACAAGACAACATGGAAGATGGCGTTGAACACTTCTCGGTCCCTTTTGGCGACAAGAAGATCATATGCGAACTACGCAAGCCCAATCCCAAGTCTTCCAATGCTCCTCTGATCTTCACCCACGGCGCCGGCGGCGGTATCGCCAACCCCGCCACAGCCCACTTCGCAGATGGCTACGCCACCATCTCTCCCATTGTCTCCTATCAAGGAACTATGAATCTGCAGAATCGAATTAAAGGGTTTCATGAGGTCATTTCCCACTGCGACCAACAAGCAGGAGAGGAGGGGACAGTGAAAGTGTTAGGAGGAAGGAGCATGGGTGCTCGAGCGGCCGTCTTGACAGCGTTGGAGAGGAACAGCGAGAGCAAGGAAGATGAAAATGGGAGGATCGAGGCATTGGTCTTGGTCAGTTATCCTCTGACGGCAGGCAAAGATGGGAAGAAAAGAGAGCCGGAGAGGAGGGAACAAATCCTCTTCGATTTGGACGAGGATGTGGATGTCCTCTTCGCAATCGGTTCAGAGGACGCTCAGTGTGATTTGGAATTGTTCGAAGATGTGAGAGGGAAGATGAAAGCTCAGAGCTGGCTTTGTGTTGTGAGAGGGGCTGATCATGGGATGAGTTTGAAGAAAATTGGGAAGGAAGGCGTAGAGGATATGAGGAGGAAGATGGGTAGTAGCGCTGCTGAGTGGGTGGCGCAGAGAGATCAAGGCAACAGGAAGTGTGAGATCTTCTGGGACGAAGGGGATGAGAAGGCGGCTTGTGGAGGATGGCATGAGGAAACGAAATGATGGAGGCATGCGGATTTTCCTAAGACGCAATTTTCCATTTGCTACTGGAAGACACTTAGCTACTCGTCAAGTCCGGGTAGTCATCATCTCTCCAACCGTTCGTCCTTGCGCAGCCAACCCGTATCCATCCAGTGGATTCAAAATCGGCCATTTCGTGGAGACTCGCCACTGCTGTCAACTTCATCGCTCCAAAGGACCTTCGGACGATGATCGTTCCAGAGAACCCTTCGACGAATGAAGTCTCCTGGAGCCGCAGAACCCTACTCTGCCTTATCGCCTCCATTCTCTCCGTTCTTCGGAAGCGTAGCATCGGTCAGTGCAGGAGCCGAAGCAGCACGTCCGGATGGCATGTTCTCCTTGTCCTCGACACTTAGATTCTCGATTCCGGGCAAGGATGTCGGAGCTGGGACGGCTGTCGTGGTAGCGGGGCTGCCAGTCTCGGAGGCGAGCGCAGGCGCCGTGGTGCGTGGAGGCAAGTTTCCATCGACGTTGATTGTCGAAGTGTCGTTAGCTACTGGCTGCACTGGAGCTGGAACGGCGTCTGGTTGACTGATACTTGGCGTGTTAGCGAGGCCATTGCCCCTGCTGTTGGCAGGACGATGAAAGCCGAAGCCGTTACGTCGACCGTACGATCCTCCACCACCTCCACGGCCATTGCGGTAGTAGTTGTTTCCCCCGCCATAGCTCTGCTCGCCGCGGCTGTTGACGTACGGGGCGCGACGCTGCTCGGCTCGATCGCGCATGCTGCCGCCTCCGAAGTCCTGCTGGTGACCACGGGCGTTGCTGCCGCGCTGGAAGCGGACATCCTGTGTACCTCCTCCACTCTCATACTGCTGGTGAGCGCCACCGTTGCTGTTGCCTTGATAACGGACATCCTGTGGGCCGCTCCCCTTGCCATTCTGCTGCGCATGCTGCTGACCACGCGGTTTGTTAGAGAGAGACTGCTTCTCCTGCCGATCTTGCTCGACCCAATCTCTCATCTTCTCGCGCCGGCCCATGAAGCTGAAATACCAGCTCGGCTGACCGTGCTCCACTCGGCATCCCTGGTCCCAATGACCATTCTTCGAGTGGCTCCAATACTCGCGATCCTCGGTCTCTCCACTGGATGAGCCGCTGATGCAATCGAGGCAGAGACCCGAGAAGTATCCGCGAACCTCGTGATCTGCGTTCTGGACGATGTGGTTGAAGTCAAAGGTACAGGCATGAGATCCGCAGGTGGCTGGCATGCTTGAATTGCCATCGTAACCCTTGAGGGCATGCAGAGCGGAGAGGATGCTATCCATAGTGAACTTGGACTCAATCGGCCAGATGTCTGTGCTGGAGAGACTGCGCTCGTACGCCCACAGAACGTGCGGTGCGCATTGACAGGTGCCGTACTTGAGCAACTTGGTGATCGGGTTGTACAGAGCGCGGTGAAGCATCGTCTTGAGGCGGCCCTTCGCAGCGTTCATCTGCTGCATGATGTGCTGCGGGAGGTGTAGCGACGAGGCATTGGCTGGCCGGGCGGCTGCGAAGCCTGGTGGCATGGTCTCGGAGATAGTGCCGCTGTTGTTGTGATAGACGACGTACTTGGTGGCTGCAGCGAATCCACGGGCGAAGTCGAAACAGTAGCACGGGTAGAGCAACGCAGCAAACTCCTTGTAGCCGAATCTGCCAACCTCTGGCTGGTGATCGTACCACTTGGCGAACCAATTCTTGGCTGCTGGGGTTCGGGTATTGAAGCCATGTTTTGCTGAGACAGACAGAAGGTACCACACCTCGTCGAGGGTCAAGTCGAGTGCATCATCAGCGGTGGTGCCGTGGACGAGTTTCAGCCAGTAGAGGAGCGCCTTGACGCAGGCGGCACCGTCATCCTCGCGGACTTCGTAGATCTCTTGCTCGTCGCGAACAGGGCGTGCGAAGTAGTTGCTGCAGGAAGCCAGCGTGGCGCTGTCCACCTTGAACTCGTGCAGCTTGACTGGCATTCGGGTGGTGACAGTCTGGCCGCCGTCGACCTGACTCACTGGCGCATGCTCGACCACGCGCAGGACGAAGTCGGCGTTGCTTGCGATGGTGTAGTACTCCCTCTCGAGCTGCCAATACGTGTTGGAAGCCATGCTGTGCCCCCGAGTCGCTTGGTTGGTTGGTGCACGGTGGAAGGAAGGCGGAGGGTGGAATTCGAAAGAGTTGTGGAGGCAGAAGCCGCGTATGGGCAAAGTGAACCTTATCGTACCACTACTAGGCAGTTGCGCTAGGTGAACTTCCGAATATGGAAGGAGCGGTTGAAATGTGAATGGAAGTGGAATACGAACCTTTGATTGGCCGTCCACGCCTGCACGTGCGCCACCTTTCACATGATTGCAAAGTGCCGTTGAAACGCAGCGGGTCTGGTCTTTTCTTTTCATATGATATACATTTCCTCAGCCAGATACGTAGCAGCCCGCCAGCTGCATATGCTACCTGCCTCCGTCAAACGCCTCAAACGCCTTGCTCTCGTAGCGGCTACGGTAAGTAGAATCTTAAGGCGCGTGCACCTGCACATCATTGCCCTCGTAGTGATCCAGTTCTCGAATCCCGTCCTTGTCTACCACCTTCACGATGACTCCCTTGAAGTCAATGGGCAACCGTCTCTTCAGCTCGTCTGTGCACATCCTCAGGATCTTCATGCCTTGCTCGAAGCTGATGTCTGGGTGGTGATGCTTATCTAATGTTGACAAGCAGTAGTACTGTGCGTAGCCGTGGGCGGCGTATGGGACAGGGGCACAGGATGCGAGGTAGTCGATCCAGTGGAGGGTGGGCTTGTTCTTGTGGGAGTCGAAGCCGCCAAGGAGAAGGTTGACGGTGTAGGGTGATCTGGATCGGAGGGACTTCGCAAGCTCGCTGCGGACGAAAGATGCGGTTTCGGTCGGGGTCAGGTCGGTGCCGTTGCGCATCGAGTAGAGCTGGATGTTGGCTTGGATGTACTCTGCGAATTGGACTGTCCCAGCATTAGCATGCGCCACTCTGCCGCCCTTTGTGTATTCTACCTGTATCTCCAGCCTCTCCGCTGAAGGCCATGAGGGTATGCTCATTCAGTCTCCGGGTCTTGTCGTCTGATGATTTCAGGATGGTTGCGCCTCGCATGGCCGCTTTCGAGGCGGCGATGATGGTGAAGTCCTTGCCAGTGATTCCGAGTAGCACCTCCCTGTGGCATCCATTAGAAACACATTCGAATCATCGAGCAATATCAGTACGTACATGATTACGGTAGTGTGCGGTGTTGTGTTTGGTTGATGTTTCCGTTGGAGCTCTGGTGTCGATGGGAGCTCCAGCGTTAGGCACGGCTGGTTGACGTGTGAGCGTGTCTTCGGCAAGCGCAGCCGAGTACGGAGGGCGAAAGCGTCAAAAAAGTTGAAAGCCCTCCACTTTGCACATGAAAGTTCAAGCAGAAGAACACCACCTTCACTTGCACACCTCACTTCTGTTCTCTACTCACTCTCACCAAACTCGGCTCCGCATATCTACCAATTGTACCACTATGCGCTGAGGAAGAGGGAGCACAATGGCATACAAGGCGGATGTGAAGACTACTTTCGAGCCCAGCCGGGTGATCCAGCCCATCTACACTGGAGGCGCTGTATCTCTTAGCCAAGATGGTCGCATCCTGGCTTCCACACTCGGTGAAGAGACACTGCTTACGGACCTGAATACAGGCGCACATTTGGCGCGCGTAGAGGGCGTAAGTAGAGTCTACCATCATCATGAACACTGGACTGACATTGACAAAGTGATTAGGATGGCGAGCCACTTACTACCCTCACCCTCACACCCGACGCCTCATATCTGATAACATGTTCGCGATCGCTATCCATGCGCGTATATGTTTTGCAAGAATCGCATAATAATGATGCGTTGGAAGCGAAACTAGTGCGAACACTGAAACCACACACCACGCCTGTCGTTGTAGTCGCGGCCGACTCTACGAGTTCACTACTAGCCACAGGAGGAGCCGATGGAGTTGTCAAGGTCTGGGACATACGCGCTGGATTCGTGACGCATACTTTCCACGGACACAGTGGTGTCATCTCCGCCCTACACTTCTTCGTCGTTGACGCAAGCACCGAGCAACAGGGTAGCAAGAGCAAGAAAAGGAAGAGCCGACAGATGAACGAAGATGCCGAGGAAGGGCAGGATGATGCGACAGCCGGCTACAGACTGGCTTCTGGCGGCGAAGATGGGAGAGTCAGGATATGGGACTTGCATAGGAGAAAGGGTATTGCGACTCTGGAGTCTCATGTCAGCGTTGTGCGCAGTCTGGACTATTCTCCGGAGCAGAAAGCGTTGCTTTCGGCCAGCAGAGACAAGACGGCGATACTCTGGGATGCCCGGTCCTGGCAACAAGCCTCGACGGTCGCCGTGCTGGAAACCGTCGAGGCTGCTGGGTTCGTTGAGAATGGCCTCTTCTTCTACACAGGCGGCGAGACAGCGCGATTGAGAGTTTGGAGCACAGAAAACGGACGGGAGGTGACTGAAGAGCAAGAGGAGGGTAGTGAAATCGAGGCGATCGTGCACATCCAGCATTGTGCCAACGGCTCATTTTTGCTGTCGATACACGCTGATCAGACACTTGTGTTGCGATCCCTGACTAACTTGTCAAAGCTATCCTTGCCTACTCAGCAAATCCCGCCTTTACCTGTGATACGGCGCATAAGCGGAACACATGACGAGGTCATCGATCTTGCGTATATCGGCCGGGAACGTAATATTCTTGCTCTTGCCACCAATCTCGAGGATATCCGGATAGTCTCGCTTGACACAGAGCGAACAGGCACAACCTCGCCATACTTCGGCGCGGACGTCGCTTTATTGAAGGGCCATTCTGATATCATCATCACAATTGACACCGACTGGTCTGGCTGCTGGTTAGCAACTGGAGCAAAAGACAACACAGCGAAGCTTTGGCGCTTGGATCCCGAGCATGAATCGTACGAATGCTATGCGACTTTCACTGGGCACGCAGAAAGTATCGGAGCTGTGTCATTACCAAACGCTGCACCCCCAACAGGGTCGAAAGAGTACGAATCGCCACTCGATCATCCGCCGAAGTTCCTTATTACAGGCAGTCAAGACAAGACTGTGAAGCGATGGGATATCAGCACACAGGGCGGGAAAGGCCCTCGCGCAGCTTACACTCGGAAAGCGCACGACAAGGACATCAATGCAATTGAGACCTCATACTCGACCGCAAGCCCCCTTTTTGCATCTGCGTCTCAGGATCGGACAGTCAAAATCTGGGATGTTCTTTCCGGAGAGGCGATTGGCGTACTGAGAGGCCACAAGCGCGGCGTATGGACAGTCGCTTTCTCACCTCCAAGTATGCCGGCACTGACAACTGGCGAGAGTGGAAGTGCTAGCAGCTCAAAGGGAATGGTCGTCACAGGAAGTGGAGATAAGACAGTCAAGATTTGGAGTTTGACTGACTACAGCTGTTTGCGTACTTTTGAAGATCACGCAAATAGTGTACTCAAAGTCGTCTGGCTACCTCCGCCTGCGAAAGGGGGCAAAGACAATCGAGGCGTACAAGTTGCTAGCGCAGCCGGTGATGGCTTGGTGAAAGTCTGGGACGCGCAAGAGAGTGAGTGCGCAGCCACACTAGACAACCACATCGACAGAGTGTGGGCTCTAGCAGTAAAGCCGACGCCTGCCTCGCAAAGTGAGCAGCAAGAGGCAGAATCTTCCCAGCATGCAGAGGACGAAGATGAGAGCGAAGAGCAGGAGTCCAGGCTAGAGCTCGTTTCCGGCTCTGCTGACAGCACGCTCACTTTCTGGACCGACACAACCTCAGCCACTGCGCTCGCAGCAACCACCCAAGCAACGCAACGAATCGAGCAGGACCAGGACCTCCAGAACGCAATCCGATCAAACAACTTCCGAGACGCCATTGTATTGTCACTTCAACTCAACCATCCTAAGCGCCTTCTAGAGATCTTCACGACTGCGGTCGACCATCCCAAACCCGAGGATGGCAGCTTCACTGGGCGAATAGAGGTTGACGAAGTCCTTGCTAGCTTGAGCGAAGGCCAACTCTGGAGTCTCCTGCGGCGCCTGCGAGATTGGAATGCCAATGGCCGTACGCGACACGTTGCTCAACGAATACAGTATGCACTGTATCGACTCTATCCTAAAGAAAAGATTCTCAGTCTTAATCGCCGACGGAGAGCCGTTCCTACCGCAGACGTAGACACCGAGCTCTCAGGGGCAATGTCGCAACTGTCAACTCAGGACAAGTCCGCAAAATCGAAGGAATCCACCAAGGACGTACTCGATGCACTGAAAGCATACACCCAACGGCATTATGAGCGGCATGAGAAGACGAGTGAAGAGCGATTCGTGTTGCTGTGGGCGCTTGGGCAAATGGACGATGTCAGTGCTACTAATGGGACGCTGACGAACGGGATCAATGGGCACCGAGAAGAGCATGAGGAGGATGTACTGATGTTGGACGGCGCTTGATGTTTTTCCAAGCCTCCTGGGCCAGCTGCCTTGGTGGATGAGTCAGCTTGCGGATTCGCGACCTCACGAACGAGGACGCCTCTTCTTCTGCAGCCCACGACCAATCAATATACATCATCTTCCAATTGACAATCCTTTGACCATCATTTCTCGCGCTCATTTCAATTGATGATGTCTTTGACCATCCTGCTGCGCGTCCCCAAAATGCACTCTCACGGCCGCTGCTGGCCCCATCAACGCGCATGGGCTCAGCCACGCGCTTCACAGCTGAGAAATTCCATCTCCTTCTCATGAAATCCATTCTACTATACCCTGCGACAAGTAGCGTAGTCCCCTTCACATCTTGCTCACCTGAGGCCATCAATCATGGCAGAAGTCTTCGGCACAGCAGCCGGCATCGTGCAAGTGGTAGAGGTCGGCTTCTCACTCGCCAACACGCTTTACAAGTACGCGTCTTCTGTCAAAGGCGCCGAACGAGAGATCAAGAAAGTCGCAAGAGACGTCAAGCTCACATCTACTGTTCTCCAGCGTGCCCATCAACAGCTCAAAGACGACCAGCATGGTGATATTGCTAATGACACAGCCCTTCACGACCTCGAAGCTGTCTTGGATGGTTGCAAAGAGGCTTTTCAGGAAGTCGACGATGCGCTCAAGAAATCTTTGAAGCCCGATGGGAGTGTTGGTATGACTGAGAAGTTCAAGTGGAAGTGGCGAAGCGAAAAACTCGAAGTGCTCCGAGCGAACCTGGAGAAGCTGAAGACTACTCTGTTGTTGATGCTCAGTGTCTTGGCTTTTGCGAGCAAGCAAAAGCAGGCGAATACTGCCCAACCGACGCAGGTCAAGGTTGAGCTTACGTTAGAGCAAATTCAGATTGTCAACTTGAATCGCCAAAAGGAAGAGGCTACGCGAAGGCATGAAGAACTCAAGGCGGCTTTCGAAAGGCTTGAGTTGAAGATGGATGAAAGTGCAAAGCAGTCTCACGGAGGAAAGGCAAGCACTTCTGCTATTGATGCGAACACCATCAACATGATGGCGATCGGTGGTCCCGCTATGTCTCCCGTTGAGCATAAAGCAGACAGGCTCGGGACATATCAGCCATCTCCTGGAGTAGCGAACTGCAACGTACATCCGGTGACCATGCGACTGGACTTATGTGCTTCGGCTGTCAGCAAGCTGACCGATTCCATCCATGCGGCCACAAACAAGTGGAACGCAGAGCAAGTATTGCAACACGAGGAGATTGCCATGTCTCTACAGGAAGCAACTCAGGCATTCCAAGTGCTGCAAGAGTATGGCCCGTTCGAGCCTTCGACTGGGCCTGCGAAGGTTGTGGTCCTTGGGAAGCGACCAGCGCCAAACGAGAATCAGAGCTTAGAGAGGACCGCTGCGGGAACAAGCGGCGTACAAAGATACGATCTGGACCCCAATGAGCCCAATGGCGTCAGCGTCTATTCCTCTTCTCAGAGGAGGCGCAGGAGCAATGGGTCCTTTATTCGCGAGGTTCGTCAAAGTCTCGTAGAACCAGACGAGAGGGAGAAGCCCGATCACGACGACTCAGATTTGATTGATTACTCCGATGAGGAGCTGCAGCTGTCTAATGCTTCTGTCGGTGCGACTGGGCCTGAATCACCTAACAGACGCCCAAGTCCAGTGGCGCCTCAAGGCGCATTACAACAAAATCGACAGTGGGTGCAACTCCTTCAGCAACAAAACGCCATGGCACCAGCTGCAGGGTCATCAATGCACCGCCAGCCCCAGGGCCAGTTGCCAGTTCCGCTACATAGCTCTGGTCAATCAGGTAAGCATACGTCGCGGTTTGAGGTTTCGAATTGCATGCTGATGATGTTATCAAGCCGAGTTGATGGAAGTGGCCTCCAATCCCTCCATGAGCGTGAATCTGCAACAAGCGCATTCAGAACAACAACGAGAGACCATGGTTCAAGCTATCACACAACAGCAGCGTCAACGTACTCTGAGGCAACATCAGCAACAGGCAATGGCGCAGGCTCCCACTCAGGATGAACGTGTGCAGCAATTCTCTATGCAACAACAAGCTCTCATGCACCAGCGTCAACAGATGCTGATGCAGCAGCGCGCCCAGCAGCAGCAGCAGCAGCAGCGATCGAGTGGGCCGGTTCTGCCGTCCATGCCCCCAATGGTGCTGCCACAAAATCAGCAAAATTGTCAACAGATGGCCTCGCAGAGGGCGTCAGTACCTCTACAATCGACAGAGCTCTCGTCCGACCAGGCGCAGGCTGTGATCCAACAAATGCCGCCATCAGTCCGCGCAAGACTTCAGACTATGTCGGCGGCTCAGATGCAAAGTGTGCTGAGGCAATTCCAGGCCCAGCAGATTGCCAGGAAGCGACTTATGGAGCAATCTGGCAAAAGCGCTCCCACGTCTCAATCATTACCACGGAAAGCATCAATCCGATCTTCTCGGCCAGAATCAACTGCCCCGTCGTTAAGCGTCGCGAAGTCGCCCAAGACTGATGGAAACGAGCCTGAAGCAGTACAGATAGACAGCGAAGATGATGCTCCCAAACCATCGAAAAGGCCGAGGCTCAACGTCATGCTACCGGACGATGAAGACGATTTTGATGAGAAACGCGACTTACGTTCTGAGGAGGATTCAGAGAGCATCCTCGTCGATAGCTTGTTGCGGCGCTGGACAAAGAGGGACTCTTGAGGTGTGCTTGAAATGACATTGTCTGCTTGGTCTTCTCAATGGCGATCTTTGCAGTCGCGCTGAAGGAATCTACTCATATTGACTAGAGAGATGGAAGTGGAAGGCCAGAGTAGTGTTGTAGGAGTGGACGGCAGGGAGGTGATGCCAAGGCTCGCTTCCTCGGCAGTGGCCGGTGCACGGATGCCGTGGAAATGAAATGAGGTCTGCTTCGCAACTTCTTCTGCGACTTTACCTCGACATCTATATCGTTTTTCTTGTGACCCACCACCTCTTATCAACGGCGGGCCTCTATGGTCATCGCAAAGATGGCTCCCCCAATCGCACAAGTCAAGGCCTCCGGTGCATCTATTGCCCGAGCCTCCTCACGAGAAGGTTCATCCCATGCAACATCAGTGGGGCATGCCGTCACATCGTGCCTGACGTTCATCTCATCTCACTCGTGGAACCCTGCACAAGCATACCTTCTGCAGTTCTTGAATGTCTGCAAATCAGCCTAAATGCCTTCCTGTCGACTGTCCACGCATAAGAATATAGATGCATTGTAGGTATTCAAGGTCAGTGTCCGCTGTTCTTCTTACCAGGTCTGCACCATGAACGTACTCTCCGTATGGCTGTTCAGCATATTGGCATTGGCCAAGTTGAACTTTGCTCAGTCCAGCAACACCACAACCTACAGCATCAACACGACTTCCTACTTTGCCCCGAACTCGACAGGCTTTCTTATCAGACATGGCTTCGAGACTGTGCTCGTCCAGCCTTTTGGCTACGACGGATTCCGCGTCCGAGCCTGGCCTTTCCGACCACCGACTGGCAATGAGATCAGCTTTCTGTATGATCCTCCTCTGGAAGGCCCTGAGGGTGGAAAGTCCGCCGGCATGACCTACGAAACAAAGGTCAATGGCACGCAGACCGTTGCTGTTCGAAACGGCAATACTATTGCGAAGACATACAGCCCGAACCAGAACAATCACACTATCGTTCGACTTGCATTCTATCGGATCGAGACCGACGGCTCAGAGACACTTCTTACGAATGAATACGCACCTCTAAAGGCGCTCAACCCACGATATTACCACTGGGAAGGGCCAGGCTACGAGTTCAATGCCGCCTTCTCATTCAGCACTACGCCAGATGAGCAGATCTTCGGCACTGGGACACAACAAGACCATCTGATCAACAAGAAGGGTAATGTGATCGATCTCATCAACTTCAATACTCACATTCCAACACCTGTCTTCATGAGCTCAAAAGGATACGGCTTCATCTGGAACTCTGCATCGGAGGGAGAGATGGAATTTGGCCATCTAAGAAATCGCTTCACATCGAAATCAACGACGCTCGTGGACTACGTCGTTGTGTCTGCACCGCCTGGAGATTATGACACCCTGCAGCGGCGTCTATCTGCCTTGACTGGGCGAGCGCCAACGCCACCCGACTTCTCTCTCGGTTATTTACACAGCAAACTGCGGTATGAGAATCAGTCGGAGGTCATCCAGCTTGCGCAGAATTTCCATGACTATGATATTCCGGTTTCCATGCTTGTGATAGATTACCTCTCCTGGGCGTACCAAGGTGATTTCGCATTGCAGCATGACCTTTGGCTTGATACACCACTGATGGCGCAGCGCGTGAAAAATCTCACGGGTGCAGAAATGATGGCTTCCCTCTGGCCCAGTGTGGAAGATGCCAGCCCGAACTACGAGACTCTTCAGATTGCCGGCTTCTTGACCGCAACACGCTCTGGTTCCGGCATTACTGACAGCTTCAACGGTTCCTACATCAGAAACTACGATGCTACAAACCCAGAGGCTCGGCAGTGGCTGTGGGAGACACTAAAGCGTAACTACTTTGATCAAGGCGTACGCAATTTTTGGATCGATCAGGCTGATGGCGGGAACCTTGGCGAAGCGTACAACAACAATGGACAGTCTGATTTCATCACGTCTTTGCCATACCCGTTGGCCGACGTGCTATACTACGCAGGGACACAGATGAGTGTGGGGAAACTTTACCCCTGGGCTCACCAGCAGGCCATCGAGGATGGTCTGCGCAATGCCACTGGCACCGAGATGGGCCAGCCATGCGAGTATCTCTCGCTGAGTCGATCTGGATACATTGGGTCTCAGCGCTTTTGCTCCATGATTTGGTCCGGTGACACGACCTCCGTCTGGGAAACAATGTCAGCACAGGTCGCGAGCGGTCTCTCTGCTGCAGCTACGGGCTGGAGCTGGTGGACTCTCGATATTGGAGGCTTTCAAAGTGATCCTACTGTATCTTGGTCAGGCAATATCGACGAAGAGCCATATCGAGAGCTGTATGTTCGATGGCTGCAGTGGGGCACGTTTCTTCCTTTCATGCGCAATGTGAGTTTTCCGCTCTTGAGATCGCGGCCAAGCTAACTTGTTCTCTTTCCAGCACGGTTCTCGAGCTTGCAACTTCCAGGACGCTTACACTTGCAACAACGAGCCCTGGACGTATGGTGAAAATAATACACCTACTATCAAGTCATACATCAATCTCCGCTATCAGCTCAAGAACTACCTCAAAGCCATCTTCGATCAATTCCATCAAACTGGGCGAATGATCATGCGGCCACTGGTAAGCTCCCCTCGCCTTCTCTCTGCCGCTGATCACGCCTGACTAACATGCATTCTAGTATATGGACTTCTCCCTCACCGACCCCAAAATCCTACCCCTCACTGCAAACAACTCAAATTACACAACCCAACAGTACATGTTCGGTCCGCGACTTCTGGTTACGCCCGTGACGTTACCGAATGTGACGGAGTGGACTGTCTATCTGCCCAAGACGAGCTCGGGTAATACGACGAAGCCCTGGACGTACTGGTGGACCAATGTCACTTATGCTGGAGGGCAGGAGGTGACTGTGCCCACGCCCATAGAACATATTCCGGTGTTTTATCTGGGGAGACGAGAGGATATCTGGAGTGGGAAGGTGTTTTAATCAACTTCGATTTGATTCATCTGATCCGTACCTACAAATATCATCCCATCAAAGCCCAACTCCGTGGTATCATCTTCGTCAATAGCGTGATCTCATCCTTATCAAGAACTCTCATCATCATATTCCCTGGTCCCATCACCCTTCTTGCCACATAGGAGAATAAGGCTTGCATATTTACACTATACACCAAGGTCAGCTCAGGCATACCTCTCAGGCTGTTCTCGCACCTCTTCCACCGGTGCAGGTGCTGCTGCTGACTGACCTTTCGTAACCTCCTGTCCCCTCCCCCTCCTCCTCCTCACCAACGCCTGACTAACAATCGTAACCAACATCAAAAAACACCCCACAATCGCCACCGCAAAAGCCGCAACATACAACCGACACTCCAAATTCCCCGTATCGAAGTCAAACCCATAAAAGTTATCGAAATTATCATTGCCCCTGCCACCTCTCCCTCCGCGCCCATTGCCGTTATCGCAGCCGTCCGAGCCGGAGCGGTTGATGATGGCTATGGCCATGAAAGCTGCGAGGAAACATATGTCGGAGAGGATGCCGGCTATGGCGAGGATGGTGAAGCCGGCTGTGCAGCAGATTGTGAGGGCGCGGACGAGGGTGTAGAGGGTTGTTAGGGCGGCTAGGCCGAGGGTTGCGCGGTTGTTTATGGAGGAGGTGTTGAGGTAGATGAACTAGTGAAAGAAGTTAGAGGGTGATTGTGCTTGTGGAAAGGGGGCGGATAGAATGCTAGATAGGGAGGGTTGGGGGGGGGGGGGCTGAAGGGTTGATTACATGGACTGGACTCACCCAAGCGAAGACTCCAGTGATGTATGCTGCTATGATGAAGGCGGTGAAGTAGGCAATTATCATTACCAGGCGGAGGAAACCGCCTCGGATGGCCATTGTTGCTGGGCTGTTGGTCGCAACCACAACGATTCGTTAGGAGAAGCGAAGTCGGTTTGCCTGAGGAAGTTGTCTTTGATATAAACGAGATCGATGAAGCCGAACAACAGTTCTATTGAAAGTCTTGGAAGGATGATCCTGTTCACCTTCAATGACCGACCGCCACACGCTCTATATGCTATGGACTGAGGGCATTGCTGTCACCATAGCTGCCTGTCCTCGTGGTGAAGTGACGCACGCCACGTGTGCAGGAGGATGTGCCATTGGAGCATCGCCACGATGCCTAGCGGACATAGTGTTTCAGGCTTGGGATGGAGGTCCACGGAGGTAGAGGTGGTGGTGCTATGTCACTGCCCTCAGGACGTGAGCCAACCTCCCACCGCAGCCATAGTCGCTATGGAAAATCTTTCTTCTCGGTCCGGTGGGGTCAAGTGATGGCTATGCCTCGTCAAATGTACTGAAAGCGGCAATCTGATCTCATTCTCACTCATCTCGTTCTGAGGCATCAAAATCGTGTGCCAATATCCACGCCATTGACAACCTGTCGCCGACAAGGTTGCCGAGAGCTTGCTCGTCGGCGTGCGTCAGCGAGTGGCTATGATCAGGTTTTCTGTGATCTAGGTGTTGTTCAGCTCACGTCTTGAGGCTTTGCCCGAGAGCTGACGTGGACGCTTGGGCGTGAATGTAAGGCCTGAGGTGTCAAATCTGGTCTGTGCGCGCTCAAACCTCTGCCCTGCAACTTCTGCTTCGTTGCTCGTACACCACCCACTAATATTCAACCTCCATCGCCAATTTTCATACCTGGACACATACCTGGACACAGCCCATACGCCTGCTCAATACCGTGTCGTTGCGAGTGTTTTACAATGCTGTTCTCGATAAACAGACATGTCAGCGTCTTGCTGGCCACCACCATGTCTGGACGCGTATCCAGTGCGACCGTCCCGATGGTCCAATAACACCGCGTGTCAACAGTCGTCGCCGGCTATCTGATGCTCTCAAGACCGGGCTTCTCGCGCTTCGATGCCGGACGCAAGCTCTGAATAGCCGAATGCATTCGGATATCTTGGATCGAAATGGCAGGAGGTCAAGGCTCGGCTGATAAGCTGCCAAGGGCTTTCCAGTTGACTTCCCCTTGATATAGGGTACGGATCGCTTGAGATCTCGGAGACCGCTATGTTGGCACGTGTTATCCAAAGATTCCGTCAATGGGCGACCTCTCATCAGCCGTGGGTCTCTCTGCTCGGCCGCATTTAAAGGAGTCAATACGGCCGGTACTCCGGTCGAGTATACCGTAAGTCTCTCCTGACAGGAGACGGGACGATTGCGCCACGACATGGGCCGTCGATGCCAGTACTTAACCATGTCTTCATGGTCCTCTTGCCTTATGCAAGCTTTGGCAGTTCAAGGGCTATTCCCGGATTCAGCTGACGTCCCGACGGTCCGCAGCTCAGCATTGCGTGGCCCCTGTGTTGCAGTCCCCGAAAGAGAGGTGTTCCTAGCTGGTTTCAGCCTGACGACGGCTCGTCAAAACACTCAACCATGTCCCAAAAGGTATCGGAAATTGACGTCTCATATTTCATGATCGAGGCACGCGCATCACAACAATCTCAGCCAGACTCCAAGACGACGAGATAAAATAGTAGGTGTAAAGACGCATTGTCCACCTCACTGCGCACAACGTCGTGCGCTGGAAGCACGTTGAGGGCGCACAACGTCGTGCGATGGAAGCACGTTGAGGATGGCTATGACTGCTGAGCCATTGCCTTATCATCGAAGTACACGAGATTGGCACCAGCATGTGGGCTTGGCGAGTTCTTGACAGTATCGGAATTCTCGGTTGACGGGGATGTACCTGGGGATCAGTTTCGGTCGAAATCCGACGTCTCTCTGTGAGCCCTTTGTAAGAAAGAATGCCCCGAAGGGTCGACTAAAGCCTTCTGTCTTCTGTCCCGTGGCAGACCTTGATAACACATGCGAGCTGAAAACATCATTGGCACTCTGGAAGTGCTAGTATCTTACCGGCCGTGTAAGGCTTGACTCTAGGCGCAGGACTACACATATCTTTATCAGAGCAGCTCGACTCGCATCGCAGCGGCGACTTCAAGCATTTAGATCCCTATGGTAGCTTTCCAATGGTTACACCCGAGGATTTCCATTTTTGAACTCCCTCACCAGCTCGGTCGTCACACCGAGGCGCGACAACAACCGCGCACCCTCACCGCGAACGCCTCCCGCGACGAATACATACTTCCCTACTACAGGCCCGCACTACCCGGCCTCACCACCGCGATTCACACTCGCGCAGACGACGAGACAGCAGACGACAGGACATCCCCATCCTCGCGTCCACTGCCATTACCGCCCGTTTAGCCCACCGTCGCACCAGCTTCCCCACTAGCGCAGAACCACCGGACACCAGCTCCTTCCTAGGACTCACTTCTTGGGAAAGAGCCTAGCACTTCGACCAGCAGTTCGCACCCACCGTGGGCTACTGCCACCCGGAGTCGCCGAGCTTTGGAAGTCACCAGCCGCAGTCCAAAGGCAGCTGCGCTGGCTTTGTTTACCAGCTCTGAGAGCTCTTGACCCTCTCGGATCACAGGTCTTTCTTTTGCCACTCCAAAATTACTTTGAGTCGACAATCGACCAGCAATGCCCTCGCCAATGCGGCCGCCGTCTCCATATCCTGGATCGGAGGCTGAGAAACTACGAAGAACGAATTCGAACCTCCTCGAGGGATGGAAACTGATTGGAGTTGTTGTTTCACTCAACGCAGCTAACGGTGTCGCCTTCGTCGACCTCCTGGGTGTGACAGCCATATTACCCGTTGTCTCCGATTTCTTCACCAAAGGTGGATCGATAGCTTGGGCAGCTACGACTCAACTCATCGGCGCCACAGTCGGCCTGGCCATTCTGGGGTATCTGAGTGATACATGGAGTCGACGGCTCATGCTGCTTGTTTCGCTTGGTCTTCTGACAATCAGTGCCCTCGCTTGTGGACTCAGCTCTTATCAGAATAGAACGGACTTGTTCTGCGCGTTGAGGACCTTCTCTGGCATCGCTACGGGCAGTATCTCGAATCTGGTGAACATTGCTCAAAACGACTTCCTTCCGGAACGGAAGCGACTGAAGTACCAGGGTGTTCAAGGTTAGCTCGGTCTGAGTGTCCGTCGCTTTCGTTGCTAATACGCTCATCAGGAGCCTCTGTCGCGCTAGGCAGTATCACCGGCATGCTCGTTGGCGGCGCCTTCGCCAGCGAGCCCAAATGGCACTACCTCTACTACGTGGAAGTTGGCCTGTCCGTCTGCTCAATGACCGCTGTCTTTCTTCTCGTACCAGCCAATTGCACACCACCGAAACGTGAACAAATCCGCGAGGTCCTCCGCACGATCGACTGGTTTGGCATCTTGAGCGGAATCGGCTTTGCTGTTCCTGGTCTTCTCATTCTCAGCAAATACACATTCCTCAGCAGGCCTGTCTTAATCGCCCTTGGGGTCATTGCTGGAGTCTGCGCGGTCTGGTTCCTGGTCCTTGGATTTCTCCCAAATCGCGGCCAAGTGCGGCCCATCATTCCATTCCGGCTCTTCCGCAATCGCACGATTGCGACAATTCTGGTCCAAAATGTCTTGTTTGGTGCAGTTTACTACTCTTTCTCCTACTACCTACCGCTCAACCTCCAAATCGTTCGAGAAATGTCTCCGATCGTGGCTTCAGCAATGCAAATCCCGTATTACGTTACTCATGGTAGGTGCGGTTTGAATGGAACTGCTAGAAGTGCGTTGCTGACTTGAGATATACAGGCACATGGTCCACCCTCTCCGCCCTCGTCATCCTCCGACTCCAACGCAAGAACATGCGCAGCTACTCACTCATCTTCCTCTTTGGCTTTGCTGTCTGGACAATCGCCATGGTTCTCCTTGCCGTGGATTCCGAATACCAGGTCACTGGCCTCGTCGCCGTCCTCGCCTGTCTCGTCGGCCTTGGAACAGGGTCTTCATTCCAAAACTCTGTCATGGCCATTTCTGTGCAAGCGGACAAAGAGACAAGAGGCCTCGCTGTAGGCACTCGAAACGTTCTACGATTCTTCGGTGGAGCTCTGGGTACGGCGATTTCTTCTGCCATCTTCCGGGCAAAGGTAGAGAAAGCCTTGCCCCCCGGTATTGATGAATGGCACCTTGCGGAATCGGCTTTCAGTCATGCGCCTTTGACGCAATTGAGTGAGGAGAAGGAGATTGCCGTACAGGAGGCATATGATGGAGCTATTGCCCGGGTGTTCTATGTCTCTGCGGTGATGGTCGGGGTTTGCTTCTTCTTGTGTCCGTTGATCGTAGACAAGAAGAGCAAGCCGGGTGATCGAGAGAACGGCAAGCAGGAGGTATTTGAGCTCAAGACACTACCGGAAGAAGACGAGACCAAGAATAGAGAAGCTGTCGATGAGCAAGAAGACCGGAGAGGAAGGAGTCTGCACACTGAGCGCCGACAAACGCTTGGATGCGAGATGTAGACCACACAAAGACTACCATCGGAAGCGTTATTATAGACCGATAGATACACAGCGAGGCGTAAAATGGTCTAGAATACATTCAACTGAGAGCAATAGATGTCTACGGATAGTGACCTGCCAAGCCCGGTAAGGTGCAGTGAATACCCGCGTCGGACACGTCTCCACTTTCAACGCGTCCACCGAGCCTCCGTCCATCATCTCACCTTCATCATCCATTACCAATCCGCTCACCCTACCCTACCTCACATACCCTTCTACAGAAGAAGCATATCCTCCCCCTTTAAAACAGAAAGACCTGATCTCCCATCTTCGTCACAGCACCCGGTGCTTCAAATCCCAACTCCACTAAATTCTTCTTACTCGCATTGATCATCCCCGGCGGTCCACATAACAGAATCTTGGAGTCCTTACTCGGCTTCGGCAATCTCTCCTCGATCATCTTCTTCGTGATGTATCCAGTATCTCCGGTCCAGCCTTCGGTGGGCTTGTCGACGATGTAGTGGATGTGGAATTTGTTGGGGGCCATTTTCTGGAAGCGCTCGAGTTGGGTCTTGAGCAGGATCTCTGAGGGTGAACGGTTGGCGTAGAGGAGAGTAACTTGGGTGTCGTCGGTTTTGTCTTCGCAGATGGATCGGATGAGTTGGTACATGGGTGTTATGCCGGTGCCGCCTGCGATCATGCCGATGGATTTGGCGGTGCCTTTGCGGTATTTCATGGCGCCTTTGGGACCGCGGAACTCCACCTGGTAGAAATGGGTCAGCATCTGAATGCTTGGGTGGGTTTGAATGGACTTACCTGGTCGCCGATTTCGAGCTTGGACAGATATTTTCCTGTTAGCTGGCCGTCTGGATACATCTTGATGACGAGTTCAAGCCGGCCGAGATCTTTGTTGTTGGAGACCGGGGTGTACGAGCGTGTCACAGTGTGGTGTCCGCTCTCGTCATCGAAATATCCTCGGATGGCGACGTGTTGGCCGATGGGTAATCCGAGGACCGAGTATGATGCTGGGAGCTTGAAGACCAGACGGAAGCTGTCTTTTGAGAGCTCATCCTTCCTTATGAGTGGGAACCTTTGGTATTCCTGAGGCTTGAGTACACCAGCTGGATGATTTGTTGAGGATACAGCATGGGCAGCATGGAAGTGAGCCGGATGAGGTGTTCCTCCAAACGACATTGCTTGTGTCAGACGGCGATAGCCCATGATTGCAGCTCCACCACAAGCTGCTGTGGCCCAAAGAAACCCAGAAGTGAAACCTCCGTGAAGCGACTTGGAGATGGTTGGAGAGTGAGCAGCAAATCGGACGATCCACCACACTGCCGCGATTGTGCCAACAGCGAACACTGCGAGCTCGATTTGCGGAAGCAGGTGGCTTTTCGGTTGCTCTTTGCTTGGACCTCGCCGCACCACTTGGACTTTTGGCTTCTTTTGCGCTCCAGAATCTACAGCGCCTTCGAGAATGCCGACCAGGAAGGGATGCATAATCTCTCGCGCATCTTCACTGTGGCCAACATCCTCATACGCACTTGTCGCATCCTGGCCAGCAACCTCGATCAACGATTCGGCCCCTCCTGGATGATCTCTGGCGTACTTTGTCACATCGTACACTGCTAGACATCAGCATCTCGGTTGTTGAAATGTCTGGATCTGTCTTCACCTTTGCCATGGATCACGATCCAAAGATCTGTCTTGGTGCTGTGTTTGGCGACATCTTCAAGTTTCATATGAGGGACTTCGACCTCGGTCTTCCATTGAGCCTTCAGTTCTTTCCGATCTGGGGCCTCAGCCATTTCTGGCGATTGATTTGTCTCCAGGTCAAATCGACAAGAGGCAAGCTTGGTACCCGCGAATGTTGTCTCTCAAGAAGAGCAGTATTATCAGAACTCGCCACAACCCCAACAGCAACGGTTTCCGACAGCGGACAGCAACTAATGTAAATCGGAGTGGTCAGAATCTGGGATAGACTGAAGCGATAAACATCGCTTGGTGTTTCCAATGACATCCTGACCGCTGCAGATTCACGGCCGTGCATATGATGTTGGGATCGGATCCGCCACTGACTAACGGCATACCCGGCGTGCCCGTCCGACTCTTGCACATGCCAGTAAAAGTCTCGACTATGAGGCCCTACAGGACGCCTTCCTACGTAACTCACCTTTTTCTCGGCGCCGCAGTTGGCTCCGATGCTTGCGAAAACTCTATACAGGTTCCGAGTGACCTCGGCATCATCCCGAAAGTATCGGTCTACAAAAAATCTCGACAGTGTCAACAAAGAAGTGCACCGCAAACACCTGTCATCGAGACACATGCTTTGAAGCATGGTTTGAAGACGATCGTCGAGGGGCGTAATCGTCAAAAACGTGCATGGATAGAGCTCGAGATGGGCAAGGAACTCAATTACAATAGCTTGCATGGTGGCCAATAAGCTCGGTAGGATACTAATCATCAGCCAAAACAAGGTCGACTCGGACGAAGCGTGCCGTCACTGCAGAGTGACTCTAACTTTGCCGGCCACCTAGCTGCATCGGAGACGCAGCAATGTTTCTGTGGGTACTTACCACGAAAATGCGGCAAGAGGAGCGCAGCAAGTCTTGCCTGAGCGAGAGTCGGGCAGTCTCAAAAAGTCTTCCGATCTTGAAGCCTGCCGACATTGCTCTGCCCTCGTACTATCCCTCAGCAATACTGTAGATTTCAGCAATCATGTCGGCAGCATTCTTTCTGGCTGGCGAAGAGACAGGGCCGCACCGGGATATCGACATCTCCCAGGTGTCAGATATCGAGGCTCTACAGCTCGCCGTAGCAGGAGAGTTCCATATTGTCGAGCCTACTGGTAAGTCATCTTCATGGATCTCACTGCTTCACGGAAGTTGTACTGATTTTCCAGGTATCGCTTTCCAATCCAACGAGCAGCAGCTGTCAAGTCTAGAAGATATCAAATCCGCATCAAGTCCAATCGGAATCACAATCAATGGACATGCCGTTCGCGAGCCTCCTGGACCAAAGGGCCTGCCATTCTTCGGGAACTATTTTGAGATCTTTCCAGATCATTTAGGAAATCATCAACGTCTCTTCGATCGATATGGCCCAATGTTCCGGACTACATTGCTTGGCAAAACAGTCTTCGAGGTCAACGATCCAGAGCTTGCATTGATCGCCTTTACAGAGTCCGACTTTTTCACCAAGAACATCAACGAGAATCATCCACTGTGCCCAATCAAGGATGCTCATGCGGGCGTATTCCTCAGTGATACCGACACCAACGCATGGAAACTGGTCCACAAGTTCATGCCACCCGCACTTGGTCCGAAAGCTGTGCGACACTACGCACCTATCATGAACCATTGTATCAATGACGCCTTACCTGTGTTTGACACTTTCGAGGGCGAAGATGAAGCCTGGAACGTCTACCAATACATGGTTAAGCTCGCTTCTGAAGCTGTCGGCAAGGTCGTTCTCGGCATGGAACTCAAGCACTTTTCAGAAGGCCCGGACACACCTCTGCATCCGATGGTTGCAGCTATCGGAGAAGTTCTATCACTCAACAAGAAGATCGCTTCGAAAGGGGAGATCTACTCAAAGCTTCCTTTTGGAGACCCGAAGAAATTGACGGACTTGCAGCAGTGGCAAGCGAAGGAGATCGAGAAAGTGATTGAACATCACGAGTCGAGCGGGACAAACGATCTTGAGCTCCAGGACGCCGCCTTGGAAGCTGCAAACATGATTGACTACCTGTGTCGGGCGACAGACTCAAGTGGTAACAAGCTGCCTCAAGAGAACCTCGTTTCGGCTGTCATCGTGGCTTCTGGCGCCGGATTCAGCACAACCGCTACTCTGCTATCATGGCTGATTTACGGTCTTGTCTCTTACCCTGGCATGCAAGAAAGACTGCTGCAGGAGCTTGTCGATGTTGGCTTCACTGATGATTCAGACGTCACCCCCGAGTTGATTGAGAAGCTGTCGTTCCAGGATAACTACGTCAAGGAGATGCAGCGTGTCCACAACCCGTCCTATCAGCCTGGCAGGACAGCAAAGACGGATTTAGTCCTTCCGGGTGGATACAAGCTGAAAGAGGGAGACGTGGTTATTGGTAAGCTCCTGGCACCTTCCGAGTCCCTTTCAATCACTTGACTGACAATGATACGCAGCCGCCATCCATCACATTCACCAGAACGCCAAATACTGGGACAACCCGAAGAAATTCAACCCGGACAGGTGGGACACCGAAGAAGTCAAGAATCGCCACAAAGCCGCCTATTGCCCTTTCGCTCTAGGCCAGCGTTCTTGCATTGGTTTCAATTTCGCTCTCCAAGAAGTCAAAATCTTCTTGCCAAAGTTGGTCTGGCGATATGAGTGGTTCAAGGAGGGCGAGGCAGCAGTAGAGTACGATCCTTTCTTTCAGCTTGTGAGGCCCGTCAACTTGTATGTCCGCACGAAGAAGAGGACGGTTTGGCCGAGCAAGAGTGATTTGAGTCAGTGGTGAGATAGCTAGAGTAGGCTTAATCGAAGTTGCTTTGATAGAATCGCTTGAAACTGCAGATTGCAGCAAAGTCTGCTTCTGGACACTGCCACGAGGCTAGAAGTGAAGTCACCAAAACCATTGACTTTGACCTAATGCACCTCTGAGAAAAGCTTCCTTTCGGAGCCGGCGTGAAGAATTGAGGGCACTCCGGCATGTACTGTGCTGATGTCGCCGCTGCAAAAGGATGACTGTTGACCGAAGGATCGAGCTGCAAGCTTCAGCTCACAAAATTCTCAGACTAGGAAGGAGAAGCGTCGTCGTCCGAATACATCCAAGTTTGACCGATTCTGCGTGAGTTCAGCAAGGTGATGGTTCAGCAAGCCTGGGATGCAGCTTGACGACAACCAAAGCGGAAGCTGTCGGCCGGAACGACATCATTGAGCGGGTAGAGTGGAATGGGCAAACCGCTCAGGCACCGCTGGAGCTCTGGACAAGCTCGACACGTGTAGAAGACTGGCCGAGATGTTTGCTATTCAGTATTGAGACTCGATTGCTCTCAAGTCATTGATCATCCCTTATCACTTCGACTTCCATTTTTCCAGAAAAGACAAGAGTCAAGAAATACGACAAAAGCGAAGATGAGTTCCTGGCAACCTCCCAAATCTTATCGAAGTCGACCAGTAGCAGTGCTGGGTGCAGGCGTACTGGGTCGTCGAATCGGTTCGTGAATAATGAAATGAAAACAAAACATCGTCACTAACAGCAACAAGCTGCCTGCTGGCTCTCAGGAGGCTACAATGTCCATGTCCGAGATCCATCTGCCGACCAGAGAAAACAAGCAGAAGGATACGTGAAAGAGAACCTTGGCACTTACACGACCCTCACGCAACATGAAGCTGGCTCGCTGAAGACCTTTGAAGATCTGCCTTCGACGGTGGCTGAAGCATGGCTGGTCATCGAGGCCGTCCCAGAAAGACTCGACATCAAGACTGCCACATTCGCAGATTTGGAGAAACTTGCTCCGAAAGACTGCATTCTCGCCACCAATTCTTCTTCGTATAAGAGTAGTGAGATGCTTACAAAGGTGGCGGATGAGACGAAGCTGAGGGTTTTGAACACTCACTAGTAAGTTCGATTCGGTCTGCAGAGGAACGTCTTTGTTGACAACTCGCAGCATGATGCCACCAGAGTCTCTAGTCGTGGAGCTCATGACAGATGGGCACACTTCTCCAGAGATCTTTCCCTTCCTATTCGACCGCCACCGGGAAGCCGGTCTGCATCCAATAGTCGCAGAGAAGGAATCGACCGGTTTCGTCTTCAACCGAATCTGGGCTGCCATCAAGCGCGAGGTCCTAATGGTCATATCGGAAGGCGTCTCCAGGCCATCTGAAGTCGACCGAGTCTTTTGCGAAATGTACGGCGCAAAGCAAGGCCCATGTCGAATGATGGACAATGTCGGTTTGGATACCGTCTCGCTGATCGAGCAGCATTATGTCAAGGAGCGTGGACTACCTAGCCCACATCTTGACTGGCTGAACAAGAATTATGTCGAGGCTGGTTCATTGGGCAAGAAGACTCCTGGAAAGGGTGGATTGTATCCAATCCCCAAGAAAGGCAGCCAGACGAGGCTGATCTTCCTAAACTTCGGGGCTGCTGAGCCGTACGACGAGAAGCTTTCGTTGGATGAGGCCTTGCATCGCGGGTCGATCATGAGCTTCAATCCGGATGGAAGTGATCGAAACGCAACGGAGATCCTCACTCACCAGGTAAATCACCCGTATTTGCTATTTTGCCACACATCTGACGACCATCGCAGTACATGCCAGACGGCATTGACATCTCGGGTGACCGCATGTTCTGGACAGACATGGGCAACCCGGGAGAGAATGACGGCCAAGTCCTGAGCGCAAAACTGGATGGCAGCGATCTTCAGACAATCGTGCCGACTGGAAAGGTCCACACTCCAAAGCAACTGATCTGCGACTCGGAATCGAAGAAGCTGTATTTCTGCGATCGTGAAGGCTACCGGGTGATGCGAGTGAACATGGACAGCTCCGGACTCGAGACTCTCGTACAGACCGCCGACTTCACCAAGGAGCACAAGGACGAGACATTCTGGTGCGTCGGAATCGCCATTTCAAAGGAGCTCAATAAGATCTTCTGGACGCAAAAGGGACCTTCGAAGGCTTCTAAGGGCCGCATCCTCAGCGCTGGACTCGAGAGTCCTCAAGACCCAGCCAACCGCTCCGATATCGAGGTACTGGCGGAGAAGCTGCCAGAGCCAATTGACCTTGAGCTGGATGATGAGAACGGGGTGCTGTACTGGACGGATCGTGGTGAGCTTCCTCTGGGTAACACTTTGAACAAGAAGACTCTGGTTGGCGCCTCGCCGCCAGCCGAGAAGAAGCTCGGGCGTCAAATCCTCGCGCAAGGTTTCGCAGAGGCGATTGGGCTGAAATTGGATAGAGAGATGGATTGTATCTGGGTGGCGGATATTGGTGGTCATATTTGGAAGTGTAATCCGCATCGGCCTTCGTTTAAGGAGAAGGTCTTTGAGAGCGAGACGAAGGCGTTTACTGGGTTGGCTCTAACGAGATATTAGATGAATGGTCTTGATAATGATTTTAGTCTCGTAAAGGAGACACCTGATACTGTTTAGACGTCAGCTGGAGATCTTTGGCTTCATTGAAGAAATCAAGGCACTGACGCAGTCCCGCCATTCTCGACAGCTCCATTGCAACTGATCGGATCTCACTGCCGTTCTCTCTCTGTCTCACTCAAACGTTTCTCATGCCACAACCGAGAATTGCGTGCTGTACTGGAACTCGCCCGTGCCATCAACGATCACCAGCATTCCATATCCAGACTGCGTGTTCTTCTCTCCCAATGGCAGATCGGCTGGCACATTCCAGACGTATTGCTTTTGTGCGGCGGGCACCTTCTCGACAATCGCATCTTTGTCCGTTTGGCAGTTGGTAGAAGGTCCACGACAGAGAACAAGGCTGACCGTGACGCCAACGGTCTTATGAGTCGCTGGGTCCCAGGTGATCGTGAAAGGCTTGCCCCTGGTGACTGGGTGGGTCAAATCGGGGAGTGTCAGGGCGCCCCATGTTGGGCCAGCGGCTGAGGGTGCTGTGTATGCCCGGGCGAGGGCCGCGAGGCCGCTGATGAGAAGAGTTTGAAGATGCATGATGCCTCAGGACGAGTGAATGTTTGACAGAAGTATGTTTCCTTCAACGAGATCAAGATGGCGACTGAGCTCCATTGAAATAGGTTACTGAGTTGACAAGCATTTTGGAGATCAACTTCCCATATGGTCCGGGTATACACCAATTTCAGGAGGACAGCAAGGAGGCCAACACGAGGTCGCAAGGGTGACCCATATCAATCAGTCTCGGCTTCCAGTTTCGGAGTGCGAACTGTTCTTCTGATGAGCCCGTGAGGCAGCCGTTCAAGGCGCCTCGTATTCTTCGCTTGAGGCGGGTGTTTTGCTATAGCTACCATAGTCCATTACAGCAGACTGGCATGGATGATAGGGGTGGAACGACGTTAAAGTAGCTTTGTAGGTGGTGCTGATGTTGTTGTCCTAGCACGAAAGGTCAAATGTCGGCCGACATGTACTTGCACGGGTCAGGCTTGGCACGGCCAAAAGTAAATCCGATGCTTGCTCACGTGATCAGATCTCACGCCCTACCGTTCACTCTCCGTTCTCCATCTCTTTCGCTCCTCCATCTCATTTCGAGCAGTATCAAACACCAGCAATTGGCATCTGATCTTGACCATCCCAATCTTCTCTTCAACCACCTCGAAATCGGCTCAGCAGGCTTTGACCAGCACCTCGACCGCTCCTCACTCCCGTTCTTCGATGCCAGCAATGGCACACAATCTTGTCGAACTCGACTCTGTAGAGATACTGGTGATAATTGACAATGAGCTAGACCCAATCTCAGCTTCTCCGAACCCTGGTGTAGTGCAGAGTGGCAATCTGAAGGACATCGCGTTTCGCGAAGAGCCCAAACAGCCAGATGCGGATGCTGAGCCCTTCATTGAGGCCAAGATGGAGAACATCTGCTGCTCGGCGCACGGACTATCTCTTATGATCACTGGCGTGAAGGGTGAGCAGAGGCGCACAATCTTGTTTGATACTGGACCTGAGGAGCGGGCCTGGGAGCTGAATGCGAGCCGCCTACGAGCTGACATTGCGCCTATTGAGGTAATACAGCTATCACACTGGCACCGAGACCACTCTGGAGGTATTTTGAGAGTCTTGAGCATGATCCAAGATGCTCGAAAAAAGGAAGATGTGAGCGGACTATCTTTGGATGTGGACTTGCATCCCGACCGCCCATTCCTTAGAGGCGTAAAACCTCCATCGCTGGGACAAACTATAGCTCTGGGTGCGGACCCTACTTTCGAAGAGATTGAGAAAGCTGGAGGCAATGTGGTGAAAAGCGACAAACCGCACACGGTGATGGACGGTATGTTTCTGGTCTCCGGCGAGATTCCGCGTGTAACGCCATACGAGAAAGGCCTGAAATTCGGAGTGCGACTTGAGAACAAGGCCTGGGTTGACGACTCCATGATGCGAGATGAGCGTCTTCTGATGTGCAAGGTCAAAGGTCAGTGTTGGATAGCTGAAAGCTTTCTCAGTTGCTGACGAGAACTGCAGGCAAGGGCATTGTGGTGTTCACAGGCTGCTCTCACGCAGGCGTTGTGAACGCGTCAAGGCACGCTGCCGAGCTCGGCAGTGACACGCCTCTGTACGCTGTGATGGGAGGCTACCATCTGGCCGACGCGGAGCCTTCCCATATCCAAAGCACCGCGGCCGACTTGAAAGCGCTGGATGCCCAGATCTTGCTCACCGGTCACTGCACCGGGTGGCGTGCAAAGTTCGAGATTCAGAATCAGATGCCCGGGCGTCTTGTACCGTCCTTCGTGGGTTCAAAGTTCGTAATATAAGAGTCTCAGCACGCTGACACGTTCCGTGACTGATCCACTCTGGATATTAGAAGAGATTGAGCTTTCAGCCGCATCGGACGAGAAGGCCTTTTCAACATGTTTATGCGGCCTTCCAAACAATATCATTGGCATTCAACTGCGGGATCAAGTCTGTGTCTTACAAACGTGGGCGATGCTCTGCGTCACATCCAGTGGGCTTTGGCGGACTACATTCCTCACTATCGCTTTCTCGGCCCGATCAGCATCTCGACTTCGGCAGCCCGATCCTGAGATCCTCGGCAGCTTTGGGCGGAATGCAATGCCGTGAGGATCGTCAACATCGGACTTGCGGGTCCTCACAACGGGGTTGCCGAGACATGCGCCCGTTGCTTCGTCTCGATCTTCCCGCTTCACTAGTACACCGGGCTGCATCTATATGTGCACCTGCAGCAAAATCTACCTGGCAGCGAGTCTCGGGAAACTAGTGACTGAGCAGTTTGGATGTCAGTTCATTGCGTATGATAAGTGTCCGGTTTACTCAGACTGATGGGAGATACAGTGTTTACATCAACGAGTACGATACATCAATCATCATGCTCCACGAACATCAAGTTACCATCCTACGCTTACGCATCTACTAATGGAACGATTGTTCCATACGACTGTACCAGACATGCCTCCAATCTGCGGAACACAGCAACGAATTCGATAGACAACAAGGTTAGCAACAAGCACGACGCGGCGCCGGAGCCGCACTCAAAAACTAGAGCATCGACGGACTGAACCGTGACAATGGTCTGTGGCGGGTCAACAATCGCCCAAACTGCTTTTGCAGCACTTTCTGCTACACTGGGCCAGGCTCATGTACCATCAAACACATGGAACCCTACCGATAGGCTTCAGGCAATAGCCACGACAAGCTTGTTCTCTGGAGCAGCGACGCTCGCTCAATTATCTACGGCGCTTACGAGCTCTTGGCAAGAACAATCACAACCCGTGTCCTCCTTCACATCAACGCTATGGCCATCGCCAACCAACTCGGCGTCGCCGGACCTCGTCTGTCCAGCGAACAATGCGTCTACGGTGTCTGACGACAACGGCAATCAATACATTATCATATGTGATAAGAACACCAATGGCTTTGGCGTTGGATCAGGGCTTGCAACCAACTCATTCAACGATTGTTTCTCCTTTTGCCATGCGGAGGCACAGTGTCTCGGATTCACGTACGTGGGCGGCATGGACGGAGTCGGAGCTGGTATGTGCTACACCAAGGATGGAACTGAACAGGCGCCGCTTGTTTTCAGTTCGCAAGGCTTTGGTCTTGTGTCTGCGATCCGAGCTTCACGGCCTGCTCTCTCCGGCTTGATTTCTACTTTCAATGTAGATCTACTGCTCAGTGCGATGTCCACCTCGTCTATGTCCTCAGACTCTACAACACAGTTGCACAATGTCGCCTCCTCAAGTCTGAGACAGGCTGTACCGACCAGCGAAGCCATCCTAGCCAGGCGCCAATCAACGTCTGCCACTGATTTTGTAACGTCACCTGGATCCTCACCTTCATGCCCCTTGGATAATGGTAGCGGCTATACCGATACAGACGGATCGCAGTTCCTCATTGTGTGCAATCAGGACTACGATTCTGCAGACCTTCTCCTACCAGTTGGGATTCCAGCATGCACGTTCGCAACCTGCATCCATCTCTGTGCACTATACGGAACACCATGTGCTGGAGTGAGATATTCGCCCTTACTCACAACATGCAGGTCGAAGGCACAGATGGGCCCAACTAGCAACATGGGCGAGACTGTTCTAGTAGCTGTGAGAATGACCGGCCCTACTTCACAGCCTGGTCGAACACAAGCAATCGTCAACGGAGGCTTCGAAAGCAGTCTCTCGCCCTGGACACAAACTTCTAGCTACAGCGAGGTAGCGTATTCGAATGTCAATGGAACCGCTCAGGCCTTCATATCTTTGCCACAAATTGGATCACCAGCTCCGAATGTCATACCCAACAACGTCCTCATTACTCAGCAGAATATGACTACTGCTGCCGGCATAACTGCTCCGATTGGCAATGCCTGGTACTTCTCTGCCAGCATTACGTTCACGCGCGCCGTGCCACCGGGGACAAGTGCGGCAAATATCTCGAACGCTGCCATCACCGTATCAACAGACGGCGGAGACGCTCTGTGGAGCTGGATGTATGTGCAGGACCAAAGCACGTACTTCAATGCGTCTGGGACACTGAGGGGCAATGCCACAGTTCTCAGCATCTTGACCTATGTCAATGGCTCAACAGATGTTACTCTGGCCTTTGATGATGTGGCTTTCTACATCTACCCTCCAAGCTATGGCGTCGTTGGTACTGCCACTGAGAGCCTTTCACCGTCTGCTATCATCAGCTGTCTGCTCGGCGCTGCGAGTCAAACCAGTACTCTCAGAAGCAGCAGCAGCACTCTGGTCACCAGCTCGACTTCCTCTTCTAGCACCTCACAAACGGCCTCGCCTACGACATCCTCATCTGCTTCGTCACTCACCTTCTCAACGGTTTCAGGTAGCACCAGCAGCTCCTCATCGATCAGGATCTCGTCCACGATCACTTCCGCAACTACCAGTTCGACTGTGCTCACAGCCACTCCAGGGTTCTCAACAACAACGTCGAGCCAAACCTCAGCCTCATCACAGTCCGCATGCTTGCCGTCTCCCACTGCAGCCCCTCTCTGTCCTGGAAGAAATGGCACAACTTGGAGTGGATGCGACGGCTCCGAGTATTTGATAGTGTGTAGCCAAGCATACGCTCAAGGGAACATTATCGGAATCGGCGCTTTCGTGACATCTGACCTGGCTACTTGTATCAACTATTGCGTGAACCAGGGCACGCAATGCATGGGCTACACATGGACTTCTGCTACCAGTCTTTGCCAGCTAAAGGGTGCCATGATTCCGACCGCCAACACCGGAGTGGACGTCTCGGCGGCGGTTCGTATTCGTGGGCCGAGAAGTAGCACTCGATCACAGCTCATCATGAATCCCGGCTTCGATCTTGGCCTGCAAAATTGGACAAGTACAGCATCAGCTTCCGGCGTGGCTTTCGCGGTAGTGAGCGGACGAGCAGTCGTCACCATCAATCTCGGCACTCTGCTATGCGGACTCGGGCTAGCCTGCACAACTGTTACTGCCGCTCTATCCCAAAGTCACAACAATACTGCGCTGGTCAGTTCTATCGCAGGCCAGCCATGGTACATGAGTGCCTGGCTCGTTGTTACTAACGTCCAAGCAAGTACTGATGTGAGCTGCAACATCACCTTTCAGTCAGATCGAGAGATTTTGTGGACGTATGTATATGCACTGAGCTCTCAAAATGGCGCCGTCAATGGTTCTGGTATTTTACGATACCCTGCGACCCAATTCTACGCATCGACGAGCTGCTCTGGGTCCAAGAGTGTCTCCATCGGCTTCGATGACATGAATTGGTTCTTGTACCCACCTAGCATCGGTCTAAGCCCACTCGCAAGGACAGGCGTGCAAATCCTTTCCAACGGCGATTTCAATACCGGACTATCTCCATGGACCATCAGCGCCTCAACTTACGCCGATCTGGCAGTCATCAGTGGAGTCGCCGTAATGTCATTCGCTCGTATAGGCGCTTTGGTCAGCAGTGCACCGTGCTACTTCATTCAGCAGCTATCGACTACAGCCTGGGCTGGGCAAGCATACACCGTGGCAGCTTTTGTCAACGTGACCATTCCCACTGGCTCCACGGATCGATGCACGGTAAACATACAGACGGCTGAGACTCTATGGACGGCTGCATCGGCTGGCATCACGGCCAGTCAGATCTTCAATGTCAACGCTACAGGTACTTTAGCCGCAGATGCGACCGCGGTGTCGCTTTATGCTCAGTGTACAGGAAATCGAGCAAGCCCGACTGTGGCTTGGGATAATATTGGATTGGTCTGGAGATCTTGACGAGCGTACGCCAGGTCTTTTTCTCTCTTGAGCATGAGAGACACTCGTACGTCTCTGACTCGTGATTCATTCATTCATAACGATAACAAAGCATCTTATTCTCAATATCCATAACATCCTTCACCTTCACACATGCTGCAAGACCCTTGTAGCGAAGGTCGTCTTCCAAACTCGCCATCTCCATCGCATGCCGTTCCTTGTGCCCACCATACGCCTCCAATCCTCCATTGGGCTGTCTTTGTTGCCACAACCACCACAGCCTATCAAGCTGCGTATGATGCAAGAAGAACAGCGGATCCTGCGGTGCCGAGAACGTCTCGAAATCTCCTCCAATGCCAAATGGAATCGCATCATGCACCCTGCTCTCCATCAATCTCACAAACTCCTCATAGCTTCCCGTGCTGAGAACTTCGTCGATCGATTCAGGGCTGATATCCCTCCCATCCATATGCCCCAGATTTCCCTCCAAGTCTCGAAATCCCCTTGAAAGACAATGCGGATGCGTTTTAACATCGTAATACTCCACTTCCAAACTCGCAAAAGGCCCATCAACCACACACCTTCCGGTCCTCCCCACGCTTACCTCTCCCTCCCTATCACCATCTCCTCCGAAACCTGTCTCGGCATCGAACACCGGACTCTCCTGCAGCTTCGCCCAGTCTAACGTCCAGTCCCAATACACCAAACTCCCTTGATACCCACACTTGTCTCGGAGAGTGGACTCGTAAATATGCAGGAAGTAGCGATGCCAGGGCAGAAACGGGGCAGAATTATGTGTGGCGTAGCCGACGTGGGCGTGGATGTAGGGAAAGTCGAAGTAGGATGTGTGGTTCGTTCCGGGAGCCAATGTCGAGGAGGCGGACAGTAGACATTGAACGGCGAAGATGTAGGCTTGTTGGTCAATTTTGGAGAGTTTCCGCCATTCTTTGCGGAGGGGACATGAGGTCGTCGAAGAGTTTTCTGGTGTGCTTCCGTTGGGGAGGGTTGGCCCTCGGTTGGGTGTAGGCTGGCTTGGGAAGAATATGAATGATCCGATGACGAGGAGGGCGAGCAGGAATGGGATTGCAAATATTGTCCAGATTATCTTGTTCTGAGGGACTCGTTTATTCGGCTTTGAAGGAGGCTCTTCGATATTGAATTCCGCATCGTCCTCGGCGACTGCATTATATTCAGGTTCCTGCTTGAAAGGCCACATTCGTAATGGGTCGCCAGAAGCGCAAGCAGCGACAACGGAAGAATGTTGAAAGCAACATCTGCACGTCTTGAAATTGCACCCACGCAGCTTCGATGTCGTGTGTCGCTTGCATATCGCTACCGGCTATACACAAGTTTGATCCAATCGCATGGCGTTGTTCTGTCACGAGGAAAGCCACAGTATCGATCGGCCAACGCCACGGCAGACAATCTAGACCCAGCGACCACATCAATGGCCCTAATGGCCCTGCGCTTTGCTTGCTTGGTCGTTATTTCAAGTACGCAAAAAGACACGAACCAAGTTGGCCAAACAATCAGGGTATCTCTTCATTCAAAACGATCCATACATACATCCTCCCGATTCTCAATTGATATCCCAAGCATCTAGATCTACGCATCCTTTCTACGTAGTATCCATGACCCAGACGCAAACGCAATTTTCTTCGTGAAAGCGACTGCCATTCGCTCCGATTTATTCACTAACCTGCTCGGTAACGCGGTCCGGCGAAATATCCTTACCAACATGGCCCTTGGCAAATTCCTTCTCTTCTCGGGTGCTGTGAAGACCGCCGGCGACTGCAAGATCTATTAGCAAACACTCGAGAGATCTGAGAGAAAAAGGGCTTCTTACCATAGTTGGCGGTCGACTCGTCGTTCTCGGTTGTAAAGCAGGCAAGGATGATAGCCGGCACCGAGAAAGCGAGCGACACCAGGAAGACAGTTGCCGCGGCGCTCTTGAAAGCATGTCGATATGGCTCCTGCACAGCTGCTTGGATCTGTGGTGTCAAGCCTTGCACGGAAGAGTAAGGAGCGGTGTTCTGAAGTGCCATCGTGAGCTGTGGAAGAGAGCTTTCCGGAAGACCCATCGATGTGGCAACGGGATAGACGTTATTCGGGATCGTCGTAAGAAGCCGATTGTTGAGGGTGGCAGTGAAGACACAGACGGCGATAGCGGACACAAAGTTACGCGTGCTGCCCGACAGACCCCCTCCCTGTCCGATTTCCTCCTGAGATCGCAGAGGGAAGGTCGAGGTTGTTATAGAAACCGATTCGACAATGCCCATCGCGTAGGCTCCAGGAATGACCAAGCCGAGCGTGAGGGACCGATCGTCAAGGTTGGCAGATGCTGCTGCTAGAAGCACAGCAGCGATAACCGATGCACCGATCATGGACCACTTAGGCCCGAAGATCCAGACCCAGAAACCGTGACACATCTGAGCGAAGACGAAGCCCATGGCTACTACACCGGCCTCGCTTCCCACATCGTATGCGCTGATCTGTCCTCGTCCGTAGTAGAGAATCGTAACAACTTGTGGCATGACGAGTGCAAAACCATAGTACACACAGGCACCGATACCAGTATTCCAAGCAGCCGACTGGAAGCGAACATTCTTGAACAGATGCAGCGGGAGATAGGACTCCTTGCCTCGCTTGGTGATAAAGATCTCGTATGCGGGGAGGAGACCGAAGAGAGTGACGCCACCGACGACCATGGTTGCGATGACTTGTGGGGAGTTCCAGGGGTACCTGTAATCTGCCATCAGCGTGTCCTTCTTGCCCAGTATAGATTTTGAGCTTACAAAACACCACCCCAGTTCATGCCAAAGATGAGGATACAGAGACCGCCGCTGTACAAGATGAGGCCGATCCAGTCGAAGTGCAGGAAAAGGTCCTTCGCAAGCTTCTTTCGATGCAACATGCTGAATGTCGGCGGGTGGTAGAAAAGGTACCAAGAGATCATGCTCGTTGCGTTGATCGCGATCAAGAAGTAGAAGCTGGCCTCTCGTCAGCTTAGCTCCGATATCAGTAATAGGATGCGCCCTACCTGTTGCGCCATTTCCCTGGATACGTCTGAAAGCTGTAGGCCACTCTCGCTGCCAAAGGGCTTGTGGGCGTGGTCATCAAGTAGCAGTAACTGTTCGCAAAGTACCGATATTTCATCGGTACAATTTCTGCCACAACCCAGAAGAAGGACTGCTGGAAGGCGACTGCTATCCCGATGAAGACCTCTGCACCAATCAAAGTATTGACGTTCTGCGCTACGGCGCCGATGATAGCTCCAATTAAGCCAAGGAAGGATCCGAAGACGAAGAACCATCGCCTGCCGAAGATGTCTGAGAGTTGACCGACCTGCAAAACGGGGAGAGTGTCAGCACATGTTACCGATACCACTTGTCTCCCAGCTCTCGAACTCTTACCATCAAGAAGAAGATGGCGCCTCCTGCCAGATTCACCAACGGCACCCAGTTGATATTGGGGCTGGGTCCGATTTCTTCGTTGATCTGGCCAAGGACAGGAGCAATAAGACCGAAGCCTGCGGGTCAAGTCAGCGTACAACGCTCAGGGACCTCCAGTGTGGTGTCTCACCTCCTATGCCGCCCATGAAGGCCATGCCGATGGCGAAAAGAGTGCCGATGTAGTTCACCGAGAGCCAATACCTCCCATCATACTTGTCTGCGTTTCGTCCCTTCGCTTCATCCGCTCTGTCATCGGACTCTCGATGGTCGATATATGATGGATCGTTGACACCGCGAGGGTGCTGGCCAACTTCCATGTCCACCGACGTATCGACCTTCTCAATGTGCGTGAGGCCATCGCCATTCATGGCGGTCGTCTTCTCGGGACCCATATCTGCCATTTTGGGCGGTGATCGAAGAATGTGAAGTGTTACTCACACAAGGCGGAACCAGGAGAATGGATGCACTTGATAGAGATGCAGGTCTTATGAACGACAACGCCGCGCCCTGAAACACTTCCTTACCCTTGGCATTGCGATGTGACCCTACTTTACATCCATATCAGTCCGCCTGTCATCTGAACGTACGGTAGTCAGATGTTAGGCATCCCCAGACTTCCCCGCTTCCTGCATTTTGGCAGCGTTCGTGTCGAGGATGCCTATACAGACGTTGCAGTTCTCGTGTGCATGGGATCATACCGATAGCCATCGCTACCAGGATCAGTATGCGCCTGGTATCGTTCCGGCCTGCTGCAAGAAGCTAGCGTCAGCCTCATGAATGTACTTGGTATACTATCGCACTTCACCCGGCTGTCCGACATGCTCGATCTGCATATACCGTTGATTATCAGCCAATCTTCGACCTCCAATCTCGCGAAAGGAGCTTGGTTAATGCGGAGTGTTACTATGGCGAAGCGAGCTGAAGGAAGATAAAGCACTACCCATGTCAGACCCTTTTGTGGAGGAAAGTCTGGGGAAGCTGGGGTTGGATGGTGATCCTAAACGGACACCAGTGATGCTGATCAGAGACATAAGCCAACGGCGGCCACCGCTCGTGAGGATTCATTTGAGGAAGAGACAGCGAGGATGAGGGGCTTTCTTGACCCTCCACGAATATTTCCAGGATGCATCTCGCCCTTCTCACGAGGCAGGCGGAGGAGGAGAGCGACGGCCATCAGCGCGCGCTTTCATGGGGGCATTTGGTGATCTCTTTGCGTTGGCCCTTTGCTGCGCTGCGATTCTGACAACCCTTTAGACAGGAACGCGAGAGCATGAATGCGACATCTCCAGTCCGACAGTTGCACTGTGTTCGATTTGACTACCCGCCGGATCTCTCCAAACGGGAGTCAGCATCGAACCAATGACCGTATCAACTTTAGCTGATGTCCAGAGACGTTCGTTTTCCCTCCAGTCCTGCTCATATTCTTCTCGGTCGAGCGCCAGATCGATGACGACAGATGATCATTGCCCGCATGCAATGTTTCTCGAGCTCCCAGAGCTTCCTGAGCCAGCTGTTTGCACCAGCTCCAAGACCGACGAGCCGGAAGATTATGTTATAGGCTCTTGGGAGTGAGCAAGGTACACGATGATGAGCGCCAATTGTGTAGCGGCGACGAGAAGCGATAGTCTTGATGGCGATGTCGATGAGTGTGCGGAAGGGTAGGAGCGGTGTCGAAGAAGATTTGGGCGTGCCAAGATTTTGGGTGCCTGAGGCAAAGACATCAATGGCAACAGAACGAAGACATTGAGAAGAGAAGAACATGGAGCGGACAATGGATGAGCGATACGTGCATGCGCATGAACAGTATATAGCTGGCTCTCGAATGAGGTATCGCTAGAAATTCAATTTGTCACGCCTGAACGTCTACAAGCCAGGGGGAGAAGCGAGAGGTCTAGAAGCAAGCCTCACCACAGCATGCAGACTCGCATTTGATGCCATGACAGTGCATTGAAACGCGAACCCCTCGGACGGGCAGCGATGAGAGGATTAGGGAGGAGCGATCACAGGACTCGGAGAAGGTAGGAAACCATCGTGAAATGGGAATATGAGGTAATTTCGCTATGTACAAGAAAAGCCTTCAACAGTCCTATACAACAGACGCAAACACACAAGTCTTAAACTTGGTGCGAATCAATCTTCTCAATGTCGTTCGACCCACTCCCGCTGACCTTCGCTGAATTAACAATATTCGCGCCCCAAGTCTGCGCAATATACTCAGCAGCCTTCTCAGCAATACCAAAAGCCGGCATTTGAGTGTGTCCAGAGTTCAGGTTCGGCATGATCGAGCAATCCACCACACGGAGGTTCTTGACACCGTACACTCGCAAATATTGGTCGACAACAGCCATTGGGTCATCCTTCTTGCCCAGCTTGCAAGTACCACCCGGATGGTATGAGGTGGAAGCGTATTTTTGAACAAAAGGTTGCCAGTCTTCGTTGGTCTTGTTCATGTGGTGTGTAGCGCCTGCTGGCCAGCCGCCCTTGACGACGTCCTTCGTTCCGGCTCCTTGCATGACGATCTCGTTCGCAAAACGGACTCCCTCAGACAACATCAGAAGATCGCGCTTGTCGGTCAGGTAGTTCGGGTTGGCGTAAGGTGGGGTGAATGGGTTCGTGTCTGCAAGCTTGACCTCGCCGCGAGATTGTTGACCGCAAAGGAAACAGCACATGGAGAATGCCCATTGTCCCTCCTTAGGCGTGTCGGTGTATTCTGGTGGGCCGCCGTAGCAGATTGTGTTGAAGTATTCGACGCTTGGCTGTGATTCGGTCAAACCCATGGGGTCACGGCCTGGCTCTCGTGCAAGCGCTCGCCACTCGGGGTTGTCACGATCGAGGCGGTCATTGAGTCGTGCAAAGCCGAAGGCGCCGAATGGGAATGTAGAGAGCCAGCCTGACTTCTTTTCTTTCCACTCCTTGTGGCCGTTGGCGTACGCTTCCGGATCGTGGTTGACTCGTGCATCGTCGGTAAGATCGGCTTCGCTGAGTTCGTAGTACATGAAGATGAGCTGATGGTCTTGCATATTCTGGCCAACACCTGGCAAGTCGAGCTCCAATGGGATGTTCATTTCATCGAGATGTGCCTTTGGTCCAATACCAGAGCGCATAAGCATTGTGGGTGTGTTGTAGGTTCCGCCGGCAAGCGCGACCTCTTTTGTAGCGTATGCCTTGTATCGGGTGCCGTTGTTATCCAGGTACTCAACTCCCTTCGCAACAAGCTCTCCGTTCTCGCGCTCCAAGATGACTTTGTCCACTGTCACGTCGCAAGTGATTGTGACGTTACTGCGTTGGTAGTCCTTGGTAATGTAGTCTGCAGCAGTCGTCCGCGATCCCTGCCAGGTAGTTCGCATCGCATGACCGCAGCCGAAAGATGCCTCGCCTGTACTGAACATATCTGGTCGGTATGGGAGTCCCTTGGACTGGTATGATTCGAGCATGCGCTTCGCGATCGGAATTGGCTCGAGAGCTGGCTCAATGTGGAGAGGGCCATCATAGCCGTGTGCGTCCTTGTCGTGAGGGAACCACGGCTTAGGGTGGAACTTCTCAGCCTAGTATCAAAGTAATTAGTTCTCTGCGTTCGTTGGTCCATTCCATTATTACACACCTTCTTCATCGCTCTGAACATCTCGTCGCCACTCCATTCTGGAAATCCCCAGTCATCGTAATCTTGCTTGACACCGCGAACGCAAATCGTTCCGTTGGAGCCACTGCTTCCACCCAAGAATCTTCCGCGAGGGAGTCTACACTCTTTGCCGTTCAATCCAGGCTGTGGAGGAGAGACAATGTTCCAGTCGGTCGGGCCATAATGACACTTGGTCCATGCACCTGGCATCTGTACATTATCCAGGTCCTTGCTGTGAGCGCCTGCCTCCAGCACGAGGATCCTGAAGTTGGGGTCCTCGGACAGTCGTCCAGCGACCACGGGGCCGCATGTGCCTCCACTGCAGTCTGATCAGCCTTCGCGAAGCTCTTCCGTACTTCTACTCTTTCAACATACCCGCAAACAATGAAATCGTATGTGTCACCCATTGTCGCAGTTGTTTCCGGAAAATGCCAATGAATGAGAGAGGGTTTGACAAGAGATTGGGCTTACTGATGCTAAGGGAACGCAAGTCACATTAACATTTACATAGACGGCGCGGAATCTCGCTCATCTGGAATACCATCTTCAAGATCGTCTGGACTCTTGACGCCTTCTTGGAGCTGTGTGCGGGGGTTGCAGAAGCAAGCGCGCGTGTGGTCTTCAGTGGACGCGTTCGAGGTGGGGTGCAGAGATGGCGATCGGATGCTTGGCTGTCGTTCCGTCCGTTCGACTGCCGCACCGCACTACTAGATCGGGCCAGAAATGAGGCTCACATCTCAAGATCGGTCCGCTCTTCCTAACGGGGTGAGTACGTCTTTGCACATGCTTGAAGTCTGTATTCATTCCGGTGCTCAGGAACAAGCGCAGACCCCGTCTCAGTGTCCCACTTGAGACCCAACTTCGAGCGAAATGCCCATGAGAGCATTTTCGGAGTTGTCTGTCTTCTTCGATGAATGGACGGACCGTGTCCCGGGCCTCTACAGCTGTCCGTTCTGTAGATAATCGGTGGACCCGGGATCTGATCCTGAAGGCAATTGTTCCTGCGGCTCTGGTGTTCGATCCGCAGCGCTGGGTCAGATGAACATGTCTGGATCATGTGCAATGAGATTGTGGCTGCCACGCTGCGCCAGCGACCAGAAACACCGCACTGGGCTGACAAGGTTGATGGGTAGCGTCATAGCTCCTTGTGGGGTAGAGAGCTCCTCCCCATGGGGCCAATATGGGCTGAAAACAAGCGGGCGACATCAAGAATGGTACCCGCCTGCAGAGATGTGCAGTCGATCAGACGGGGGCCAGGCCGTTCATTCGGTAGTCCAAGTCTGATGAAGGACTGCGAGCAGCGATTTTGCCATCGCTGCCGTTTTGCTGGATCGAGAGTAGGCGACCGACTCTGCGTTCCAGAGTAACCTTGGCTGCCTGGGGAGTCGAGACAGAGGCGTACTGAGCATACATACTGTCTCAAATGTAGAGTATGTTGCGTGAACAGGTGAAGGATGATGTTGTTGTTGAAGGAGTGAGGATGGAGGACCACAACCGACGTCGAAATAGGAGACGCCAAGCGACAGGGATGATGAGATTCACGCCTGAGGCGGAAATGAGAATTTGCTACATTGTCCGCGTCTCTATATGAACACCAAAACATTCACCTACAACCTCGCCAATGCTGCTCGGTCACCCCCCTTGATTGGAAGTTGCAGCTGCTTGACATCGTCCTGCGTGAGCTCCGCCCTCGCCCTTACAGCAGACAGGTCTTCGCCTGTAATGTCACGCGTCTCACGAGCTGGATTATATCCCAGCCGCTCCCGCCCATCCCTCACATGCTCGACCTCACTCCATGCCAGCGCCGGCTTGCCATCAGATCTCCGGAGAATTACGACGTTCGCTGTGCCATCTGGTCCGGATGTGAATTGCAGGCATGTCTGAATGCGAGAGGGAGGGTCCCCAGACCATCCTCGCAGCTGCCATACGAGTGCACAGATTCCAGTCAGGCCAGTTGTTCCCGCAAATCCTTGTGAGTTGGAAGCGTCCGCTGGAGGCGCGAAGTCGAACTCGGTGAGCGCAGGACGGACACCGTGCTTGGCATCGTGTCGAACCTGCAGAACTTGGATGTCCTTGGGGCCTATTTGGGCCTGCCTCAAAGCTGCGCGAACTGCAGTGCTCGCTGTGCGAGAGTGGTTGGCACCACCAGCTGCTCGTGAATGAAAGCGACTTGTCAATGTGCAGGCTCGAATCGACACAGCACCGTCCTTGAGATACGCATGCGAGGTCAAGAAGAGGTCTGAAACGAGCACCAACGCCACTACTTGTCGCCCCTTGGAAGCTTCCTGTCACATATCAGCTTCCTGTCCAGTATACTGTGATTTGCAAAGAGCTCACCTGATCGAATCCAATCACCAATGTGCAATTCGACTGACCCGACCTGATATGCTGGACCGCTGCGAAGAGCCCGGACTCATTGTCGATCTGAGCTACTGGTGCTCCTCGCATGCCAAACGTCTGGAAAGCAGACCGCGGTATCCGCAAATCATCAAGAAAGCAGGCAACACTCTGATCCACATCGTCGTAGGTCGCTCCAGCATCAAGTAAGGCTTTAGTTCCAGCAACGAGAGCACCCTTGTGAAGATTGGGCGGGTTTGCGCTCGCGTCTGATGTGCCGATTCCAGCGATATGGGCGTATGATGGCTTCATCTTCTCTGCTCGCCGTACAGCTGAAGTTGATTCAAGGTTTGATCAGGATCGTTTGTTTGGTCTCTCGAATGGGAGCTTGTGTCGTGCTGATGATACAGCTGGTCCAAACCAGGTCTCCCTCCGCAATTGTAATGGATGCGACTGTTCAGTTGTCTCCGGAAGTTTCTCGCTAGCATCGAGTACTGATTTACACACAGACCAGAACGCTATGGATCATGCTACAGCCAAGGTTCGTAGCCGCGGGTATGCGACGCGGTATCGCGACCCCAGCCCCTCCGAAGCTAAAATCTGCGGATCGACCACTGACGTCTCCACACCTTGCCGTCACCCACAGGGCGAGTCTGGAATCGATCCTCATGTAGAATCACCAGCTAGGATTCAGGCTCGCTATTTCTCTTGTTCCGATCTCACCCTTTGGCTTGGTGTAGTACGAACGAGATAACCGAACCCACTCCATCTGAGGTGCCGGGACTTTAGTTTCACTACAAACGAACACCAATAACACAGACTCTGTAACTTCTGATAGATTCTCGAGTGCGACATCCTCCAAAAAACGACTCAACTCAATACGAGTCTTTCCCGTGGATCACAGCATCAGCAGAGCGCAGTAAATCCTGGACATCCATGACTGCCGACGGCAGCGGTATTCACAAAATTGCCGCAATGACAGAGATCCAAGAATACTACGATGAGCATGGCCGCCCTCCTTCAATTGTATATGGACCAGCAACCCCGATTCCTCTCACGATGACCTTTAGCGAACTGCTGGACCACCACGCAGAAGTTCGAGGAGACCGACCAGCAGTCATATCGCACCCTCAAGATGGTCACACCCTGTCATTCAAGCAGCTCCGAGAACGAAGTATACGACTTGCACGAGCCATGTCCAAGGATGGTATTGGAAAAGGTGATCTGGTTGCAATCTCACTTGGAAGCAGAGTAGAGTACTTCGAGACATTCTTCGCCTGCACGTATCTAGGAGCTGCCTTGGTGTTATTGAACTACGCGTACGCGGAGTCGGAGATGTTGGCTCTGCTCAAGATCGTCAGTGAGTTTTGTCAGAGTGCTCACAATTTCTGAGCACCGTGCTGAAAGAGCGACAGAACCCAAAATGATGGTGACCTCTCCTGGCTTCACGTTCTACGACTATACGAAGGTCCTGCCGAAGATCGCAGAGCAGGTCTCTTCAGTCAAGAAATTCATCATCATGGAAGACCTCGAGCGGAAATACAATCTCACATCGCCACTGGACAGGATGGCCAGCTATGAGGAATACCTGGAGCAATTTGACGCAGATGTCACAGCACTTCCTCAGGTCTCAATCTCGCCACATGACATGGTCAATGTTCAATTCACCTCCGGCAAGTACCTACTGCCACTCTATCAGAAGCAAAAGGACTAATAGTTGCAACAGGCAGCACGGGACTGCCGAAGTCCGTGGCCCTTTCACATTACAACATCATGAACTGCGGTCGATACATCTGGCAACAAACACGAATGTCAGACCAAGATCGGGTCTGCTTGCCCGTCCCGCTGTTCCACTCCTTTGGCATGATTGTTGGTGCGTTGCAGATTCTCCTGAGTTCAAAGCATACAGACTGACCATAACCAGGCATAAGTTCAAGCACCGTGGCGGGCTCATGTCTTGTCCTACCCTACGAAATTTTCAACTCGAAGAAGACCCTCGAATGCATCGACAAATACAAGTGCACGGCAATCTACGGAGTACCGACCATGTTCGTCACCGAAATGGAACTGAAGGACTTCGACTCTTACGATAGGTCGACCATCAAATTCGGAATCATTGCCGGAGCGGCCATGCCTCCGGAGCTTCTACGACGAATTATGACTAAGTACCCGTGTCCTCGGGTGTATACGTGCTGGGGTATGACGGAGCTTAGTTCATTTGCGACGATGATGCACGAGACAGATCCGTTCGACAAGCGAATCAAGACTGCAGGACGACTGTTCCCTCACTTCGTCGCCAAGATCGTGGAGCCGAACAGTGGCAAGGTGTTGCCATGGGGTGAGAAGGGAGAGATTGTTGCTAGTGGCTATGGGTGAGTTCGGAAGACCTTACTCCTCTCACCAGATCGTAACTGATGTCATATCCAGTCAAATGTCCGAGTACCTGAACAACAAGGAGAAGACCGAAGAGACTTTGCGATATCACCAGGAGGACCTACAACACGGTGGCGTTGGCGGACTCGATGATGGGTGAGCGAACAAGGGTGCCATAGCTTTGAACTTCTACTGATCTTCTACTAGCACTGTCCTTCGCCGCTGGATGCATACCGGCGACGAAGGCTACCTTGACGAGGAGGGCTTCTTCGTAATCTCCGGTCGCATCAAAGACCTCATCATCCGCGGTGGTGAAAACATCTCTCCTATGGAAATCGAAGACCGCCTTGTCGAGCACGAAGCCATTGCCCAGGCCTCCATCGTCGGCGTCCCTGATGATAAGTATGGCGAAGAACTGGGCACTTTCTTGGAGCTGAGAGAGGGCTGCGAGAAGCCTTCTGATGAGGCTATTCGAGCCTTTGTGAGGGAGAAGTTGGCGAGATTCAAGGCTCCTCGATATTTCTTCTGGCTAAAGGACGGTAAGGCGCCGGATGATTGGCCTAAGACTGCGAGTGGAAAGATTTCAAAGCCGGATTTGAGGAAGATTGTCGAGAAGCTCATTTAGATTATAGATTGTGAACTCTGACCACATGCCTTCCCGTCTCCCATCTCATAGCATGCTGTCTGCATGTTCCAGAAATTCCATGATGTTCACGTTCTCTATGGCGGCCTTCACTCGGAGTCGGCTCCGGCAACAGCAATGCCCAATATTCCGACAAAACCGACAACCTCGTTTCATCGTTTCTGTGGCTTCCCAGTCAGCAATTCTAGATCTTCCTCGCCTGCACAATGCTCTTCCAGATCACTCGTATCTCTCTTCCTTGGACCAAGACACAGTAATTCTCCCAAAATAGGCAATCGAGAACGAGGGGTCAGTGCTCGGCCGATGGCGAAGTCAGCCGCAGGCCGGACAACGTTCGGTACACACCCCTGCAGAACCGCTCCGTCCAGGCGCCGTCGACCTCGGGTATGGGGCTCCGCAACCACTCCACAGTCCGCTGGGTTTGGCTTGGCTGGGATTCGGAGGAGCTACGTCTAGCCCGCGAGATCACCACTACACTGTGACAGACATTGCTGAACGACTTTGTGATTTTCCTGGAGCGCGCCGGACCATATTGACTTCTTTGACATTGATTGAACCGGGAAACTTTGAAGCAAATATGGCACCAACATACGGAGCAAAGATCATTGCTCGGGCACTTCATGATCTCGGCGTAAAGGTGATTTTTGGACTTCCTGGACTTCCTTGCACAGATATTGGACAAGAGGGGCTTTACCTGGGCATTCGATTCATCAGCTTTCGAAATGAACAAGCGGCAGTCTACGCTGCTACAGCATATGGATACCTCACGGGAACACCTGGAGTCTGTATCTCGGTCGGAGGACCTGGTGTCTTCCATGTGATGGCTGGTGTATGTGGCAATCAATTGACATATCAGACTTTGAAATGCTTATGAAGAGACAGATCCCACACGCAATGGCAAACTCATGGCCACTTCTGGTCCTTTCTGGTTCAAGCGAAGTACACAACGGCGGTAAGGAGGCTTTCCAAGAAGTCGATGCCATCTCCCTACTCAGACCTCATGCCAAGTTCGCTGGCAGGCCGCACGCAGCGAGCGCAATTCCAAAGTACATCAAAGACGGTTACCGGGCTGCGATGTTCGGACGACCTGGAGCTTCTTTCATTGATCTACCTGCGAACCTGATTCTTGGCCATTATGAAGTTGAGAGGAATCAGCTTCAGCCATATGCTGGACCACCGTTGTCAGTCGCACCCGACTACAAGATCAAAGAAGTTGTGAACGCTATCAAGTCGGCCAAGGCGCCTCTTGTGGTGTTTGGTAAGGGTGTTGCATATTCCCGTGCTGAGGATCAGATCAAGGCTCTCGTTGGCCGAACTGGTCTTCCCTTTGTACCAACTCCAATGGGCAAGGGCGTGATTGCTGATTCAGATCCCAACAACTACTCTGCGGCCAGATCAACTGCCTTGAAAGAGGCTGATGTTGTCCTGGTTCTTGGCGCGAGGCTCAACTGGATTTTGTCTTTTGGTTTGCCACCGAAGTGGAGACCGGATGTGAAGATTATTCAAGTCGACATCGCCGCGGACGAGCTTGGAAAGAACGGCGGTGACCCTTACTTGAGTCTTGTGGGTGACGCTGGCCTCATTGTAGAGCAAATAAGCAATGCCCTGGGCAACTGGAGGTGGCAAAGTCAAGGAACAGACTTCCTACGGAAACTCCAATCTACCAAATCACGAAATGAAGCGAAGGCTGCAAAGAAAGCCGCCAACAAGAAGGATCCCATGCCATTTGAATACGCCTACGACATCATCAAAAACACGCTCAACGGCCTCTCCGACCCCAAGAATGGCGACATTGTGTACTGCTCAGAAGGTGCGAACGCCATGGACATCGCTCGTTCAATCTTCACGGTGGAACACCCTCGGATACGTCTGGACGCTGGTACCTATGCAACCATGGGTGTCGGTCTTGGCTATGCAGTCGCAGCCTACACAGCCTACAACCTCACGGGGGAAGGCAAAGCCGGCAGCACAAACCACAAGAAAGTCGTTTGCATAGAAGGCGACAGCGCTTTTGGTTTCTCGGGCATGGAAGTTGAAACAATGGCTCGTTTCCAAATGGACATTCTCGTTTTTGTTATGAACAACAGTGGACTCTATCGAGGTGATACTGCTGATTCAAAGACCTGGGAGGAGAAGCGAAAGAATACTGTTGCCGGCACGACGCAAGGCAATGGTGGGCTGACGGCTTGGTCTCTGGGATATCAGACTGCGTATGAAAAGGTTGCGGAGATGGCTGGTGGTATCGGCATTGCGGTCAGGACGGCGGACGAGTTGAGGAAGGCTACGGAGATTGGTTTCAAGGCGAAGGTACCTGTGGTGGTGAACGTGATTATTGATCCTCAGTCGGATCTGCCTATGGTAAGTCAAGACGTCCTCAAAGCTGGCGAATGATGGCGCTAATCGTGTCTTAGGACTTCTCATGGCTTGATATGGTTGAGAAGAAAGACCAGGCGAAATTGTAAAAAGGTATTGATCGATATGTGAAGGACGAATGGCGAGTAGTGTGTTTCGATTTCGGCATGTACGCATTAACAGCGATTTAGATTACGATGAAATGGTAAACAGCGACAACATCAATATGCGACACCACAACAAGTCTCCGTTGCATGCACTGCTTCTGGTGACCTCGCAAATAATACGAAGAACGTCTGAGGTTTCCTGGATGAGGCAGAACCAGCCTGTTCTGACTTCGCTAGTTGGCCAGACCGAACGACAGTACCAATCACGAAGGGCACTGTAGTGCCGATCCTACGTCGTGCCTCGGCGGTGCCATTTGAACAAAACTTCACCTCTTCCTCGAAATATGAAGAGACCCTTGATCAAGAACACTATCACATCAAACAAGTACAGATAGCGAAAATGCGTGATCTCTCTCTCCTCATCTTGGCCCCTCTGGCTCTCGCCTCAGCGATCCAAAAGCGAGCAACAGCAAACGATGTCAACAACGATATCACGGGAATCGATGTGGCTGTTCGAAGATTGACCGCCAAGCTCAATGCATACCAAGGCGGTATCCAAGAGCAAGTCAAGAGATACACTGTTCCTCATTTTGACTCCTTTGGAACTGATACTTCCGCAGAGCCTCCCCTGTCTTCAACGCCTCCCTAGCAGTCCACGCCATAAACCGCAAAGGATTCGCCGACGCCAACGCCGCCCCAGGACCCTTCTCCTCTGCAGATTCAAAGAAAATCGTTGACAATGTCTCTAACTCCGTCGGCGTGTCCATCCCGGAGAGTGTGGCTGTGATCGAAGCGAAGAAGCCTCTCTTTGATGCGGCAGAGTTGTCGAGCTTGATCAAGGCGACGATTGATTTGCTGAAGAGTGACCATGAGACGTTCTCTTTGGCGGTAGGGGCGAAATTGAGTGCGGATCAGGTTTTGGCGGGAGCGGCAGCGGCTGGGAAGATCGATGCTGTGCTGCAGGGAGCGAGTTTGTATTATACTGTTTAAGAGGACAGTACTGCTCTTGTCAGAAGACGTGTCTGGCGACGGGAAAGATTGACCGAAGTGTTCGTGTTGGATGCGAGGATTGACATCGAGCTTATCTTCATCCACGAGCATGCGATGCCGGCTTCTTTTCGACGAAGCTTGATCATCTACTCATCAGGGTGAAATGACTCTATTTTGCTTTCTTGGAGTGCTTGCGCCGGTCCCGTCGTCGTTGCCGTCGTCGTCGATAGATTTGGTCGATGACCTGCGGCGACCCTACGGATACCACCGAAACCCAACCAGATTTGCATCGAATTGCTTCTTTCCGGACGATGTTTTCCAAATCGTTCATCGTCTGCACTGGCTGATCTTCGATGAGCAGGGGGCTCAACTCCTCCTCCAAGAAACCTTGCCGAACTAAGCACGCCTTGAAGGCCATCAAGCTCTTTGAAATCAGCCTCCCATAAGGTAGGAGACCGTCCCCCTGAGGCTCATCTGTGAAGATAGAGTCTATGCTCTTACAACCCGGCAGGACGATGATGCGCCCGTGGTGAAACCGGGGGTCTGATGAGAACGAGGTGATTGGCACTCGATGCATGCCCTCCATAGGTGTCGAACGATCGGTCGGTGCCACTCCCTCCTTTACCAGCAGCCAATACTTAGCTCGACGCAGCCTGAAAGCTACGCGGCGTATATTCTCATCTGTGTCCTGCTCCGGATTGCGATGTAGCTCGGTTCCGCACTGCACACAGGTGTGGTTGGCTGTAAGATCGGCGAGATTGAACTTGCGGCCACATTTCATCGCGAAAGGCTCCAGGGCAGCTTCGAGCCAATCTGTCAGTGAAGTTGAGGATTTCGATTCCAGTGTATCTTACCATTGCTGTTGATCCGCCCACTCTCCTCTGCGGCTTGATCGAGGAAATCCTCCCGGCTAGGGTGCTCATGAAACCGCATATTCTTCTTCTTGTAACTGGTCGCCGTCTTCTTGATCTCAAGACTCTTGGTGTCTGGAGAGCCTACGCTGGGGCTGATTGCGAGCCCCGAAACCGAAACGCACAGGTCGGTGGTAAGACTGTTGCCCATTTTGAAAGTCGCAGTCTTGAAAGCAGCGATAGGCGAGTAGGAAGGAGGGTTGACCGTGTTGTTAGTGTTCAGTCGAGGTACGCATACTATGATAGCAAGTCTTCGGCTTCAGCCCCTGGTGAATGCTCTGTTCGTTCACTTGCTGCACTGACAATGCATGTGATAAAGACTCCGTTAGGTCATAGCTCACGCAGCTCGTGAAATTCATGCGTCTAGCCATATTTCCAGCTTCTTCTCCTAAGTGAGAGCTCCGCTAGTCTCACGTGGGGCCTTCATGAGTATTATGGCCTGTTGACGGTGTACATTCGTGTCAGCTCGTGGCCAACGGATGTCACATGAATTTTGTTCTTACCGCTGAGAGTGTAGCTCATAGCTTATAACAGGCATATGTTGAGCCATAGTCCAGTTGTATTGCGTCGATGCACACTACTGAAGTTCGAGCTGGCCGCTCCGTTTGCACTTAGACCCCTGCAAGTCTTGGCATTCATGTGAAAGCTCGTAAGAACTTCATTCCGTTTGGCACCTCCAGAACGGCCGTAGCAGCTCCTCATGGCTATCTCAAGGATCCCGAGGCCTATTGAAATCTGGGAGCGCCTTTCGCTTTGCTTCGTTCAAGACCACCCACCTGCGTCTGCTCTTCCGCTTCCGTCTCCGTCTCCGCCCGCAGTGGCAAATGCAGCACATTCTCCAAAAACCACGTCACCGCCTTCTCAAGTCCCTCTTGAGTGTAAACGCATATGTCTCCGACCCAAAACCGGTCCAGCTCCGTTCTCATGTGAAGAAGCTCTGCGAGGCCTCTCAGCTCTTCCAAGATCTTCTCGATAGCCAGGTCGCTAACGTCCACGATAGTACCTTCATCTTCTTCGTCTACTGCGGACTCATCACGAACTTCTCGCTTTGCTTTTGCTGATGTTCTTGAGTTGTCTCCTTCTTGCATCATCGGCTCCTCGACATTGAAGACGCCGTTCGAGACATATCTTCCATCTCGCTTGCCATTCTCTGTCTTGGGAGGTGCGTCTTTGGCGAACTTCTTGATCGATACAGTGCGTAGTAGTGTGTGCTTGTCCCATGGAGAGAAAATGTCGACGTTGACTGCCTCGAGCTCGGCGACTTCTGAGTAGCGGGCGAAACGAACGTGGAACAATGGCAAGATCTCCTGGAGATGGTTGGCTTGCTGGTGGCGCGAAGGCTCACACATGCACGCAGTTGGTTTGATGAATCCTGAGAGAGAGATTGGTTCAGCGGCAATGCTACGGGCTCAAGAGGTAATGGAGAATCGCACCTCTCCAGCACTGCGGACAGCCCGTGTCTTCCACGGGGAACGCGATCAATTTGGGCCTTGACGGGAGTGCCATGTTGCTTATGTATTAGTTTTTGTGTTTGCTATTCCGCGCATAGAACATTCTATGAGGCGGAAGAAGGCGCTAGTCGTCGAAGTTCGCTTGCCAAGAAGCCCGTGCGTCGTGGCGTTGAGTGAATGTGAAGTGAGAAGCTGCGCTATCTCAACGGCTGCTGCATCGTGTGCATCAGCTGAAACGATGGTCAGCTGCACAGCCATCTAACCTCAGACTGAGAGACCTTTCTAGGTACTTACTTTCGGTGCATCTATCTCCATCGTTTGCCCAACTCAAAAAGCCCAGAAGCTGCTCTTCATGGGCGACGCAAGCCCTTAATCCGTCGAGATTCCCCCGTCTGCCGCAACCCGCCCGCCATTCAGAAAAAGAAGAACGTGAAGTACTTACTTTTAATCCGGTCATCTCTGCCTTTGAATGTGCCTCTGCGGCTCGTGAAGTGGTATTCAGCGGCGTCGCCATGGGAAGATCCGTCGAAGTCGCCTTCTCCATCGTGACGTCGCTCGGCTTGTTGTCTCCATCTGATCAATCGTCTCTGGATGAGCGACTGCCGCTTCATCGTCTTGGTCGAAGGTCGGAAGAGGGAGATCGAACTGCCGTCTGAGCCTCTCAATCCTGCGAAGTAGCTCCTGAATTCGCTCGTTCCACATGCGGTCTTCTTCCTCCCTCTGTCTTCTTTGTAAATCTATTCCTCGGTGCTGCGTTTCTTGCTGCTGGTCGATCTCGCGAATTCGAGCTAAGATGTCATCGACGCTCTCGCTCCAGCTAAGGTCGTCTAAGTCGATCCATTCGTGTAGGGTGGTTCGGCAAGTAGGGCAGCTGTTGGATGTCTCGAACCATGTTGTTGCACACTCAAAGCAGTAGCGGTGGCCGCAGCTTGTCAACACAGCGTCTCTGATCTCTGCCAAACGTCAGCGGTCGCCGCGCCTGGAGGGCACTTCCGACTCCGATGCCGCCAACTTACCTTCGTAGCATATTGGGCAGCTATCGTCCTCGATGAGCTCGTCTCGAGATGGAAGCGACATTCCATATGGCTGAAGATCTTTCGAATAGCGCTGTACACTGGAAATGTTCTGAGTTGCGATGGTAATGTTGTTCTGAGTGAGCCTGCACTAGAGGTGAGGTTTTTTGAAGCATGCGAAACGGCTGGACCTGAAACTTTCATGTGAATGCACAATACACTTCCGTTGGTAGTCTACACGAACCTCACCTCGTTTTTCACCTCGCTTCGTGACATGCTTCAAGACTGGGCATCTTCTTTCAATCTCCGTCACCCGCTCGAATATTGTGCCAGGTGCTAGCCAAACATGATCGAATGAACACGAGCCAGATAATCAGACTCGGTCTCGTTGACTCCGCGTGGAACAGCGGCCTTCACAAAGTCACTATACTGTCCCGCATGTGCAAATCCAGCCAGGTCGTGGTCTTGCGTGAAATGTGAAGCAGAAGCTGGCGGCCGACTCGTTGACATGGTGGCGGTTAAGCTGTGAAATCCTGGCGGACTCGTCGTGAACGGATTTGATGTGCAGTTGAGCGGCTACCAAACAGCGGACTTGGCACATGAGTTTGATGATTGTCCTGGAAAAGAGACGAGCTCTCTCTGTCTAGGTTGTCCCATCTGCGGAACGGGTTGTGTCTAGTGCCGGATGGCGTTGGGTTGTTGTAGTGGAATAAAGAACCTGTGCCTCCCGCGCTTTCAAAGAGTGATCGTCCACGGGATGGGAACAGTGGCGGTTCGGCAGATGAGAAGGGGGAAGGTGGGTTTGATGGGAAGAGTGATGAACCACCGAATAGAGGTGGTGCATGCGGTCCAAATAAGCCTCGTGGAGGATCTGATGCTCGAGTGTTGGGCACTGGCACACTCCAAGAACCTTGAGAAGAACCATAGAGGACCTGACGGCATGTGGGACATGTATTATGGTCCCGAAACCAAGGTCTGGCACAGTCGAGGCAGAAGGTATGTCCGCAGTCCGATCTGAAGGGGTTTGTTACGTCTGAAGCAAGTCAGTAGCGAGATCAACGTGGGAGCCTTTAGACGCGAGGAGCCGTACCATCGCGGCAGATCGGACAAGTCTCAATTGCCATCTGGTTTAAGAATTCGTTCTGAGTTGGAGGAGCCATGCTGTTGCTGTGTAAAGCTGTTAGAGTTGTCAAGAAGGAAGGATCTAAATTGTTCTGGAAGCCACGAGAGCAGTTCGAGGAGCCTTCCGAGGTTCAAATACTGCTACTTTTTCCGTCTCGCAGAAGAGAAGATGGAGCAAAGTGAGATATGTGAACGAGACCAAGGTGTCTTAGCAGCATCAGTGAAGACCTCTTGTACCATGTTGAGTCCTTCCGTCGTATACTGAGACACACTGCCCGAGCCAACCTCGAGATTCAGACTGCCTGGCTAACCCGATGGTCGTAACTAGTTTTGAACGAGGCTGAGATCTCTACAGGGCTTGAGTCAGTTTAATGCACTGGCATATGTCTCTGAGGCCCGCTGTCTTACCTCCATAGCCAGTTGGGCATCCCTCAGGAGCACCAATCGCCTCTCAATGCCTGCTGCATGAGGACATTCCTGTGACTCTGACCATCATGCCCGTGACGGCCCTCTCAGCCCCTCCAGCCTCACCTCCTCTCCCCCATACTGCTCAGAAACTCCTCCTTCGTAGGCAACACCACCACCTCCTCTTCTCCCACAGCTCCTTGATCTCCTTCCATTCCCCTAATCGAGCTCAAACTTCCTCGGCCCGGAAGACGCATGTGCTCCTGCGTAATCCTCATCTCTCCATTGACGCTCAGATCAAGAACCATGACCAGCGGAAGAGGCTCGTAGACGGCAGTGCGGCAGCTCGGACAAGAGTGCGAGGACTGAAACCAGGTGCAGGCGCAGGATAGGCAGAATGTGTGGTTGCATGCGGTTGTGAAGGGAGTAGTGATTGCTAAGAGGAAGGTTGTTAGTGTGTTAGTAGTGGAGAGGAGAGTGGCGGTTACGTACTTTCGTAGCAGATCGGGCAGCTGACTGTAGCCATGTTGGCAGAGTCGGACTGTTCTGGCGGTGGCATGCTGTGCTTGCTTTGAGGAGGCGGATGTGCCAATGTTGTTAGTCGAAGTCAAAGAAGGTGAAGGTGAGTAGCGGAAAATCGAACAGCGATGATGCAGCGCACAACGCGAGTGCCAAGCGGACCGTGTCGCTGCTTGCACGTGAAGTGAAGCCGGATTCTTTTTGGTATCTTGTGAGCACCATCAGGCCACTATAGCTTACTCTCACTCCCATTCTGCCCGCCGTTGCTGGTGCTTCGTTTGGCCACGTTCCTCGCCGCACTCAACGCAAAACAAACATGATGACTGAGCGCCACAACATCTCCCTCCTCATCCCAAACCACTAACTCCAAATCATACCTCCCGTTCTTGATAACCTTCGTCATCAGCCTCATACCCAGGAACTTCCTCCCACCTTCCGGCAACGCCTTCTTAACATCCAAATTCAGCAGTAGCGTAGGATACCAAAATTGCACTTTCTTCTTCGTCTCCCTCCGAATCTCTTCAATATTGGGATGGTCCTGTAAGCGAGGGTCGTATTGATCATTTCCCCCTAAAATGTAAGATTCAAGAACTTGCGGGAACATATCCACCAAAAACCCTAGCTTCTCATTCGTCCAAGATTCTCCTTCCTCTCGCAAACACATCCACATATCGTATACATTCTGCGCGGGCTGGCCATTTCGAGGGAACCAGGTTCTGACATGCCTGCCGGCTTTTCGAAATTCGGAGTTGGGCCATTGGCTGAGTTCTCTCCAATTCGGGTCCCCGTCCGGATCTTGGAGTAGGCGGGTGGGGGAAGAGACGATTAGCGGTAAGCGCTCGGGATTGGTTTTCCAGTCCGTGTTGAAAGAGACACCTTTTTCTTGGGAGAGGTTGGTGTTGGTGAGATATCTATATCGCCACGAAGCAAGCTGGTGAGCATGTCGAAGTCGACGGTAGAGTGGCGGCGTTCTTCAGAGTGGGTGGAGTTGGCGTAAGAGGTGTATGGCGAGGTGGAGGCATGCTTGGAGGAGTAGGCAGGTGTATGGTGCGTGGAAGTGGAGGGCGAAGACTTACCCAACAACTTCTTCACGCCCATCTTGAACGAGCGAGACGTGGACGATTGATGTCTGTCTCCCGAGTTTGACATTTTTGACGAGGAACTTTGCTGGTCCAGTTTGTGTTCTCCTCAAGAAGTCGAGATGAAGGGCTAGAGTATGAGGTTGATCTTGTTTATGTAGCGTGGTCTCGAAATGTTTCTTGGCGACTTTCTGTTTGGTTCGGGACAAATCGTGAGTATATATGCACCTGGCTAAACCCTCACATGGAGAATGGGATGGTCGTTGAGAGACTTACTTGTATCGTGGCCGTGACGTACCCACCGTGTGGAACTGCTACCTTTTAGCATGTGATGCGATTGCACGAAGTAGGGCCGACAAGGTGTGTGGGAGAGGGGCGGAGCGGAATGGAAGAAGATTGGGCGGGAGCTTCTGGCCGGAGAGTGACGGGCTCTGGTCAACTTCTTGGCGAAGATATGCCTAAGGGTGAGGGTGGGTTAGGGTGTCACATACCTGACCCAATACACCAATCGTCTTTGAAGTCCGCGCTGTATGTATTCGAATCGATCTGTTTGACCGCAGTCGCTTCTTCGAATCCCGTCATGACTGCGTGCTGTCGTCCTGGTCTTTATGCTGTATGTCGGATGCTGCCGGACTTCAGGCGCTTCAAATCAAAGGTCACAAGATGCTTGACTCCGCGTCAGCTGTATCGTTGTATTTCGTGTCTGATTACTATCGTTGTTGATGGCAGAGGGAGATGGAAGTCGTTCGTACCCGCCTGCCTCGGTAGGCCTCACCTCGCGACTGCCAAGACCTCGGTCTCGGAATCCGCATGAACCGCTCCGCTGCTGCCGCGAACTCCATCGCATCACTTACATTCAGTCTTCCCGAAGAGACGAGTATTGCCATTGCTCATCCTCAGCCCAGATGGTCATCCTCATCATACAAGTCAGCAACAATTCTTTTCAAAGACCGCCACTCCATGCAACCCGGCTTCCCCGTCTTGGAGAACGTGGAGGAGGAAAGTGGATCCGCATTCAACGGCAGAGAAGCGAAGTTTCACCGTGAGAAAGTGACGTCGTCCGCGAGATCTCTCCCATCTCAGTCTCACTTCATCTCTTCGGTGGCCGATATCATTGCACGCCGTAGCGATTGGTGTACTGTCGACGGCCACCAATGGAAGTCCTACCAATACGTAGCCAATCCACCGACAGGAAAACGGGATGGGGGCGAGAAGAGGCCGCATCGCAAGACAGTCGAGGGCACACTTTCCATTCATGTTCCCGTTGTGAGGGCAGCGGCATAGATTCCGATACCTCGATCATGAAACGACGAGATGAGAGACAGCAAGGCTCCCTAGCCATAGCCATCAAACTTGAAACCTCATTTCAGATTTGAACTCAATCTGCCTCGCGACTCACTCACCATATCCATGAGATCCGTGAAACCGCTTCAAGTTCCTGTGAACACATAGTCAATCCGAACATCTCTATGTAGCACTGTGAGCTTTTGCATGTAGTATATTACACTCGCTGTTCCCGCCATCGTGCTCCAGACGCCGCGCTTCTCCCACAAATCAGAACAGAATATAGGCAAGAAGTGCTCCCCGAGGGCACAGTCTGCGCACTATCGCATGTATCGAGCACTCAAGCCTGCGAATGCGTCAGGGCTGTGTCGCCCATTGCCCGCCCAACCTTGAAAATCCACGCTCTCGTTGCTCACATGTCGCCCGCCGGGCTGCTGCTGAGCTGCGAACGGATTCATATTCGACATCATTGCAGGAGGCATTGTCGCCGATCTCTGCGGGATTTGTTCCTGTGGTGCCATGGGAGTGCCATTTTCGGGCACGGTCTGCATCGGTCGTTGTGGAGCGAGTTGGGGATAGTTATAAAGTGCGAGAATCGACGACTTATCGTGCCGAGTGGCTTGCTGCGGTTGTGCAAAATGCTGTTGTCCCTGAACGTATTGATGCTGTTGAGGCTGCTGAATCTGCTGCTGGTGCTGCGGTTGTTGCAATTGCGGTTGAGAGGCCTGCTGCTGCTGCCACGGGTTTTGTGCGGAAACTTGCGGCTGTTGTTGAGGCTGCGAAAAGAAATCGGCTTGCTGTCCATAGATGGGCTGCGGCGATGCTACAGGTTGTTGCGAAAAGCCTTGCGGTTGCCATGACGTGCCCCACGGATTGTTCGGCTGCTGCACAGCTGGCGCTTGCTGTTGAGCAGGCTGCGGTGCCCATGGATTGCTTGATGTTAGGTTTTGAGGCTGAGATGGCTGCATCTGCTGCATAAACGGATTCGCAGACTGAAGAGGCTGCGCTGCCGGAGCTTGTTGATACTGCTGACCAGGTGGAGGGTAAGTAGAGGATTGTTGCTGCCAAGGGTTCTGCTGAGGCTGCAAAAACGGATTTGATCCCAGCCCGTTGTTCTGACTGTAAGCCTGCTGGTTACCGCCTGATGACCATGGATCCTGCGTCACGGGCTGAGACACTTGCATCCCCTGGAAGCTACTCTCGAGATCAGTCTGAGCTTGTGCTTGCGGCTGTGGCTGTTGCTGGGGCTGCGCCTGAGGTTGCAGGAACGGATTCCAAGAGGTGGAAGAGCTCGCCTGTGGTGGCACTGACGAGGCGCGCGCTGGTATTGGAGCTGCCTCTCGAACCTCCCAAGGATCTCTCGCCGGCTTCTTCTCCACTGAAAGACCGTTCGTTCCAGAGCTCCCCATTGATACAGGCGTCAGCGCTCTTGGCGGCGGTACCGGACCCGGAGTCACAGATCTCGATATCGGCTTTGTCGCTTCTCCCAGCCGGACAAGTTGTTCAACCGCCTTCTCCACATTCCCACCGGTGCTCTTCAAAATCTCGGTGTTGCGAGAGTTGTCCGGAAACCCCATGTCGCGCAAGTAGATCAATTTCTCATTAAAATTATTGTCCACGGTCGTGATTTTCATGCCAAACAGCTGGCTCGGCTTGTTAAGTCGCTTCGGGCTGGGCAGGTCACGCGATCGACTGTCGCCGCTGTAGGCAGGAGAAAGAGGAGGCGTGATGCGATCATTTCTCTGTTTTGGGAGTGCAGCACTCGAGGATCGCAACGAGAAGCCGAATCTCTTAGTAGGCTTGGGCGGCAACTCCGGCGTGTCTGTGTTCCATGACCCGTTGTCTGTCCCAGTGCTGCCAGTGTTCTGCCTAGCCGCCGGCGCTCTTCCCGTGCTCAGTGTGCGATTGTCGTACTTCTGCCGTATGTATCGCTCAATGGCCGAGTCCACCTCGTCCGCGTCGATTGGGATCTCCGGCTTGACATTCTGAGGGTTATAGACCTTGTTGCTCGCCACGTTGCCCACCTTCTTCATGTTCTCCACCTGCTCGGTGCTCCAGCTGTCCATAGACAGCGACTTGACCTTCGACACATGTGTTCCCAGCTTCCGGTGCAGCGCGGCACATCGCATACAGAGAAAGACTCCCAGGTTCCACGACGCCCATCCTGGATTCTTCGCGCTGCAGTCGGCGCAGCGATCGTTGCCGGGGACTTGGCGGATGAGGTCCTGCAGCATGCGCTCATTGCGAGCCTGCTGGCGCTTGGTGATGGTGCCGGCCATGGCGACTCAAGCGGGCCAAGAATATCGCAAATGCCCCTCCGCTGGCCTCCTACTCCCGCTGTCGGTCTCGATGTGCCACCGAACTCGTCGCGCGGGCGGTGCTGGGTCCTTGCGTGGCAGAAACGGCGGGTGCGACAGGCTCTCGCGTGGGTGGGAGGGCAAGAGCGAGAGACGATGCAGCCCCTTTCTGGCCCTTCGGACAGTCGCGCCTGCCTTCTCCGAACAAGGCGGCTTCCAAGAAAGATACTGTGCTAGGAAATGCTTCTCATCACGAAGAGGACGCAAGACAACAACAAGTAAGAGAGACAAGGCGTGGACGGTCGGTGGGTTGATGTGAGAAACGAAAGATGCGCGTGGCTTGCAACAAGATTACCAAACCGACAGCCCATCCCAGTCCCGAGAAGCGAAAGGAACCCGCCCCATAATTAGCCGTACCCGCTCGGCCACTCCCGTCTTTGTTTCCCGACGTTTCCTCACGCGATTTCTATCCCTTCGACCTCTCACATACTCTCCCATCATCTCTCACACCCTTTCCATTTCGCTGTCCTGCACCGCGGTGTCTACTTCCTCATCCATCATGGCGTACGACGTACGCCCAACATCCCGCTGCTTGCTGTGAAACAAGTGGCAATCGCCACAATGCTCAACGCGTACCAAGTACCTTTGGTAGGGCGGTCAGGATCCGCTGTATTCCTTCAAAACTTACCTTGGTTCATCTCTCGTGCCATCCCGACCGAAGCGACGCCGACGTGCAAACACCATCAGGCATTGTTTCCCGGTGTTTGCTGCTGATGATCGGGCCAGCAATGGGGTGCAGGAAGACAACGAGGGGAACATGATCGAAGCATTGCAGCATGCTAAAGACACATTGAACACTTCATATATGCTCACCTTAACCACAGATGCATTTTGTCGCCCGACATCTTTTGTCGCCAGTCGCAGGCCTGTTGGGCAGCCGCTTGATCGACTTTGAACACGGCAAGACAGCCATGACGGAGCAAGAGAATCAATGCCTGCAGCGAAAATGGCAGGCCATCGAAAGCGAACAGTCCCAGAAACGCATCCCGCCATTACACGCGTTTGCATGTGATCATGCGATCCAGGCTAGTGTTTCAGAAGACTTCTGCGCTTCACTCGCGATGCTTAGGACGGCATTCGACCACCACGCCGGTATAGTCAAAATGACCACGGATATATTGATCGCGTGCAGGAGCGCTCAAAGCGCTGATGTGCCCTTACTATGATAATCTGCATTTGCTACATCTGATTTCATGATGAGGAAGCGTAGTGCTGCGATGCACCACATGCTTTCGACTTCAGCATGTGACAGCGATCGCAGGTGAGGTTTCACTCTGTCGCTGGAGCCTAGCACCATCACCACTGTGTCTTCCTTACTTTTCACTTCTGATCAACTTACAACACGCTCAGTCGCAATACACACAACATCGCCCTACTACGAACAGTCACAATGGCACTTCCATTCAAGACACCATCCCTCAGCCGGCTAAGCCATCCACCAACACTCTCGCTCATCAACTTCACCTGCCCGATTTGCTATGATTCGGCACCCGAAACCACCGCAACTACCGCGTGCGATCACACTTACTGCGCTGAGTGCCTTGACTTTTGGCTTCAAGCCAATAACACCTGTCCGACTTGTCGAAAGGAGCTTTACCAGAAGCAGACACTTGTGCAGGGCAGTCACGGAGATTCGATTCAAGTCGGGTCGGAAGTGGTAGAGTTGATCGATCTCGCCTTCCGCATCGACATCGACGCAGTCAAGCTCCACCTCCATCGACTTATTGAAGAGGGTACGATGGAGAGCGATTTCCAGCACCTCTGGCCTGCCCAGATCGATTATCACCAGACACTCAATTTCGCAATGGCTGCGATCCTGCGCGTTAAGCCCGACCACCAGGATCGATTCGCTCGAGAGGACATCTGCAGGAGCGAGTGGGAGACGGTTGCCGCTATAATCGAAGGCATACTGCGTGCACACCAGATGCACACGATCACGGGCTTCCAACTCTGGCTGGAGCTCTACGAGGCCTTCAAGAATCGTGTCGTTGACGGCAACGGTCGTTTTCCTGAGTACGCTAGCCCGCTCGGATATGAAGGCAGCTTCAAGACTGACGTGTTTTGGCTTTTCGACCGAGTCGCCGATCGTGCGCAGAGAGCGTACCTTGAAGCACAGAGCAAGCCTGCACGCCCATGGCCGTCCGACATCGAGCGCTTGACACTCGATTTCCCTCTCGACGAGACTGCACTGGCTAGAGTCCAACGGGAAGCAATGCAGGGTACTCAGGTCCGCATAACAAGCTCGAAGATGGTTCGTGTGGACTACTTCAGCCTTCTACATGCCGGCATGGCTTGCTTGTTCACGATCAAGCCGGACATGCCAAAGGGTGCCATGTCCTCCCGGGCTCATTCCCGACACGCTGCCGCGATCTGTCGCGATGACTGGGTTCGTGTCGCGAACTCCATCGGAACCACGCTGGCCCATCTTCACGAAGAAGAACTGAATGCCTTGGTGTTCTATCAACGGTTGAAGCGCGACTGCAGGAGCGCACACGGCCGCAACCCAAGATACGGCAAACTCTATAAGGGGCACTCTACCTTCGATCAGGATCTAAAGATCGTGTTGAAGTACATGACGCGCAAGGCCATCGAGCACAAGGCAAGACACTTCCCTCTTACTTCTCGCAAGCCATTCATTCAAGTGTGGGATGAAGTCAAGCTTGATGGGGATGCCAGCCGCTGGCTGTTCGATGTGGATATCGGCGATGAGGAGGAGGCGGAGGAAGACGATGACAATGATGAGGACTTACAAGATGCTGGTGGCCTGGATGAGAGCTCAGAATATGAGGACGAGTAAGAGGAGGATATTTGGAGATCGACGATTACCAATCTCACGACACGCAAAGAATGCCACCTGCAAGATCGGGTCCGATGATGTTCGGGCTAAGCCCAGCGATTATAGTCACGATTGGTATCAGAGGAGAATGTATATACAGAACAGAAAGCATGAGGAAGCTGGGATACTCGCAAGCCTCAGGCACCAACTTTTTGTTTGAACACTGACTTTCACATGCAGAGCTCAACACGCTTCGCCCCACCCCGCGTTCTGGGTCTTTGGACTCTGTCCCACCTCCGCATTGTCAACCTGAGCACCAACATCCAACAACAAACTCAGAGTCCGCCGAGCATCGACCTCCACCGAATCCATTATCTTACCGAGCGCTGCCTCAACATCTCCCAGTTTCAAGCTCGCCTCCTTCCACGTCTACCGACATCAACTGCGACTCCTGCCGATCCTCGACTTTTCTTCATCCTCGACTCTTTCTAGCGCGGGGCTCTGCTGTACCTCCCGTGAACAACTTCGAGTCTTCACAAAACATTATGGCGCCGCGAAAGGCTACGATCGAGAAGAACGAATTCCGCGCCATGCTGGAAACGCCACCAGAGGAACAAGACAACTGCCCCATCTGTTACAGCACTCCCATTTTGCCCTTCCAAACGCCTTGCAAGCACACGTTTTGTCGTGAATGCTTGAGGATTTGGACAGCGGACTCGAATACGTGTCCGGCGTGTCGAGGGGAGTTGTACATCAAGGAGGCGGTGGAAGAAGAAGAGGACGACGAGGAAGCAGACGGTGAAGATGGGGAGTCTGTGTGGGAGTCAGATTGGCAGTCCGAGCATGACGTAGCCGAGATGGGTGGCCGTCGCACCATGGACGATATCGACTTCCGCGATGTTGAGGAGGATGCCGACGAGTACGGCATCGATATGAGAGTTGTCGACATGCATCTACAACACTGGCTTGATCGAGATGATGACCCACCATTTCCCGACCCTACCGAAGAGGGTCTGGCACCTTGCTTCATCAACTCTGGCGCTCTCCTTGACCAGACAATGGCGGCATTGCTCTTCATGGTGCCCGTGCTCACGCCAGACTTGACTGAACAAGATATCTGCCGTACCGAGTGGAGTTGGATCAAACAAGCCATTCTCAATACCTTTCGGAAGTACGACGGCCGCGTATTTGCACCCCAACGCCTAATCGAACTTCTCATTGCAGAGTACGTCAAGATTGGCAGTGCGTTTGGGGAAGGAGATGTGCCCAGCTACTGCGAGGCGCTCGAAGCTCGGGTGCCCTTCGTGCGCGACACAAGGTGGCTCTTCAACCTGATTGCAGTCGATGCGAGTGGTGCGTACAGCGACTGTATGGGAGCGGTCGTCGATCCTCATGACCTACCCACGCTGCCACTGGAGGCGCAGCGCGCTGTACACTATTCGTTGAATAAGGAAGAAGTCGCTGCAGCCAAGGAGTCACTGGATTACAGCGGAGATCGAGCCACCTTCAAGCGCGCCACCATGGGCGAATATCCCGTTCGCACCAATTACTTCCCCATAATGTCAATCGCCGTGGCGCTCGTCTACACTGTCAAGCCACAGGAGATGGAAGCGGCCGAGCGGATTCAATGGGACCCGAACTTATGCAGCAACGCTTGGGATGCTTTCATGGACGCTCTCAAGGATTCTATCATGGACGCTCAGAGTGAGCTGAAGCTCACAGCCGGCGAGTTCATGGACCGCTTGAAGGTGTCATGCGGGCGCAAATTGGTGGATAGCGGACTCGCGAGTGGCAGAGTGTATGGGCCACTGCATTGGAATGGAGCGAGCTTCTCCCCACTGGCGATCAGTGTCTTGAAGGGCATTGTCTACAAGGCCATTGAGTTGCATGGCTTTCCTGAAGAGAGCGAGGACGAGAGCGAGGACGAGAGCGAGGATGAGAGCGAGGATGAGAGCCATGAAGAGGTCATCGTGAAAGAAGGGGCCGTGGATCCGGACGGGGATGAGGAGATGACAGATGCGTAGGAGGAGGATGATGATGACACGCATACTTGAACGCACTTCCACTCCGATCCAGCAGGCCAGGGATAGGAAAAGGACGAGTGTGGCTACAAGGCGTCTGTGAGAGACTTGCATATGGTGACATTGGAGTGCTTGAGCATAAACTTGACATGCGCGTGTCGACTCGCGCCATTGAAAAAGACTGCATCGAAGGAGAGGGGTTAGAATTCAAATGAGAATTGAGCCGTGTCGAGCAGTCTTCGTACAGAAGAGAGGTGAGGTTGCGGGTCTGTTCTGTAAGCCTCAGGCAGAAATTTGTGTGTTTGAGTGAGTGCTCGCAGCTTACTTTCACATGCAAAGCCCGACACACAATTCGCTCCCGCCCCAACACTCTCGCAACTTCAATCGGCCAGAACCTTCCTGCCGCATCGCTCGCCTCGGCGCTCCTGCGAACATTGCAGCACACACAGGTACATCCAAGTCGCATACATTCAAAGACATCATGGCGCCACCACGGCCGTTGATGAACAAGGATGCATTCCTCAAAATGCTCTCGGCCCCGCCACAGGAGCAGGACAATTGTCCGATATGTTACGAAGCGCCTCACCTGCCTTTTACGACCCTATGCATGCATACCTTCTGTCGGGAGTGTCTGAATATCTGGACGAAGACATCACATACTTGCCCGGTGTGTCGAGAGAAATTATTCAACCAGCGCACTGTTGAAGATATCGACTTCATCGGCGTCGACTCGGATCGCGACCTGAACATGGCCCTGGTGACGATCTACCTGCGAGAATGGCTCGCCGGAGACCACGATACCGCATTCGCTCACCTCCGTAGAACGCACCAAGTGTTCATTCGACAAAGCCCCCTTCTCGAGTACGGAATGGCAGCGCTGCTCTTCAAGAAACCAGACATGCAGCCAGGCCTAACCGAGGACGACATTTGCAGCGGTGTCTGGAAAATGACGGCGCAGAGTATTTCCAACATCATCAAGGCCTACGACGGTTGCGTTATCAAAATTGAACTTCTATTCAAACTGTTCGTAAAAGAGCTTGTCAAGGTACTTAAGGCTCATTGGATTCGCAGTGTCCCAGAATACGGTGGCGCACTCCAGAACCATGAGCCCCTTACTCGAGGAATTGGTTGGGTGCACCGGGCAATCGCAGAGGCGGCGACTCGTGAGTTCAACAACCATGTCGGGGGTACGGATCCAGCTTCAGATGCTTCCGATGTTAGAGGTGGTCGCTTTCGGTCACGCGCAGAGCGCTTTGGCATTAATGAAACTGAGCTGGAGACTGCCTACGACCGGATTGCGGTTTCTGATGGACAGTCGTGCGGCTGTGCCTACGACTACGAAGCCATGTACAAGTACGGGATCAAGCAGCACTACTTCCCCACGATGTCATCTGCAATCGCCATGGTCATTTATCTCCAGCCAAAGGTTCCAAATGAAGTGGCATCAGAGACGGAGCGCTCTCGTCATCAAAAGGACCTGTGCGGCGATGAGTGGGAGACGTTCGCCGACGGCTTGAAGGTGGGTATCGAAGTTGCGCAATGCAAGGATTACACGGCTGGCGAGTTCTTTGACCTTCTGCAAAGGACCTGCAAAAAGAAAATGGCGGAGAGCGGTGTCACCAGCCCTAAATACGGACCGCTTTACAATGGCCGCACCACGTTCGAGGAGCAAGCGGATTTTGTCCTTGCGTTTGTTGTGTACAGGGCCATCGAGCTTCATGGATGGCCTGCGGAGGGTGACGATGAGACTGGGGAACTATAGGAGGCAAGTAGATCAGAGATTTGGCAGTGATGAGGACGAACAGGGTCTAGAAGAGAAGATGGAGGATGATGACGACACTGATGAGATTGAGACACGAGTCTCCCCCATAAACAAAGACAATAGAAGGAAGAGGAAAGCTAAGGAACGGTTGGAGAAGAGCAGAAGCGTGGTCATGGTGACAGTGCAAGCGCTTGAGACTGCTGCAGTGTGTAGGGACAAACTTGTCTACAGGTGCCTTACAAGGTAACTTTGCTTAGCGATGCTTCTAGGCAATTCGAGACGTCAAGGATCATGATGTATTAGAACAAAGAGCCTCGAAACTCACATTTGGAGAGTTGGTCTATCTAACTACTTGCAAAATTGACATCTAGGGCTCAATCAGTCAATCAGTCCACCCTATACTCAACCTTCAACTATTACGCACCTCAACTATTGGACTGGTTGACTGTTGCGGACACTGCAGACGTATGGAAATATGGCGATGAACACCCAGAATCGAACATCTTCAACGCCCGCTAGATACAGCTAGGTTGCGACCGCGACTTGCACCATCCAAAAAAGCTATATCAACTGGGAGTCCTTGAGAATAACATCACACGGAGACTTTCTCAATGTTGAGCATTCCTCCGAGGGCAGGTGACAAAGCTCACTGCCGTCATTTCTTAGGCGTTCTTCTCTTAGATACTACTGAGCCCGACGATAGAGGCTCGGAAAAGATCAAGGGGGGAGAGAGGGGGGGTATCACTCATAGATGTCACTCCTAGATGCAACGTGAATCTACGCTAATGCCGTCGGGACTGGCATGTTCAGTAGTTCACGCAAAGGAGAGCGGCAACGAGCTTTGTCAACTGCCCTTGCTCCCCTGGGCCCGAGGTCGGCATGTGTTTGCAACATGAGCCTCAGGCAAGGACAAGTTTGAGTGAATGCTTGCAACCGTTCATTCACATGCAGAACTCCACATGCTACAGATCTGGACCCTTGCGCAAAACCCTGCATGAGTCAATGCTCATTTCCCTGCAGCTTCACATGCAGAATTGGTCACGCTTCGGCCTGCCCCGTGGATCGCTTCCCTCCTATTTCTTCTTCACGATCCTCGACCAGAACAACAACCTCTACTTCTCACGCACCTCGTTTTCTTCAACCCCGACATCAACGCACCACCTCCTCGGCCATTTCCACCACCTTTCCTCTTTAACAGCCGCGCGGGTGCCAATCGCATCGTCACCATGGACAAGAATGACTACCTCGCCATGCTCTCGCCACCGGAACCTGACGATGAGAAGCTGTGTCCTATCTGCTACGAGGAGCCTACCATGCCCTTCACCACCGCCTGCAAGCATACCTTCTGCCGCGAGTGTCTGAGGACATGGGTACAGGGTAGTCACACCTGCTCGTCCTGCCGTAAAAGCCTCTACGAGATCTCGGACGAAGCGAGCGATTACGAGGACGAGGAGGGCGAGGATTGGGAGGGTGATGAGGACGATCTCAGGCACTTCAACCCTCGACCGGACATGGACTCAGACAACTCGGATTCCCATGCAATCCAGGACAATGCACAAGTTGAAGAGGAAGACCTACTCGCCGGAGTGGAGTTCCAGAGCCCCGGAAACTTCAGTATCATCGACTTTGATGCCAGCGTCAACTTGAGCTACGAGGCTATGCTGCTGCACATGGACCGTTGGATTAATGGGCGTTACACTGGGGAGGATCAAGGTAGTTCCGGCCCGCAGTTGGTCTACGTCAAGCCCGAAGAATTCATCAACTACTCCATGGCCGCAATATTCTGGAAGAAGCCGGACATCACATCGGGCCTGACAGCTGAAGACGTCTGCCACGCAGACTGGACCATTGTTGGACATGCCATCAACAACGTGGCCAAGAGGTTCAGCGGGCGAATCCTCACAAGAAAGCGCCTGGTCGAACTTCTGGACAGCGAATTCGTCCGCCTTCGCCATGAGGACGGCCGTGACGAGATGTGGGAGTGCGATGCGGATCTAACAATCCGAGCGAGCTTCCTCGCAGATGTCAGGTGGGTCTTTGACGAGATCGAGGATTTTGCTACACGCACGTACAATGATCATGTCAAAGACCCGGCGCCAGGCCGAGATATCTCTGAGCTCACCTACACTGAGCTGACCGCCCGCGCCATGTTCTCAACGTGGACGACCTCAATGTGGCCTCTGGCTTACTGGACAATCACTACATGGGCCATTACGATGACGAAGCGATGAGCGCATTGGCTGTCGACACGCCATATTTCCCTCTGATGTCCGCCGCACTCGCAGTTCTCGAATGTGTCGGTTCTGACGAGCCAGAAGAACTCGACCCAGATCAGCGCGGTCAATACATACAAGATCTTTGCATTCCAGAGTGGCAACACATCGCCAAGGCTATCAAACAAGCACTCCTCTCTACGCAAGACAAAGAAGACCTCTGCGCCGGCGAGCTTTGGCGACTTCTGTCCAAAGAGTGCGAGCTGGAATTGCAAAAGGCGCTGGACAACAAGACTCCTGGCTACGGCCAGCTCTACACTGGTTCGTCTACTTTTGAGCAAGAGCTTGAGGATGTATTGAAGTACATCGTCCAAAAGGCCATCGAGCTGCGCCAAGCCGCGGACGCAGGCAACGACGACAACGACGAGGAAATGGCCGATGCCTACTGATCAGGGACAGCTTCCACTGATTGAATAAGAGGTTGGACGAGTCAATATGAACGAATGCCATAGCGCCGGAGAGTATGGAGACAACTAAAGTGACGATGAGCTGACGAACAAGGAGTGGCGTACGAGAGGAACTGAGACAGGAGTACTCGCATAGAGCTACTGATGCGAAGAAACTGATAGAGCTTACTGTGCTGCTGATCGAGCAGATTCTTGAGCCATTAGGTCGCATTGGAACCTCTTGGGTTGTCCAAGGTAGCAAATGAACCGCTGTAAATGTAGATCGCTCACGTCTTTCACCAAAATCCATGGCTATCTCCAGCCCTCTCTCGTACATGATATTGCCTCTGATCATCTTGAGATCTGCAGTCTTTCGTATCTGGCTTTGCTGCTATCAATCGCTTGAGACACTGCAGTTGACATGTGAAACGCTGGGCGTCTAGCCTGAGGCAGAAACTATTGCGGGCCGCCAAGACCAACGTTTCTCTCACCCTCTTCGCACGGCTTTGCCAGCTGGCTACTCAACCATACCACCACACATTGGTTTTAGATCACGCTCAAGTTCCTATTTTTCTTGCTTCCATCTGGCTATTGATGTGCTGCTGGCGAATTGCAGTACTGGCCATGAGAATTACAGCATCAACGAGGAGCAAAACGCGAGCGCCTCGTGGCAGCCTTAAAGACAACCGCAGTCTGCAGTGCACGTACAGCGCTCATCATTCAATGCCACATAACAGAAGCTGGTTACAAGAGCAACTCACGACACTGACGGAATAATCCAAACATGGCCGAGTAAGAGGCTGCAGCCTACAAAGATAGCGGTGCAGAAGATCTCACTCCGCGATGTTATTGATGCATCATCTTCAGCGGCATAGCCACCCTCGAAGAGACCATATCAGGCAAGACTCAGCCAGATTCGCATTTCTGGCGCGTTCTCCTCGGTATGGCTTGCATGCGAGCACCAGTCGAGGCTGGGGCCATGGCGGCACAGCTGCAGGATACACTTCGCTAGTGCATCGCAGTAAGGCTGGCGCTGTTTACTTATCTTCCCCCCATCTCCTGCCTCAGCCTGATACTCGCTTGATGCTTCTGTCAACGCAAGATGAGCCAACTCAAGCAAGAGTCGACGGCTTTGTTCGCAGATGTAGGCCTGGACTCAGAATTCTCTAGCAGTCCAGGTTCCGGCAAAGGTACACATGAGAATTCCAATCAGTCCGCCCAAAAATAACAATTTAACAGCTAGATCGGATTCTAGATACGACTACAAGCCAATCATTCTACGAACGTTTCCATTATTGATCTTACTGATGGTCACTGGTGCTTTCATCGGACTCCTACAGTACGCTCTATATCGACTTCCTCACAATGAAGGCCACGGGGAGTCCCAAATCAAGGCAGCCTTCAATGAGGCTGCCTGCAAAACAGATTTGAGCCGCAGGAACGAGAACGGTACGCTCAATAGTACAGGGAGCGGTACAATGGCCCTTCCAACTATCTCCACCGAATTGACGACTGGAGAAACTCCGTCCACTCTTACCTGGCAATACATTCCCACATTGACTACCTATGGGTGGGCGTATATGCCTACGAGCTCCACAATAACGGTGAGTAAGCAGGATAGAACTGTCATCGGCGAGAGAGAGACGCGTATTGACTTGCATCTAGATTGCAGTATCCCAGTCAGACACAACACAGGCGAGCGGTTCACCTATCACGTCCGCAACGCCTTGGCCATCAAGGACTACCGCTGCGGCGGCTTATTTGCATACAGATTACACTGTAAGTCTCCAGCAAAGCAGAAGGTGATGGGGCTGACCGTTTTGCAGGTCACAACGTCCACCGCCTCAGCAGCGTACATGCCCACCTCAATACCTGTAAGAAGCCTGAAACCTCCTTTTTCTCAGATTGTACTTACTATTGAAGTCCGCTGGTGCTCCACCAAACGAATGGTACATGCAGACATCGAGGACCGTGACAATCACCTGTGGTGCTACACCGATGGCAACGAAGACCAGATCAGCGCAAAAGCGTCAAAGCCAGACTCAAGTCAAAACCCTGGTGTTCACCTGGAACCAAGGCGAGACATTCATAGGAAGCTATTTGATCGTGCTCCTTGCCGTCTTGTATAGACTCTTCTTATCCGATCTGCAAACCAAGATCACCCTCATCGAGCCCTTCCGGCAATTGGCCTCCGAAATTGGCGCCACAGCCCGGCTTTCCTTGTTCTCGTTCTACCATTCGAGGTCTATCCAGGAAACGTCACTAGCGCTGAAGAGCGGAAGATACCTTGTCGTGTTTGGCACGATTGCGCACCTTGTTGCCTGCTTGCTTCCTGCTCTGGCTTCCGAGGCGGTCTGGATCGACACCGGAGAGTATTGCGGCCTCGAGAAGACCGAAGACAACCCAAATCCCTGTCCAGCACGGATTGTAGCCTCGGTCATTGTGGTCAGAGTTATGCAAGCTCTACTTGGTCTTATCTTCATCGCAGTATCTGGATTGGCGACCCAATTGTTCTTTGAGAAAACCGGTCTGGCACACGATCCAAGCTCGATAGCAGCTGTTGCACGTCTTATGCAGCATCCGAAACTGGCAGAAGAGCTCGACCGCATCAGAATCCGTTCTTTGACTACGAAGCAGGAGATGATCTCTGCATTGGCTGGCTTCCGGTACAAACTGGATCAAGTGGACCAGAATGAAGAGGGCTTGAGCAGTGCTATCTGTCCCGTTGAAATCGCGCAGCAAGAAAAGGGCGATGTCATCGAGAAAAGAGACGTTCTGCCTTCGCGATCAATCCATCGCTACATGCCGGTCGATCCAAAGTCCTCGCCAGCGGGCAGGACTAGCAAACCACGTCGATGGAGATGGATGGACTGCCTACTCATGCTCATCCTAGTCGGTACCTTTGGGGTCGTCCTGGCTTACTTTCTAGACGGTAGCAACAGTGGCTTCAATCGCTTCTTCAACAGCGATACCTTCGGACCTCGATTTATCTTGACACTTGCGGGAACAATCATCGCCAAAACATGGCAGAACTTAGAGCTGAGTGCTGTTGTCATGGCACCTTATACTCGTCTCTCACGGCAACCCGGTTCTTGTCGTGCCTTGACATTCAAGCCGACTACTACGCCGATTCTCTCCACGTATCGTGCCCTGAGACACGGATACTTGGCTGTCGCTGTCATCACACTCACGACTTTGCTCAGTGAGGCTCTTAGCGTACTGATCTCGAGTGTGCCCTATTCCACTGGCCAAGTCGCAACGCAGTTGTTCATCTTCGCTGTGTCGTCGTTGGTCATTCTCGGGATCATGGTAATTATTGCTGTTGTCGTGATCTTTAGGAGGAAGCATGAGCCGAGACTGCCTGTCAAGCCGGATACACTGGGTACGAAGATGGCTTACATGGCTGGGAGCAAGATGCTGAAGGACTTTAATGTCGGAGATGAGTCCGAGAAAGTGACGGATAGGAGGCTGCGCTCGCTCGGGAAGAGTTATGGGTTGAGGCAGGATGATAGTGGGATTTGGGTTGTTGATGAAGTGCTACCGAAGGGTAAAGTCCCATCACAAGCGTAACAATATGTGAATTAGCAAAGATCTGAAACCTCGAGATCATAAATCGCCTGAAATTGCAAGTTCTGCATCCCTTCAAGACTTGACAACTCTTCCTTTATGACTTTACTCGCAGCAGCACGCATCAAGTGTATGTCGCCTACGTTGGTACACAGGCGGCGATTGACATGTGAAACGCTAGGCAATTGGCCTGAGGCAAAAAGGTCCAGCGCCAAGACTCCATCCACCTCAGCGCGTCTATCTCGCCACCGACTCCATCGCTCGAACATCATCGACTTGCCATTTAAATCCATCGAAGCACATTGACATTATCTTAACTGCTTCAACATGGCCTCCAATATCATCATCCCATTCCAAAACGTCCCCAACTTCCGCGACATCGCGACCTCGACCAGCTCGGCATCCCACCCCTCATCCATCAAACCCGGCCGTTTCTACCGCAGCGCAGCACCCGACGATGCGACCCCACAGGACCGCGACCGCCTGGCAAACGAATTCAAGATCAAAATCATCATTGATCTCCGCTCCGACACAGAACACAAAGAATCCAAGAAGAAGCAAGCTGCCAAAGTCCCGCCCGCACCGGATCCATCAAAAGTATCTGAGTCTACTGCGAAGTCTTCGATAGCCAAGATCCCAGGAGCGACTTACAAGCTTATCAATTTCAATGGCTCCGCGTACTCCAGTGCCCTTATCTGGCAGCTCTCGTACCGCAATATAGCGAAACTATTCGCCTGGTACTCGCTCGGCTGGCGAACCGATGCCATTTCCGTGCTTGGAGAAAATGTCATGTCGAAACGAGGGCTTATTGGCTTAGCAGAAGATTCTCTGACGTATAGTGTGAAGGAGGTAAAAGAGGTTTTTGATGTGCTTGCGGACGAGAGCAGCTATCCGGTGCTGGTGCATTGTACGCAAGGGAAGGATCGGACAGGATTGGTCACGCTGCTTGTTCTCCTGCTACTTCAAGTGCCAGAGGAGAATATCAAGCATGACTACTTGTTGAGCGAAGAGGGATTGGCGGGAGATAGGGAGAAGAGGATGGAGTCTATTAGGAGTATTGGGTTGACGGAGGAGTTTGCAGGGTGTCCGGAGGACTGGGCTGAGAATATTAGCAGATGGATTGAAGATAAGTATGGTGGAGTGAGGAAGTATTTGAGGGGCTGTGGTATTACTGATGAGCAGATGGAGGCTGTCAGGAAGATCATGCTTGCTGACTGACGGCTTCACCCATTTCTGAACTTCTGGACCGCTTGCCTTGATACTCGGGCCCATCGATCCATCCTAACAGTAAAACACCGGATGTTCATGCAGCACGCTCAGACGAAGACGTCGTTCTGCTGATGCCAAATGTCTGCCGAAGTTGGCCGACTGAGCTCCTCTTGCCAGAGAACCACACTGTCGGCCTCCTCCCTCCTCAGGGGCATCACATACGTATTCGACCAGGATCCGCGCTCTTGCTCAGGCGCTAGGTACTCCATTTTGATCCTGCCGGTGTGGGTAAATGACTTCCTCTCATCCTGCTGCAGAGCAAAGAGGAACATTGAAGCTATCAGCTTGGTCTCGCCCATCTTCCTCTTGCCAAACCAGCCAACGACACGAAGAGGAGCCTTTCCATCGTCAAGTGCACTGAGTTCTTGCTGTTTGATCTCTTGGATTCTCTCTTGAGTTGTGGTCTGGACGAGGAATCCATGCTCAGGATAGGTCACATACTGAAAAACGATTGCTGCTGTCACGTCAGGACGCCCAGCACGTCGATTTTGGATCCAAGACTTCTGTATCAGCGAGCCTAGCATCCTGCAGCAAAGCTCGTTCAGCTCCACTGGAGATTTGTGGAGAATGCTCTGCAGAGAGTAGCTGCACAGCCGGGTGAGTGCGAACTGCACGAAAGGATTCTGAGGTCCCGCCAAAGCCGCTGGAGCCCGATTCACATACCACTCCCATGCAACTTTTCCACTCTGGCCTGTCACGAAACCAAGCGCATCCCAAGGGTCGTCGATGTCAATCATCAGAGCTGCACGCAAGACCTGAGGTTGATGTCCGCCAGCCGGGCCTATGCAGGGTGTGGCGAATGCGAAATCAATCACCTGCGCAGAAGCGAGGACATTCTGGCTCCAAAAGCAGGCAACAAGATCGCACGGGGGTTGTGCATGATGTCCCACTCGCACTCGGATTACTGGTATGGTAGGGTATTGTGATGTGGTTCGAGGCCCGAACAGTACACGTCCGTGGCATCTGTAAAAGAGGTGAATCTCCAAGGTGTCGTACGGCATGCCAGGCTGGAACGGCTTGCGCTGATTGGCATCGAGAGCCAAAGCTACGGGATTGCGATTCGCCCAGTGCACCAAAGACATCTGAAGGTGTGGCAGATGCTTGACTGGCCCCTGCAAAAGAGGCACAAGCGAGGGCGTACTTTTGTCGGTGTCACACAAGCAGCCAGTTCTGAAGTTTTCGGATGCCCCTATTGCTAGGGCAAACAACCGTCTTGCAACAAAGACGATGAAAGCAGCTCAGGATCGGAGTGCTCCAGAGAAACATCCAAGGACGACGGGAAGAGACTGGAATAGTTCCAAAGTGATCGAGAACAGATTCGGCCACAGTAGGCTGCCAAATTCGACCGGTCTCGCAGAGAAACGGTCATCAATCAGTTGCTACGGCTACGCAATGCGAACTTGATGGTTCCTTCTGGAATACATCGCATCTCGATGTCCTATTCTCTGCCTGTTCCTGGCCAACATAACGACAACATGCGCTATCGCAAACAATGTTTACGTTTGCTCGCAGTACCGCCCCACTCGTGCTCTTCTTGCCAAAGGAGCACAGTCTCCGCTTGCTCTCTGCCAAGAGGCAGTCCTGCGCCCGTAGTCCAAAGATATCCCTGCTGCCACTGTAGCTCCTGCCATCGAATCCTACCGTTATCAGAGAAGGCGTTACGCTCATCATCCACCTCCGCAAACAAGAACATTTCTGCTCGCGTTTCTGTCATTCCTTGCAGCCTCTTACGGAACCACCCAATAACACGCAAATCGGTCGTCCCACCAGTGAGCACACTGAGTTGCCGCTCTCTCAGATCGTTGAGTTTCTCGGTTGTTACACGCAGCACCAGGAACCGGTCCGGATTGTCAGAGTTCTGGAGTATGATCGCGGCCCATGTATCCCCGCCAGCAGCGTACCCTCCTGCGATCCAAGGTTTTTCAATCAATGACCCGAGCATTCTGCAGCAGAGCCTGTTGAGTTCCAGTGTAGACTTCTGCAAGACCTGCTGTCGATCGTAGGTGGAAGCGCGTTGCACGGCTTCTCGCACAAACGGGCTCATACTGTTCACCATCGCTGCTCCAATGTGCGGACCATGCCATCCCCAACCCGGCTGACTGGCGCACGTTTGCGTGAGGAAGTTGAAGTCTGCTGCTTCATCGATATCTATTGTGAGGGCCACGTGCACAATATACCCTTGTCGCTGCCGATCGAATACCCAGTGGGTACAAGCCTGTTGAAAGGCGAAGTCGAGGACCTGTGCGGACTGCAATGGACTCTTTTCCCAAAAGTATCCGGCAAGGTCGAATGGATATCGACAGTTGAGGAACGGGTACCGGCGCTCCCAGAAAAGTGCCGGTACAAGCGGACGACCCTGTCCATACTGAGGACCCAGCAAAACACGTCCTTGATGTCTGTAGAACAGGCTGAGTTCTATGGCCTTGTAGTCGGCGTTGTGCAGCGCACTAAGCGCAAATACCAGGAAGTTGGGCTTGCAGTTTACCCAATGTTGGTTTTCTGGTGTGGACAACGACATCCTGGCTGACTTCGCTAGGAGTGAGTGCGGGTGGAGTGCGAGGTGCGTTTCAATTGGGGAAATAAAAGAGCGCTTGTGACTTCTGCGTCAGTGTTTGCTGCTTTCAAAGCATCTGCGCGAATCACTGGTCAGAGTAATCTCTCGAAAGTAGCGTCATGGAAGTGCGATACTTGAAGAGTTGAGTGGGTTGGAGTATGATCTATTTCCTACCAAAGTCGCCAAAAAGCACAAACAGACCTGAAGCCGCCTTCACTACACGCCATTCGCCAAAAAGATCAATTACTCACGCCAAAGAAACACACGCTCGACATCCGCCTCACCACACTTTGGTCCTTCCTCCGACCATCCGAACTGCTGTCGACAATAAGGAATCCAACCCACGCTGCCACCATTCTCCAGAAACTTCCGCTTCACTTCATCCTTGGCCCATAACTCGATGCTTGCAGCTGCTTCTCCATCCGCATTCCGAACCTCGCGATCGAAATGTCCCAGGATAGTATAATATCGATCCCGGTGCTTGAACTCTGTGAACTTCTCATCCTTGACGTACTTCAGTTCCTCTTCGCCCAAGCAGAGAATGTACAGACCCGCATCCTCAGTGTCTCGCGACTGTCCGAAAACTGCGCCTCCAAGGCCGATCTTGTGCGTGACGTTGTTTCGCATGATCCTCGAGCCCAGTATCCGACAAACAAGAGCATTGACCTCCTCCGCCTTCATCTCCTCCACTTCCACCTCCGTCCTCATCCTCTCCATCACCCTCTTCACAAACTCATCCTCCCCACCCCTCATCTTCCCCTCAACCCCTTCTCCAGTCACCCAAACCAAATCTTCCGGCGGCATCATCCCTAAACATGCGTTTACGTCCTCCGCACTCTCAATCTCCACCACCACACCAATCCTAACAGCATGTGCATACCCTCCCTCCCCAATGATCGGCTCTCCAAACCGCCAATCTGATATCCTCCCGGTCTTCAGCTCTTTGTTCTGATAATACCACTTCCCATCCGTCTCAATACCCAACGCATCGCGAAGCGAAGCCCAGAGATGCCACTCGAGTTCGAGGTCATTCTTCGCGTTTTCGTGGGCGTGGAAGATCCAGTAGGGGATGCAGAAGGACGGAACCGTAGGTGGCGGGGGCATTGAGGCACTGGAGAGAGGTGGTGGTGTCGGGGTAGTGGTGTGCCGCTTGAGGAGGATACGGTTTGTTGGGGCATGGTGGATGAAGATGTTCAGTTCGAGGACTGAGTATGGCTTCTCCTCGTTTTGCTTGTGCGTTTCGGTGAAGTGTTTGAGGAGGTCGGTAGGTGTTTGGTGAAGCCAGTGTTTCTCTGTACCAGCAGTAGGGGGCGGAGTAGGGGGAGGAGGAGACGCCGATGATGTCTGGAAGTCGGCGGAGTCGGGAGTAGGTATGGAGGGAGAAGGATCGGCGGGACGGAATCTGCTGATCATTTCTTCCGTGGAGATGGAGAGTTCTCGGGGCCTCTTTAGAGGGCGGTGAGGTAAGTTCGCCATCGTGTAGCTCGGTAGTCGAGGGTAGTGGTCAGTAGGCCGGTCGCGTGGTGGATGTTGTGGTAGGTGTCTAAGTTGGAGAGAGAGGGCAGCCGAGAATTTAAGCCAGAGTGGCGTGAGTGTGCGTTTGCATGTGATACTTGCGTGCGCACGGACCAGCCTATGGCATGTGCAGCGTCATATGCAGTGAGAATGCATCACATGAGGTTTGATCTCGACCCTGAAGTCGAGGGCGACGGAAGCTGTCTCGGATCTGGCAGCTTGAAATCGAAATGGATAGCGACAGACAGTCTGAAGGTGAGACTGACTCTCCAGTCCAACTAGGACTTTCACATGCGGTTTCGTATGCAAATCTCACATTTCAGGCATTGCTTTCCTTTCAAATCTTGATCGCGGTAATTTTCCGTCACACAGATACCAATCTCCGAGAATTTGCTGCAGGCGGCGGAACATGCGTCGAATTTGGCATTCAGAAAACATGGTGGACGATAGGAAAGAGCCGCGAAGTGAAACTGTCCATCCCCTGAGACGACGGGCACATGTACGTTGAGAAACTTCACTTGTGCCTAGAATATACTGACTCAAGATCCCGCCGAGGCCGATCTCAAGTCGGACAGTGAATGCCAAGACAACTGCTTCGAATCCAGTACCTTGGGGTCAAAACAAACGAAAGGAGAGTGCGTGCAAGATTATCTCTGACCTCCCAAGTCCAACGCGGAGGCCTCATTCTCAGGATTCGGGGGCATTGTTGATGTGAACAATATGTCTAGAATTGGGTTTCGCCCACAACCCACTCTTACAGAAAGTCATGGCTCAAGTGCATGTGAAAGTGCATGTGAAAGCACCCAAATGGGATATAAACACAGTGATTCTGCATGACAGCCAATTCAGCTTCTAGAAGACTCTCGACGTCTACGATGACTACTTCAAACCTGGCACGTTGATTATGTGCTAGGTAGGAGGAGTCGGAGCGGCATAATCAAGCCAAATTTAAATCATATGAAACATTTCATGCATGTGAATGTGCGCAGGCTGCAGCCGATGTGCCTCAGGCATCTGGCCCTTCATCCCGGTCACGAATTGAGGTTCAGTTTGGGCTCACATTGTCATCAATCTCAACGAGGTCGTTGAAGGCCATGACGATCATTTCGAAGCTGCTCGATCGAACATAGAGCTGGTAATGGGAAAGACTTTTGGCTCAAGAGTAAATGTGACTCCAAATTTTGATCCGTGTGATCGTGTTCCGCTGCATATGATTGTGTTGGCAGCGCTTGACATATCGACCAGAAGCATGTGATCGTGCGCCCAGTGTGTATGTTCCAATGTAAGCCGCAAATGCCCGAGGCTGGCTTCAGGCTCTGTTCATCCTCCAAATAATTTACAAAGACAAGATCTTGTCCCTCGATCTGAGTTGCTCACGGCAGTGAGGAAAATGGAGGAAGGATTCGAAGCCAGTGTTTGGGTTCCAGCTGAAGGCTTCGTCTTTCGCAGTACCTTTCCAGTTGACGTTCGTTAACGCTAGTGCAGCTTGAAGAGTACTCCCTCGGCAGTAGTTGTACCAATCTTTTAATATCATCGCGCTCTTCTGTGGCACCGGTACCATTTGCTCCATGAAGGCCTCCACTACCGCAAAATGTCGAGCCCACCCAGCCCAAGCAGATTGTATCCTGCGTCCTCTTTCCAAGCGCCCGGTTGCTGCGCCTCCCTCATCAAAGCCCTGAAGTCATCGATCTGAATGCCTCGAAACGTCTTCGAGAACGCATGTCCAGCGTACATCAGCCACTTGATCTTCGCTCGTCCATCGTCATCGAACAGGTCCACCACCGAGGTGGGTCTGGGGACGATCTTGAACCCTACACCGTCGCCCGTTCGTCGAGCGGATCTGTTGAAGTATCCTCGGATTGAATGCCAAAGCCAATTTCCCAGCCTCGCATCAAAGAATTCAGTCGATTGGCGATCGATGATTGCCGATTCCAGCACATCTTGCTCGACAGCCATAATGTGTAATCCATCCCATCCAAAATCCTGGACCTCCGACACGATGGCGGCAGCGATAGGCGTCTGGGTCAGCATTTGCCTCAGCTGGAGGCTCATGGTGAGGTAATTCTCCATGATGAAGTGTTGCTCCTGCTGCCCCTTCCCGGTAATAGTGTTTTTGTTGCACTTTCCAATCCGCTCGACCATCTTCTTCTCACAGAATCGCTCTACGGGTACCCATCGGTGCGCATCAAATTCCGGTCCTAGTCCGCCAGCGGCAACCCACTGATCGTTAATACGTTGTGCGCTGACGCTGATAACGACATTGACGCGCAGCGCGCCTGGCCGGGTGCCTGGCGTGGTCTCCAAGTTGTTAAACTGAAGGTCTGGAAACTGCGGGTCCTCGACGGCCCTATTTCGAAACGCCGAGAAGTATCGGAAGATGATGTGTTTGCAAAGGGTGCAGTCCTTGAAGCTTGGCGTGCTCTCCGTTGTAATGATCCAGGTAGGCAGACCCCAATTATCTGTCTTGTGATGGAGCGCGAGGATAGCGGGTCCGAGGATGAAGTGCACGATCAACTCGATCGTGTTGAAAGGCACCCTCAAAACGCTTGCCGCCGTGGGATTGGACGCCAGGCGGTGATTAGCCACGTTGACAATCTGCGCAGGTGAACAGAACATAAGATGGTTGGTTGTCATCTTCGGTATCGTGTACTCGTCGGTCATGCGGTGTGTGGATGTGTGTCGAGGTGGAAGATTGTGTAGAAACGCCGTTTGTCGTTGTTGTTTGAAGCAGCCGGCCGTTGAAGAAGTCGCGAGCTTGTGCAGCGCGACTGCCCATATGAGATGTGAGAGTGCGCACAGGCCAGCGCTCCTTCACTTGAGGCTTATTTTCGCAGTGAGTGTAAGAACACTGTCTCTCGAGCGCATTCACCTCGAGGTGTTCCCGGGAGGGAGCCTAGAGAAACAAGCCATTCCATTGCTAACTATGTATTGAATTCAAAGCCCGTCCATTTCCCGCTCTTGCTCTGCAATGCGCGTTGGACCCTTCCGCACTGCTGCCGCGGTCGACTACTTCTGTGAACTGCCCTGCACCGGAATCTGAAAGGTTGAATCATGTCTCGGCGCGACTGCCGTGACCGTCTCCTTCGTGAAAGCTACCCACGACAGCTTCACACGCCCGTCCGTGTGGAACATACTGTCATACGTGATACCCTGCGTATGGATGCGGACATCGCCTTTCCACAGCCAACCGAAAAAGTCGAACGTCTCCGTCTTGACAACTCCTTTTGGGTAGAAACGTGGCTGGTGGACAACTTTGTGTCCTAGCTCCATCATGTACTGAGCGCGCTCCTTACTCATTTCGACAATGAACAGACTTAAGCCAGGGCGGTCTCGGTAATAGGTGATCATGCCGTATTCGCCAGCAAGTCCTCCCTCTCCGACGTAGCGTGCCTTCGCACACATTGTGATGGAAGCAACAGCGGCTCTCAGGTACTGCTCCAAGGGCGATAGTTGCAGGAACCCATGCTGTCTATGTGGTGTCAACATCAGTCTCTGCAATGCGGCTGCCATGCGATTTCGAGAGGCCTCGGCGAAGTCCAGGTCACCAGGATTGTCCATCTCCGCCCACATGAAGTCTCGATACCGCTGGGGGTAATTGATCGTACAGCTCTTATCGAATGTGGTGTCTCCTACAGTTAGGATGACGTTCACCTTGCGCTGGGTAATGACATCTCCGCCGCACATGAAGCTAGTCATCTCCATGTGCAGATCGGATGAGGAGGCGTCCAGAATTTGCGCATCGGAGAAGTGCCGTTCTTCGAGGGCGTGCTGTATCATTCCAAAAATAATTGTGCAAAATGTCTCCTCCTCGGCCAGTATGTCGATGTATTTGCTCGGCACCGTCCATCGCCCAGTAGTGTCCGAGCATAGTAGAAGCAGCTTCTTCTTGTGGAAAATGTAGAGCTGGATGTCCATATGCTTGTTCGTCTCCCGCTGTGACGTGTAGTACTGGTTTGGCTTGATAAAGAGCCAATGGTCAGATTTGGGCGACAAGCCTCTCGTCACGGCGTCCAAGTCTAACGGTGCACTGTGCAAACTCAGCGGCTCGACAGCTGAGTTGAATGGAGCGAGAGCAGAAGTCTACAAACGCTTGGTATCCTGGTGGTAGTTGTTCGCCTTTCCAGGAGCTCTGCAGGGTGTTAACGTATGGGAATACAAATATGATGCGTGGTTGTCCAGATGTTGAATGGCGATCACGATACTCACCACTCCATCGAATTCCTGCTGAGTCCCGTTTCCCTCCATGTTGAATCGCCAAAGTTTTGTTGATGTCGTTCGCGCGCCACGGTCAACATTGAACTTCATGAAACGCAACGACTGAGAGCCAAGTGGTAGGTACATCCTGTCATCTGGACTTGCGACAGCAGGAATCGCACAGTATAGGAAGGTCTCTGCAACGAAAGGAAGTCACCCTGGTCTCCTCGCCAGTGCACACCTAATCTGCCATGTTCATCTTGCACGTTGGTTGCGATTGCTGTCGAGACTCTCGGCGTATAAGGCATGATCTTCGACTCCTATGCAGCCCCCATAGGAACCAAAATGCTTTGTGAAGTGCGAGACTGGATAATGAGATTCGAGCATTCGTGTCTTTCATGTCTGATGCCTCCGGAGTACGACGTAGACCAGTGTGATGAACGGTCGGGGTGCAAGACTATCCAGAGTCTGGAAGGACGCGAAGATGCTGCGCTGGAAGGACAAGCCCTGACAACACGGCCTCAATGGCCCCGAGCTAGCGTCGGCCTCTGCCGAGCCAATGAGTGAGAGTCAGCATCCTTTTGATCCTTTGACCAACTTACTCTCAATCACATCTCTACTTTCCTTCACCTATGTCCCAACGTCCTACCTTTGCCAAATACTACAGGTCGTGCCCATTACGGCGGCCAGCTCTTCGTCTCTCGCAGAAAATGCGAGTGTCGCGAAAGACTCATACCGAGCGGGATCAGGCATTGCCCCCATCTGCATCTCCCTCTACGCTGGCACGCTGGCGACCAGTATGACGGCTTCCATACTTACTCAGAGGCTATCAAAGTTGCATGGACTCTCCGTGGAGACATCGAGACGAAGACAATAAGACCTCTGCCACGTCTTATAGAGCGCAGATGCCTTTCCGCTAGATCTAAGTATACCCTATTCTCACACCTCACCCCAAATCCTTCTCAAACTCAACCAGCAATTCCCCTTCCAGTCCACCAGCTCAGCATCCATATATTCACCTCCACTCACAATGCAGTCCGAACCAACCTCCATTCCCACCGCCACGATGCGCTTCCTCCACGACACTCAAACTATCCCGAACGACGCGAAGTCCACCGGCCTCCAAGTCATAGCAGCAGGACAATGGCGCTGCGCGACGTCCTCCCTCCAGACGGCATTTGAGACGATCCTCGATCCACCTCTCGCACCTAGCATGCACGGCGCGTACCTCATGCCGCGACCACATCTCATAGCCCTCCTAAACATCGCGACGCATGAGCAAGATAAAGAGAAGAGACAGGCGATTTTGACGAACATTTATCAAGGGTATAACGCCTCAAGCGACTGGCCCGGATTCGCGTTTTTAGAAGATTTGTTAGAACTATACCCGGATTGCAGAGTGATATTGAATAAAAGGAGATCTGCGGAAGATTGGAGAAAGTCATGCAAGGAGTCATTGGAGTTCTTTTCGACAAGGACGTACCACTGGATAACTTACTGGTTACCGCAATGTTATCAACATCACAAGTTGTACACGACGTATACCAAGCTTGCGAAGAAGAGGTATGGCGTGGACGACATCTTCAGCACCGACTGTTGTGAACGGCATAATCAATGGGTACGGGATGTATGTGCAGCAAGAGGAAAGGAAGTGTTAGAATGGCGTCCTGATGATGGATGGGGACCACTGTGCCGGTTTATTGGGAGGCCGGTTCCGAAAGTACCGTTTCCGAGGACGAACGAGACGGAGGAGATTGAAAAGTTGAAATGGGTGTTGTTGAAGCAGGGAATGGTGGCTTGGGCGAAAGTCGTGTCAGCCGTGGGAGTAGGTGTTGGAGTTCTTTGGGGGCTGCGGTTGGTCATCAAAGGGTAACTTGGACCGAAACAGCTTCTGTGTCGTAGTATGACATCTCATTATACAAATGCCGCTCTCAATTTTCCCGGTATCGTACACCATCGCTATGCCGCTATGCCGCTATGCAAATGCTATTCCATTTCCCAAATCTCATGCTCTGCTCCTCTACGCAACAGCCCTAATCTCCGTCTCATTGACCTTAAAGTACGGCTTCTGCAACGCAGCCTTGTCGCTAGTAGCAGCATACACAGTCTGCTCGCCATAGTATCTGTAAACAGCAGTATTCTCCGGAACCTGCACCTCATACTGCAACTTCAACGCATTCGTCTCCTTGACAATATACGCATAAATCGCCTGCTTGTCGTTGATCGCTCCGCACTTCTTGTAGTCCTTGTCGGTGTCAAGGGCTCCTGTGCATTCGACTGGTGTTGGGACGGCCTGGGAAGTGAAGAGGTTAGCGTGCGTCGCAGACATTTTGAAGGGGGTTTTCAAGTGTTCGGTATCTCTCTTACCGGGTGGTTCTCTGCAGTTCCCTCGATTGAGACGTTGAAGTAGTAGTTGCAGCCGATGGTGCAGCCGAAGACGAAGTCGGTGACGTTGAAGACACCAGGGAATTGTTGGGCTTCTGGGGCGGCGACGATGGGGGATGCACAGGCGAGGGACGCGGCCGCGAGGGCGAGGATGGAAGAGGTCTTCATTTTGAGGTTGGGGATGGGCTAGTTGTTGGAAAGTCTGGTCTGTTTGACTGTTGTCTGATGCTGTCGACTTGGAGAGTGTATCTGTTTAATGAACGGCAAAAGAGTACCTACAGCATGGGAGTACAACTTATATACTTTATTGCCATCTCGCTCTCACAACCCGAAGTACCATCGCGATGTGGTGTTCTGCAAGGAACAGATCAGAATACGAGCAAGCGGCTCGAGGCTAATGAAGAAGTGAAGTCATGTGTGAGGTCAATGCGTACCTTAAATTAGCTCGGCAGAACCGGGTCAACAAGGTCCGACTGGTTGACGACCAGGGTATGAGTCTCGGCGACGATCTAGTTTCTATCGCACTTGGCCTACTAGTTGACTGCCTATAGGCAAGCTATCATATATGAAGACTAGAAGAGGTCAATAATAGCAGCCGCGGCCGTGTTCCAGAATCAGCGACAAGTCTTGCTGGCCGACGAACGAAGAATGCAGAATTTCAGCCAAGACCAAAGGGATACCGCAGATTTCCGAGCCAAGATCTATACGAGAAGATGTGGAAGATGTGACGTCCAGTGAGGAGGTTCAATGATATGATACATCCAATTGGAATAATGTCAACTTACATTACTCCCTCGAGCCACCACAATCCAAGGCACGATGCAATCGATACGAACATATCGATGTTCAAATATCTCTTCCCGCTCACAGAAGAAGACGTTGAGACTGTCGGCGCCGCCCCAGACGCCGTGCCTGGAGTGTGGTCAGACGAAGTCGAAGTACTCTTCGGTGATGCAGTGGTCAGCGATCTTGAGGTCGAAGAGACCGAGGCTTGGGCAGACGCGCTTTCTGTTGAGCTGGGAGCATTTGATACGGCAACGATGATCCAGTCAGAGATGCTGCTACCATCAAGCACCATATCGCCAGAAGCAGCACTCACAGCATGCCCGTCTGTCGTCATGGCAGGCCCACCAACGGACAGGGTCATGCTGCCTAGGGCGATATCATCTGTAGCGTCTTGCATCCGGACTGCAGTAACTGTAGAGCTCCCAAAGTTCAAGACCGCCACAGCAGCGGGAGAGGACGGTGACAGCTGCGCGGAAGATCCGAAGCCACCTCCTGAAGGCATTTCTGAAGTTGGCCTGTCGGGAGCAAAAGATTCCAAGGCGGATTGAAGCACTCCTAAAGCGTTGGACATTGTCTGTGGCGGTTCATGACTGAAGTCTTCCGCGTGAGAGATTAGGTCGCTGGGCTGGGGGCCTCCAACTTGATCTGACTTGCTTGGGAAATGTTCACCAGGCCCAGGTACACCGATTACGCTAGAGTGTGCAGAGTCCTGAGCATCTCCGCTAGGCCTGGGGGCGTATGATCCACGGCTTGGACGCTGATCTCCTGATATCGACGTAGCTTCAACCTTCGCGGAAGAATCGTGATCTGGTTTCTGACCCCCTAGACTATATGCGCTGTGGCTTTGTGGGGCCGGTGAAGTAGTAGCTGCCGGATCTGGCAGAGGAGTCGTTATAGGCGCGGCAGGCGTCGTCTGCGCTGGCTGATAGGTCGGCGGCATAGTCGCGCCTGCCGCACTCGCCTGAGGAGTGAGCTTGACCGGTGGATCATAAAGTCCATGGACCTGATCATTGCATTTCGACCAAGCCGTATCCAGCTGCTTCAGTCCAGTCCCCAAGTCCAGCCTCGGGAAGTATGCCCCTTCGAATACGGTGCTGCAGAGCGGATGATCTGAGTCCATGATGCAGCCGAGAGCTCCATTGGCGTTAAGAAAGTAAGCAGACGGTTCTGGAACTGCGAAGCGCGCGAAGTCCACAGCTGATGTGACCAACTCGGCCTGGGTGACAGTGTCGCAGTGAGCCTTGCCAGATGTACAAATTGGAGAGCTCACCGCACTCATTGCAGAAAGGTATCCCATGTAGTCAGGACCTCCATGAGCCAGCTGTGAAGCAACCGACCGGCCGTCCAGATACTGTGTCGTTCCAATGGAATTAATTGCAATACCGTAGATCACGCTTGACACCTCTTGAGGCAGCATGCTAACAATGACATCCGTATGGACAGACCCCAAGGTGGTTGTCTCCGAAATGGTAACGTAAGTTTTGCTCATCGTGAAGCCGTTGGTGTATTGTACGGCTGAGATCGTGTCTAGCTTCAGATAGACAGACGGATACGTGAAAGTAAGAGTCGAGGGCCATCCAGACGCAGAGTACGTCGCAGTGAGCGGCGCAGATTGGTTGCGAGTGGCATTTGATGATTGATCCCAATAGAACAGCTACGTCTCATTAGCTCTTGCATCACGCCAAGGAACATATATCTGAACGTACCTGTACATTATTGCCACGCATCTCAACAATCCATCCATGTCTTCTCTCCAGTCTCAAGTCCAGGACCAAGCTCGGGACGAAATTGTTTGCCAGTCGCAGTTGCAGCGACACTCTCCACACTAGCAATTGACTCAGCCTCCATTGACCAGATGCATCGCGGGAAATTGGGAGGATCAGGAGACACACGAGGTGTGGTCGACGTCGCGTTCCATTGAGCGTTCAGACTGCTCATGTATGCTTTGGACATTGCTACGCAGTCCGAGTCGGCGACCGAGCAAGTAGGGGTCGTAGGTGGCGGTGAGACGCTGGGCGAAGTAAACAGGGTCACATCAAAGCTGGTGCTAAACGGTGATTCGACCGAAGACAGCGTGGTGACTGTGGGTGAAGCGTGTGCATATGGAATCTCGGAGATTGTTGTATAGACATCGACAGTAGCGGTCACGACCTGAACTGTTCGCGTGAATGTGACCGGCCACGATGTCCAAAAGGTATGCTCATTGTAGGTCTTCTGGTACGTCGACGCAGATGAGCTGTAAATGGCTTGGGAGGCCTGGCACGAAAGCGCAGCTAGATCAATCCCTTCGAACCCATCAGTAGGTCCACTCGCGTGTATATCGATCGGCGTGCTGGCCAGGAGACTCCCATTCATCCCTGGACCCATGAGATAGTACTGCGTTGAAGAAGATCCGGAGACGTGGGCATGACTGAAACTGGAGGTTGTGACTGATGAAGTTGAAGACACACCCAGTCCTTGTGCGATATAGTCTCCCAGCCCTGTGGTCGCCACCGTGGACGCCATCTTCCCGGGTCAATCCAAGAAGCACAAGCTTTTGGACAAGAACTTAACAGCTGGGGTGCTCATGTTCTTATCGGAATGGTGCGCCTCAGCCTTGTCCGTCGTTGGTCCCATCGTTTGCGGCTCGATGCTGCAGCCACTGAGGCTGGGCCGATCGCAAGGCACAAGTTCATATTCGTTCTCCGACGCGCTACCGCTCTTCTGAAGCGTTGCATCGTCTCAGGGGAGCAATATATTCCACGAGCGACGAATTTCTTTATTGCCGGTGCTTCGAATACTCCATGTGGGCGATGCATCTCATCCTGACGATGGGGATGTCGACGAAGAGCTGAAGATGCACATTCTGTAGTCTCAAGTCAATCTTGAATATAGCCTATGATAGCGTAGATTCTGAGTGCATGCTGCAGCCACAATCCTTACGCGACATCGGTGAGGCCGCGTCGCGAAGGTCCAGGCCGTATTTGGGGAATATCAATCGGTTCAGGCCAGTGTGCGAGGGTTGGTTGATAGGGCAATGAAGAGGAAGGCAAATTCGAAGATGAGTCGGCAATGGTCAAGAGGTGGAGAGATGAAGTACCTTCTTCCTTTGAAGTGAGCTCGGCATCTGCCGGCCTTGGCAACGAATGCGCGTTCGCGCGAAATACAGACGGATGCAACTTTCTACCTGCAGCAGCAACTTTCCATGATCAAGTCCCGTGCTACCAGACATGCTATTCGACCGCGCATGATGCCCACCCGAACGCCTTCGTAACAGCATTTCCTTACTCCATGATCTCCTCGGTCTCCTCGAGAATCTCCTCGAAGATCTCCTCTACCACCTTGCTATCATCACCATCTTCCTCGACCAACAAAGCAGCCCGCTCTTCAGAGATCTCAGGCAGACCCAGGTCAAGTCTCTCCTCGACAAGCTCTTCTGTGGTGCGTTCGCGCCACGCCAGCCACTCACTGAGCATTTCGCGACGCTTCTCAATAACAGCCTTGTCAGCGGAGCTTCGCTTCGCAAGATCGGACTCTTCGAACTGCTTGGAGTACTCGCGAAGGTTCTTGCGGATGTTCTTCATCTCCTCCTTGCTAAGGAGGCGCTCTGGTCGTGGTCTCCACGTGAACTGCTTGAACTGCTCAATAGGCTCTTCACGGAGGACCTGGCCAGAGAAGGAGTAGAGGTGGTAGCCGTTCTCCATGCGGTGCTTCCAGACACTGACGCTAGTAGCGACAAAGCGTCCACTTGGATCCCACTCGATGTCGGTCACACCGTAGTGATCAGCAGTGTTCATCATTTGAAGGTTCGCAGTGAGGTCCTTCTCCTTCTCGTCTTTTTCGCCCTCGAAGTCGAAGTCCCAGAACTCCAGATCGAAGCTCTGCTGGTTGAGCACAGTGGCGACGACCACGAAACGACCGTTTGGCGACCAGTGAATGGCATTGTTGTTCTTCTTCTCGACCGTCCGGATGAGCTTGAAGTTGCCGACTGCGTTGCCCTTAGCCTTCTCGGGACAGAAGAACCAGACCGAGGTCTTTGGTGGGACAGCAGAGCCAGCTGCGACTTCGCCTGCTGTGATGAGTACGAATCGGTCGCCCTTTGGTTCCCATGCGAAGTTGATAACGGTGTCTTTGATGCTGTCGACAACTTCGACTGGCACTCCCTTCTCAGTAACGCGGAAGATCTCGAGGTTGGTGGCGAGCGACTTCTTCGACTTGCTGTGACGGTCGACCTTGACGCAGACAAACTTGGAGTCTGACTGCCAGTGAAGCTTGGCGTCGCTGACGTTGAAGAGGTTTCGTGTCCGGACAATTTCCTTGGATGGAATGGACATGAGACCGACCTTGGCTGGGTTGGAGCCCATTTCTGGTGTCCAGTAGCAAAAGAGTTGCTCGTATGTCTTAAGACCGTCACGTTGTGGATTGCTGGGGCACCACTCAAAGTCCAAAATCCCCTCAATCTTGACGCTCGTCTTGTCCATTAATCTCATGCTTGGGAGCTCGTAGACTGAAATTCCTTGCCCTTGTGTCATCCTGGCAACGTACTTGGCATCGGCAGACCACTTGAACGCAGGCCATTGGATTTTCTTCTTGATCGGGTTGCCTTCAGGGTCAGTTGTTGGGCCAGGGAGATCGAGGGTGACGAATGAACGTAGAGGCTTGGCGGTTGCGATATCCCAGATGATGTAGTTCTTGCCATCCTCCTCAATGGACAGGATGGGGTTGCCCTCCTCAATCACCATCGGACGATGTGACCAGGTTGTAAGGTATCGCTCGTCGGGAGAGAAGTCCACGAGATTGACGCCTGGGTGCATGAATCGCTTTTGCCTCGACCAGTTTGGGCCTCCCCAGAGCTGAACGCCCTGGCCGTGCATGGATGTCAGGTATGTTCCCTTCGGCGACCACTGAACAAAAGACTCCGTCCAGTTTTGTCGGTCCACCACAGGCTCGGGTTGTGCGTCTCTCTCATTCCAGAAGACGCCCACATTGTCACCACGGTACATGACGAACTGATCTCTGCCTTCTTCGTCGCCCAACCACCATCTCAAGTGTTCCTTCTCCTCGAAGGGCGCGATTTCTGGCTCTTTGTAGTCCTCGTTGATTCTGCCCTCGCGACCATATCGCTCGATGTCGGTGAGTTTGTTAACAGCCATGGTGTGTTTCTTGTCGAGGGGCATCGCGTGGAGCTGCTTGACAGCTTGCGCAGCTTGGGCGGGCGTCTCGTACTCGACAAATGCAAAGCCCTCGGTCATGCCCTTCTCGCCCATGGGCATGAAGACGTTTTCCTCTTTAGTCTTGCCTGCCTTAACCAAGCTTCGGAGCAAGAACTTGACCAGCTTGTCCTTTGATGCTTCTGGGACCTTGGGTAGTCCATCGATGACGATGAATGTGTCGAGTCCCTCCTCCATGTTCGTCTCGAATCGTTCTCTGAGATCTGCCCGACATCAGTGCCGCCCGATTCTGATATTGTTGCCGCGTTTCCTACCTGAAAAGTCGATTTCCTCATCATCCACCTCGTACTCCGTCTCCGGGTCTAGTTGCTCGAATGAAGGCGCCATGATTGCGGTATTGTCGTCGCGTGGACGCTTCGAGCGGCGCGTGGACGGCGAAGGTGGTGTTGGAGCGACGAGCGGCGGGATCCTTGGTGTTTGAAAGTGCGCCCACGGGCGATTTTGAAGTCGAGCGATCTTCAGCGGGGCGCGCCAAGGATTTCAGCCTGAGGCAGACAATACTCTCACCTTCGGGCGATTCACGAGTGACTCAAAGGTGAAGGATGGTATGAATGTGTATTGAATGCAATGCAACTGGTGTATGTTGCGTCTAGACTAAGGTCAGGAAGTAATCAGGTGGTAGACTCGCAGCATGTGATGAATGTAGTTGCTTCCGGCTATGACTCTGAGCCGATGCTCCTACTTGCGACGACCAATGCCTTCTTCACCCTCGAACCGATCAAGCAATTCCAGCAGGCGCAGCTTGTCATTCTCCGTGCCGAAGATTGAAGGTACTGCCCGGCGGCTCAACCTCACAAGATCCTGTCGACTCAGATCAAAGTGCTTCGCGGCAAGAATATACTCGTTGGACACAGGACTTCCAAAGACGCCAACATCATCAGTCTAGAGATTGTTAGTCCCTTTGACTGGTGTGAGTCACGAAGAGTCAGAGCGCCAATGAGACATCGAAGAGGCAACTTACGCATAAGGCTATGGGACTGGACCTCTGATACCACTTGCCGAAGTGATGCTGGTCAAAGCCTCCGGATATCATTTTGGCGTGCACATTGCAAGAGAGGCAAAGCTCCAGCCCCATAGCGGATCTCTCGATCTCTGCCTCGAGATCAGACGGTACGTTTATGACATGGCCAATTCTGTCTGGCGCGTATGAGAGTAAAGTTTGCAGTTCAGTCCATGAGCTAGACTCTGGCATCTCAGCAAAGTGAAGGGTGATCTTGAGGCCTTGGTCCTTCGCCCGTTCGAAGGCTTCCTTGAAGTTGGACACATCGCCTTTGAGGGGGTTTCCGCATAGATCAATGCCTACCACGCCACGGGATTTGTACTTCAGCGCGAGGTCCACGACCTCCATAGCCTGCTCAAGCGTGTTGCGGCGATCAATGGATAATATCAAGTACGTTGTCATCTCTTGCGTGCCATGCTTCTCGACAGTATCCAATACGGTCGAGATGTAGGCATCTTTGGTCATACCAGTAGCCCGAGATTCTCGTGGTGTGGTTCGTAGTTCCAGATACTTCACGCCATCATCTTGAAAAGCTTGCAGTACTTCTTCAGTCGCGAAGGCCACAGATTCCACATCATTACACAGGCCGTAAATGTAAGTATCGAATAGCTTGAAGAAAGTGAAGATGTCATGATACCCTCCGTTCGGGCGTAGAACGCTGGCCGGGTCCTCAAGATCGCTCCTTCGTTTTGTCCAGATGGTGTGCAGCGTTCCGGCGCTGATGCTGCCAGTGAGATGGGCATGCAGCTCAACTTTGGGTAACGCCTTTGTGAAAGCGGCATCTACTCCCGTCATGGTCTCAGGCTGTCGCACGGTCGCTACGGGTACCTGCTTGGAACAGGCAATGCGGTCTCAGATGCGAACCACGCGGGCCGACCAGGAGGCGATTGGGCGGGTCATTGATCCATGCAGATGTGTTAGAAAGCCTCAATGGCTGGTTGCCACTGGCCAGACGATGAAGAAAGAACAGTGCTGGTAAATGCGTGGTCCAGGTTGATGAGTGAGACTGTCATGTGTTTCAGTGGTGGTTCAATTCAGATCTCGCTGGCGCGTGACGAGCCGGCCGACAGCGCCAGGAACTGCACATGGCCGGGACGGCGGGGCCTTGGCCACCAGCGAACACGGGAACACGCCGCTGAGACAACAATCCAACTTGTCTCTCGACTCGGGTCTGGCTTTGTCTGCCTTCAAGGATATCAGTCACGATCAGCTTCACTTGATCAATCTCGTGAAGAAGACGCTCTGACGGCTTGTGAGTGAACGATCGTCTCGCATCGGCTGGTTCTCGGCAATAGACTTCGGCCGATCCAGCCACAGCGATCATCTGCAACCTCACAGACCTGGGAACATACACATCCACCCATTGTCTTTCAGCAAAGCAAACTCGCTCGTCGGCGCGCAAACAGGAACAACATCCAACATTTTACGCGCCTCGCCGACCTTGTCTGACATTGCTACAACCACTCAACCGGGACCGCGGCTTTGATCGCCATGGCCTCCTCACGTAAGTGCTACATCCGAATCTGATATTGACATACAACACCCGCCGCGCACGTACATACAGTCAATGCGCATACTCTATGCACTCACCAGCTGTTATAGGCAGTCGCTGATGTTTTGATGAACAGTTCCGCCAGAGCAATCCGCTTCCTACAGCGCCATCATCGACCGCATTCTCGCATCCTCCGACCTGAACACCATCTCCGCCAAGCGCATACGCAAAGGTCTTCAAGATGAAGTCGACTACGATCTTACCCCTCAAAAGGTATGCGCCGATCTGTCCACAAGCTTGGGTAGAATAAGGAGCTTGGGAAGACTAACAATGGCCGCAGTCTGCCATCACCGATCTGATCATGGAACGGTTCGACAAGGCGCAACAGAGACAAGCTGACCAGAATGGGGCATCCACTGGAGCGGTAGAGCCAGCACCGACAGTCAACGGAGCAGCCAAAACCTCGAATGGTGACGTTGAGGAGTCCGCATCCCCACCAGCTTCCACCAAGCGCAAAGCCGAGAGCGAGGATCTAAGCGACTTGCAAGACGAGTCGCCTGCTCCGAAGAAGGTCAAGAAGAGCAAGGAGGTGGAATCGGACGAACAAATGGCTAGGAGACTGGCAGCAGAGCTCAATGCCCAAGGGTCGCGATCAACCCGAGGCGGGGGCGCAAAGCGGAAAACACCTGCCAAGAAAGAGAAGCGGACGAAGAAGAAGAGCTCGGCCAAAGTCGGTAGTGACGACGATAGTGAAGTCGAAAGCGGAGACAAGCCGGAGAAGGAGAAGAAGGGTGGCTTTCACGTACGTCCTCCGCTCAAGAGACTTCGCGCACACGAGACTAACATGTTGCAGAAAGCAATGGTCCTTTCGGAGCCTCTGGCAAACATGCTGGGCGAGAGCCAGCTCTCAAGACCACAGACGGTGAAGAAAATATGGGAATACGTCAAGGCCCGCGATTTGCAAGACCCCAAGGACAAGCGCCAGATTCGATGCGACGATGCGATGCACGCTGTTTTCAAGAGCGACAAGATCCACATGTTCACGATGAACAAAGTGCTTGCGACCCATCTCTACCCGGCGGAAGAGAGCTGATCCCCGAGCTTTCCTACCATCAACCTCTCACCGAACCTTGGCCTCTTGGGCTCTTGGGCTTAGAGCAAGCGGCACTGCCCGCTATGATTGCATACTGCTTCAAATTGGAGTTTGGCTATTGACGAGACCACCGAGCACGGAGCATCCACGATATCGGCGGCACAGCGAGGCGTTCTCCTCTAAAGGGAAAGGAAAGAAAAGACTGCGTTGTATCTATTCAATGACTACTAAGGAGGAACGACGCTGGGAAAGAAGGCTAACTGCTTGCATTGTCCATTAGATTCTTGAGATTTGTATGCATATGCTTACCCATTGACCACCTCCTTTCACATCTGGATTATGCAGCGCTCGGCTTCGCACCTCCGAGGTTGCCAAGCCTGGACTGAAAGAGGACATCAGACCCGGACCTGGTACCTCTTACCTGGTCATTTGTTTTGCAGTGACCGGATACGGAAAATAGAAATCTTAAGATCTCGAATATACTGACTATACTATCACAGATAAGCCAATGTAAGCTGAAACGCTCCAATCGATTCACCCAACGACTTACCACCGCCGTTCATGAAATCAACGAGCCCACGGACTTGCGACACGCGAACATCATGAGACAAGCTATCCCAGCAGAAACACCTCAATAAACTTCGCGTACGCCCGGCGTCAGACATCTCCAACAAATCTTCAAGCTCAACTCCACAGCTACTGGAGAAAAGCGATGCAGCAACCCCTCTCAATGGACACGGTACATCTACATGTCCTGCCCTCTGATTACCTACATATCCCATCATGAATCCAATACCGTCCCCAACCTCCCTCAATTCCCGTTCCTGGCCACCACAGCCGACATACTACGCAACAACTTGCAAATGCAGTATCCACTGGCTTCAATCTTGGGTAACTTTGTGTTACCGACGAAGTATGGGTCGGGTTTGGCGGATGTGACTACGGTGAAGAATGAGGCGGTCAAGGGGGAAAGCAAAATAGAATGGACGTATCGCGAGGGAACGAATACGCTTGTGAGTCCGAAAGTGTGGCCGGTCAATGAGAGTGTTTGGGAGTGGTGGTATTTCGATGCTGGTATGTACGCTGGAGCACGGAAAAGATGGACAGAGAGAGAGCGGCATTTGGAATTACTCGCAAGAGAAGAAAAGCGTCATTTGCCCTAGGCTCTTAATTGACTAACTGCCCCTCCAGTCTCCCACTCCCTCCCCCAAAACGACCTCTCCTCCCTAACAATCGTCTTCCTCCTCGCCTCACCCAACGGTTTCCCCGTCCTCGCACCCCCTTCCAACCGCACCTCACCTCTACCCATCCTCGCAACAACCTTCACAGGCACGTTCCCCAACGGAACAATCTTCGAACACCAGTCCTCCCCGCCAAAGGCAGTCTTAACCTCCAACGGCATCGCTGGGAGTTTCGATGTGGGTGATACGGGGGATTGGGATACGTACAAAATGTGGGTTGGTACGGAGGATTTGAGAAGTTGGTGGGTGAAATGGGATCAATCTCCCACCACACCATCTGCCGCACCGCCAGGAGATAACCAGGTGCAAGGTCTGGAGACTGACGACGAGACGAAAATCTGGGGGAATTCAGAGGGCGTAGAAGGAAGCCTGGTCTTGAACATGCATTCATCCAACATCGGCCACCTCCCCTGCGGCCTCTCATCAGACGGAGCAACAGAAGAACTCATGCCCGGTGTAGGCTGGTCAAACATCATCCCAGACGGAGAAGCATACATCGACTTCAAAATCGGCTCCACGCACCTCAAATTCCAAGGCCACGGCTACTTCGATAAAGCCTGGGGTTCCTCGCCCTTCTTCTCCCTCATAGCGCCGGGATGGTATCGCGGACACGGACGGCTTGGACCCTATTCTGTCGTATGGTAAGATACTTCTCCCCTCCCCATCTCCATCCCCTCTTCTGACTGACCACGCAGGTTCAACACCATCTCCCGCCTCACCAACGCCGACTACTTCTCCTCCTACCTCTACAACACCGCAACCTCCACCCTGCTCTCCTCCTCCTGCTCCGCGGGTTCCGTCATAGCCCGACCCTGGGGTGGTGACGATACATATCCTCCACCTTCGACGGCGGCACAGCCGAAAGGTTTCATAGTCCGTTATCCTAGAGTCGGAGAGAACGACGCGGACTTCGTTGTAAACGTGACGTTGCGGTATGCTTCAGCTGTGGAAGCAGGGATCTACGATCGATGGTTGGCGACGCTGAAAGGAGGGTTCGAGGGGGATTGGGAACCGGCGTATGAGGGCATTGGGAGATGTGAGCAATTTAAGAAATAAGAAGTCGCCAGTACTGTGTATGTGTGGTGTTCCAACCTCTCGTTTCTTCGGATTCTTCCTACAGTGCTAGTCCCGTCTAGCCGATTCCCACCCATGGCATCCTCTCTTCCACTATGCACAAGACGATGAAGGCGCGTATCTTCCGCGCACAATTCAGTAGGCCCCTCCCGTCCTCCGTTTTGATGATACCAAAAAGAGAGCCACCTCCTGACGCTTGTTGAAGAAGCCTCCACCAGCGCCGCGCAAGAAATGCACCAATTCTGTTTCCACCCAAGAACCAAATTAAGCTGAGAGTATAATGCTGCTTTGCATGCAAGATTGATGTGATGTCGAGATCGGCACCAGGGTATCAGTGGTGGGTAAGAGATGTCTAGTTCAAGAAACCCTTGCAGTTGGCTGAACCGCAGAGACATGGAATTCGATCAGTTGAGCCAATTTCGCGCTCAAACTTGTAGTCATAGGTAAGCTCTTCGTCTGCAAAAGATGTCAGTTTGTGGTTCGTGACCAGCGCTTGGATGTTGGTTGGACTTACTCTTGACGATGTCTTTGAGGGCGTAGATGACAATCCTAGGAGTACCCTCGACTTTGATGATCTTCGCTGTGCAGTTCGGGTCGCAAGAGTGGTTGATGAAACGAGCAATGCCACCCTTCTTGGTGGCGTCAACAATCTCGTCGTCAATCATGCGGAAGAGGTACGAAGAGCCAACGCCCTGTTTGTCATACTTGATTTCACGCATGTCGGCGACCTTTTGCCTGACCTTCTCGCCGACGTACTCGATGATCAGGTCGTTGACAGTGATGTTCTCTTCGGCATAAAGTCCCCAGCCGTGGATGGCAGATCGATCGAACTTGACCAGCTTCTTTCGCTTCTTGAGTTGATTAAAGCGAATCGCAACATCGGCATCGCTGTTGGTGGCAGCAAGACTCTGCTTTTGGAGATTAATGTCATTGACGAGACGGCGATTGTTGACACGGTTGCTGCGCGAAGTCGCCGTGCTGGCAATCTTCTCTGCTGCAGCAGTCTTTGCGGCTTCCGCGACAGCTCCAGGATTGGCCTTTGCAAGGGCTTGGCGCTCCTCGCGTGCCTTTTGGACCTTGATGCGATGGGGAAGGTACTTAGACTTCTCCTCGTTCAAGATCTTCTTGACACCCTCGGTACGTGCGCAGCCGGTCTTGTTCGGCACGTAGTAGCCAGAGATCAGAGGCTTCGGCTGTGCATCGCCAGAGACGCCAGCGCTGTTGAGAGCCTTAATCTCCTTCTGCTTCCACGCCCAAACCTTGGCATCGCCGACATCGTAAGCAGCAGCATCTGCCAGCGCCTTCTTCGCAAACGCCAAGTCTTCGTCATCTTTGATATATTGCTGCCAGCCATCAATGTCCAGGATGATGCCACGGTCCTCTTCAACAGTACGTCGAGGTTTATCGTAGGTGACATCCAGCTCAATATCCTCGTCAACGACAGCTTCCTCCAGTTCGCGCTCTTTCTGTTCGATCTTGGTGACGGTCTCTTGAGCAAAGGGCTTGCTCGCAGATTTGGCTCGTTTCGCTTCGGCCTTGAGAGCTTCTTGTTCCTCCAGAAGCTGCTTCTTGGTTTTCCGCTTCCTCTTGGCCTTCTCTTTGACAGCCTTGGCGTCTTCTGCAGTCGGTGTTCCCTTCTCCGTGCTGGCCAAGATGGTCTTTTCCAAAGCTTCTTCGCTGCCATCTTTGCTCTCAGCCTTGACTTGGAACAGATCGTCGTCGGCTTTCGATCGCTGGCGGATGTAAAGTTCTGTTCTGGCGCGCGTCGCGTACTTTGAGGTTCGTGGAAGCGTATTCACCACAAGCTCTAGCTCGCGAGTTGCAAGGTCCTCAGGCTCCTTATGCAAGAGATGACCGAGCATCTCTTTATGGAAGGCTTCAAAAGTTTCCTTCTCTTCATCTTCCCACTCGCTGACTTTCCTGCGCTTGTGCTTGGGTGTTGTGTCCGCAACGGAATCTGTATCGAACGGCGTCGAATTGCGACTCGCACGACTGAGTGGGCGGCTCTCTTGGTCTTCCGTGTCTCGGGTGATCGACGTTTGGCGTTCATCGTCGGAGTCTTCTTCCTCCTCCGCGTACATCTGTTGCAGCCTGAAGTGCAAGCCTCTGGCATGCGACGGCCTTGGAGCCGGCTTCCGCCTTCTTTCATCGATGAACGCATTGCTTGGTTCCCTTTCTTTTTCGCCTTTTCTTCCACGTCGATGTGGATCGTGCGGTCGCAGAGGCTTCGAGTGTCCGCGACGAGATTTGGGCGAATCCGATGGCAGCTCTCCCGCTTTGTTGAACAGTAATGTCGTGGCTTTGTTCTCCATATCCATCGGGTCCGGCAACCCGAGCTTCCTGCGTTTAGCAACATGCCGCGAAGGCTCGAGACTATCGTGGAAGATTGGTATCGCGATTCTCGTCTTGATGTCGCTCATGATCTTGTCACGCAACTCTGTACGCAACTGCTCCAGCGCGCCCATTACCGGATCAAGGTCCTCTGCTCTGTGCTTCTTCTCGATCTCCAGATCCTCATCTTCTTCGCGCTGTAGCCGCTCGATCTCCTCGCGCTTCTTGGACTCCGCAATGACTCGTTCCGGGCTCGGACTCCTCTCGTAGTCAGGATTGCCATACTGTTGACACTCCATGCCCATCTTGTATGTGAATAGTGCGGCATTGTTGCATTCGTTGAAGCACCGCACAGTCTCATCTTCGCCTCGCTTGGAATCGTCAAACACCACATAGTAGCCTGTTTTGTCCAATCTGACCTCGCGCCAGTCGTATGCCTTCAGACGCTTCTTCAAATGCGGTATTGTCGTTCCCAGCACCGGTACCGACCTGTGGGGAATGTGTATATACGGCTTGCGCTTGATCTTGCTGAGAACTGGCTCCTCCTCAATGAGCGCTGCAGCACCGGTTCGGGGGTTCGGCGGCACGCTGTCGTCGCCTTTTGACCTTCCCGGTGCTGGCTGCTGCTTTGGAGGTTTCGAGGAGGCCTTCGCTGAAGGGCCTTTTGGAGCGTTGATCGGAGGTGCTGGTGAATCTTTCACGGCCTTCTCTGGTGGCGGAGGAGGTGGTGCTGCACTGAAAGATTTCGCGCGCTCCTCCCTGGCCTGCTTCAGATTCGCCTCCACATAGCGCTTGCACCTACGCCCTTCGCGATCAAGCTCAACCTTGACGGTGTGCACTCCAATTCTAGCACCATTGAACTCACTCTCGGCTCGCTTGGCCGCCGCCACTGCAGAAACTTCCATGCCATCTCGCACGGCGTCCCGATACTTAATCAGGGCAATGCCGAGAAAGCTGCCGGTTTCTGGGTCTGTTTTATTTTGTACAGATGCGATGCTGCCAAATGTCCCGAAGTTCAGTTTCAACGTTGCCTCTGGTAGGAAAGGGTCGAAGCCAATCGCTACCACCTGCTGCGCTTCGCCAGGCCCAATGGAATGTCGATCCACCTTGAACGGTGGCAAATTGTATGGAGCAATTCGCAGGATCGCCTTGCTTGGCATTGTCTTTGGTCTGCATTGACCAGACATGTATCCAGGTATCGCGAGGCGCGGATCTGGTGGCGGATCTGGCTCGTATATCTGCCATCACCCGGGTGTCAGCGAAAGGGTACAGAGCGGTTTTCTTTTTCTTCGCATCATCATGTTATGTGTATTGTGTTACGCAAGCTCAGCAAAATATGAAATGTGTAGCGTACCTCTGCGCCGAAGTCTCTTTTCTTAAATGTGGCCCGTTTTCGCTCTTCTCTGCTGAGCTTGTTGTCCAATTCTGGATCCCATACCGCTCTGTACCCTTTCACTTGGCCCGGTGGCGGGAGCATTTGAGGGCGTTGCGAGTGCGCTTGGGTGGCATCAGGAGTGATATCCGAGGCAGATACGTGAGAGGCGGCGGCGATGCCGTTCAGCGAGGCCATTTCTGAGTTGCGCTTCGAGTACTGCGGAGTATTGCCCTTTGGCGGCGAGGACTCTGTGCGGGAGGTGAGCGGGGTTAGGCCATTGGTGGAGTCCTTGCGGTTAGAGGCAAAAGCGTGTGAGTTGTGGGTGAAGACGGACGAGGCGGTGCTGCCTAGTGAGCTCGCAGAGCCGATACCGCGCAGCATGTCGCCGTTGTCCGCCGTCTGCATCTCGTCGGAATCTGGTGAGGTGTAGTGGCTGGAACGGGCGCCATTTGCGGAGGAGGCCATGGCGGACGCCGCGGAGGTCACGCCGTTGGCCAGCCTCGAAGGCTTCGAGGAGGTAGCGGGTGACGGTCGCGAGTGTGCGTGGTCCGGCGTACCTCGCTTGCGCTTCAAAGAGCCACCCGGGGATGCGCTCCGGGGGAGGGCGTCGATGCCAGCGCGATGCGACATATCGTCGCCGAGTCTCTCACTCGTACCGCATCGCCCGCGTGCTGGTTATGAATGACGCCTGCTGTAGCATTCACGAGGCGCGGGTGGTTGGAAACGGTGAAGGTGGTGAGATGCTGTTACGCGTGCACCAAGGCTGCGTGTCCAACTTTTCCGAGAAGCGGGCACGCGTGCGCAAAGATGCTACAATAGTGGGCAGCGGGCGGAGCGGAGGGCGGTGGAGGAGTTATGTCGTGTCGCTGGCCCAGATACAGCTTTGGCGGGGATTATTGGGTGATGATGGCGCTGCAGGCGCGGATGGTGGTGGAAGTGAAGTTGAAGTGACGGCCAAAGGAGGAGGTGATCAAGATGGCCTGTGCTGCACGCGCGAAACACAGCAAGATGACCCCTGGCGCAAACCTCCGTCCCTCACCATGTCCCATTCAACACTTACATTCTTTCCTAGTTCTATCACTCCGCTCACCTCGCTTTATCTACTGCAAAGTCCATTCTCACGGCTGTGGTATTATTCTGCATGCACTGTGCCTCGAGTGCGCCTCCGACTGCTTCCCCTCAGCCTTCCTGACTTTCCGGCTGAGGCCTGGCAGCCCGTCATCGAAGATCGCAACACCAGACCACATTCCAACGCATCCCTCATCACAACACACGCCGACCTTCAAATGAAAGACTCGTGCGCCAATGTCAGATTGAATCAATATGCATGGACAGCCTAGGACAACTCGCTCCGCGAACAGCCTTACTGGTCACGTGATCACCCGCGATGGGACGACGACGACCTGCTCGTCAGACGATTGATGAACAGGCGTCACGCTGGGGTCGGTAGGAGAAAAGGGACTATATGGGTGCATCAATAGCCGCAATTTCGACTGCATGACAACCTCGTATGATTCGTTGCAAGAGTTTACTCGAGGCGATCGACGACCAGCGAGCGTTCTACATCAAACGAAAAGAAGGAGCATGTCTCCCTGCCTTGGAAAGTATGAGCGCTCTTGTTGTGGGCTTGGAGGTCCGGCGCTCAGAGCTCTGCAGGTTGGTAGGGCTCAGGCCCCGCAGACGCTGCGAAAGCCATCAAGGCCTTTCTTGCCGAGCATGTTCAGAATGCTCTCTCACAGCACACACCTGCTAGTAGTCAGTGGTGTTGCTCGCATAGGTTGCCTTGCATCGCCTAGAATGGTAAGGTATGATCGGCCCGGCAGGTGCTTGCCTGTGGACTCTTCTCACGCCCACGCTCGAGCCTCGGAGTGGGCGTGTAGTAGCTGTTTGGGCTGCCGTGCACCTCTTTGAAGACGCTCTATAAACCGACCGCATGCGGCGTTTGCAGCCAGTATTTCCTATTTTCCCACGAGAGTCAGCTCTTCACGATACTCGGGAGTCTGGACCGAATGGACGTACATGCCGAGACACGCCTATCCACTTTGGAAAGGTCGTCCAACGCTAATGGACCCTCAATCGCCAAAGAGAGTCAGGTACCAAACAAATGCCTTCCACATTCCTTCCTGAGGCTTGAACTCTCAGCAATATGCCGAATCTTCCTCTGAAACAGGTATTACACCTATCTAATGCGGGACAGACCTCAATCACACATGGTACGTTCTCCGCAGCTAACACCACGTGGGAACGAGGGTACCAGCAACTATGCCAATTGAGCACCACTGTGCCACTATCACGAACGCCACAAGCGACAATGGCCATCTGCACCCACGATTCGGGACTGGGGCCCCAGACATGTTCGTGAACGCGCGACTTGTTCGAGTAAGGCTTCTGAGTAGCTTCGACCTATTGACATGTGCCTTCAGCTGAGACTCATGTTTTAAGATGGGCGGACAGCGTACCCCCAGGCGTCAGTAGAGTGTCTCTTCCTTCCCTTCTGAGCACAGAATGTTTTCTCCATCCCTTGCAGCGCTTGCGCTGCCTATCCTATCCCTGATCGGCACGACGAGAGCTCAAGCCGCGAACTCTTCCTCTTCGACCCTCATCGATGTCCTGGCGGCCCACGCAAATCTGAGCTCTTTTCACGATCTGCTAAAAGATGAATTGCCAGCGACGTTAAATGCTCTCGAAAAGGGCTATGCCGCCGACACGAACCCGATTACCATTCTCGCTCCGTCCAATCATGCCTTCGACGGCCTCCAGTATAGCGATGTACTCTCTCCAATGTTCGCCAACAATGAAACAGCTGCAATCTCGCAAGTAGTCGCATACCATGTACTGGAAGGAAGCTGGACGCCAGACAATCTTAACACGAGCTTCCAATTCATTCCAAGCATGACTGCCGGTACCAATTTCTCCAATGTTCCGAATGGCCAAAGAGTTGGTGCAATTCTCCAGAACGCACCTCCAGCCAGCCAATACAAATGGGAGATGGTCTTCACATCTGGGGAAGCGACTAGATCGGTGGTGACAATACAGAGCATTCCGTTCGCGGGAGGGTGAGTAGCCACAACTGAACTGCAAGTCGTCGTTGCTAACTAGTGACAAGCGTGATCCAGGTCATCGACAACTTCCTGATCCCGCCGAGCGCGTTGGTCCCTACCATAGAGACTGTCAACTTTGGCAATCCTCCCTCAGCGATGACCTCCTTCCTCGGCGCCATCAACTCCATGCCGAACTCGTCTCTCGCGGCCTACCTCAACACCACAAAAGACGTGACGATTTTTATACCATCCAACGCAGCGTTCGGCACCGTGGCTGGCAGCCTTATGACCATGGATAATGCAACCCGTCTGAACCTGCTCTCATACCACGTCAGGCCAGGCCTCATGTACAGCTCAGATTTCGCCAACGCCACTTCCCTCAACATGCTCAACAATGCAACTGCAGAACTGCGCTTCTACCCAAACTCCTTCTTCATCGACTCCGCACGCATCACACAATCCGACATATTAATCTACAACGGTGTAGTCCACATCATCGATGTCGTTCTGGATCCGAATATTACGAACGCGCTGCCGAATCCGACTTCAGCAACTCAGATGCCCGTCTTGGCAACTGCTGGTTCTGGGGATTTCAATGCGAGTGATATCTCCAGGGCACCGTTCATGACCTACCTCCCAGATTACGTGCCGACAGAGACGCCGACTATTACTTCGACATTTTCGGATAACTATGCGGCCCGGACTAGCAGCTCAATGTCTGCCACGGCGACAACGAGTAAGAAGTCTGATGCAGTGGCATTACGAGGCAGTGGATGGACGACGAGTATGGCTCTATGGCTTTTTACGATGTTACTGACGTTTCTGACTTGCACGATATTATGATGACTGAGTGTTTGGTTCGAGCATGGCGTTCAGAGGTCTCGACTTGAATTAAGTTTCGTTGCTTACCACCACGCCTCACGACACCATCTCCAAACACTTTATGCTCTGTTGCGGTATGGTAATGACGATGCGACCCCTCATTTTTGCTCAGGGCGTGCTCGTGGTCGTGTGCTCGTTGCGTTTCTCTTCGCTTGGTTGCCATGAGTTGAAGATGTCGAGTATTGACTGAACAAACTTCAACAAAATAATCGAGATGGAGAACTTCAAAGACTTTAGTTGGCAGAAAATCAAACGCAAGAGTGACAGATGTTCGAAGAGACCCGGCGACAACGATGAACTCGATCCCAAGCAGTCAGCAGCTGCGCATTCTGAGAACTGTCAAGATAATGATACCAAGTACGCTTCTAAAAGCACGTCAACAAGCAAGCCTGAGGGTAGCCAATATAGACACAACGACTCCGTCATCAATGGTTCCTGGACTGGAGGGTGTCATCCCTATGATCCGCATCCAGACGAGTCCCAAAGAACGAGCTTCGATGAAACGCCTCATGAGCATCGATCGTGCTCCTCACAATCCACCATCCCAGCCATCATGCGTCGCCTCAGCACACAACAAAGCCCGATCGAGCCTCTAGTCGACCGGAGCTCCACCTCCTCGATCCCCGACGTAAACGAATCCGCAATCGCATCTTCCTCATCTTCTGAAGAAACAATCGTCCCTACCCCCAAAGAATCCCAGCATCCGAAGACCCATCGCCCACCCGGACCAGCCAGACTCCCCTCCAACTTCACCCACTGGGTCCCCAAAACCCACGATCCCTCCATCGGCGCCATAGACGAAGAAGCAAACTTTTTGATCAATCAGCTCGGAATCGTCCGCCCGAATCTGTGGGATGAAGGAAATGAAGATGTGTTTACGCTGAGTCTGATAGGGTGTGAGAGGGGTGATGAAGATGACGATGAGAGGAAGGAGAAGAGGAAGGATAAAGAGGAACGGAAGGAGGCAAAGAGGAGGGCGAGGAAGAAGAGTTTTATTGTGGGCGATCCGAGGGATGAGGAGGAAGAGGAGTTGGAGGAGATTCGCCAGAGAGCAGCATCTCCCTCGTCTGGACCGCCGTCATATCTTGAGATTGGTGGTCCACAGCTGGTGGTGGAGGACTCGAATGCTCTGGTGCAACTGTCTATGGGCGCCATCCTCGGGTCTCTGATCGAACTTGTCTTGCACGATATCATTCGGGACGAATACATCGCGAGCGAAAGAAGAGAAGAGAACGCCGCTCTCCAAAACTTCCGAAATCTGGAGCATAGACTAGAAATCCTAACCGACTGGCTCGAACTCGTCCGTCACCGTATCACCTATCTAGAATCCCTCGGCGCGATAGAATCTCCGCAAGAAGAGTCATATGCAGAGCGTCGCGAGCGCCTCCGTCCCCTAGCCCAAGGCCCGCCAGAACTAATAATCGAACGCCATCTCGACCGTCGCCTAGATATCACCCTTCCCTCTGGAGATATCGAAACCCTCTTCCCCGAACAACTCCTTAATTTCGACCTTCTCGGTACCCTGATCGATGTACAGAAGGAGGTAGTACCTTCTGAACCCGCGTATCGACATGTACTCAGGTCAGTACAAGCGCGGTTTCTCGACGCTCAATCCGAAGGCCAGCGCATCTGGCGCAGACTCGCCGGTCTGCAGCGCGAGTATCAAGAAGACCTAACCCGTCTCCGTTTGGCCCGGTATCATCCTGCCCATGGAGCTGTGACGAAGAAATACTTCCAGGGCTTGAAAGAAGATCTCAAGGAGAGACGAAATGGACATATTGAGGCTTTTGGACAGGCGTTGATTGCGATTGAGAGGGAGAGGAAGAGGTTTGCGAAGTGGGAGGAGAAGGAGAGGAAGCGAAGTAGTAAGGAGATTGTTGAGGGGAAAGAGAGGAGGGTGAGTTGGTGGCAGATGGCGACGGGTTGGATGGGGTTCGGGAGGGGAGGAATAGGAATGGGTACGAATGGTGGTGGTGGTGGTGGTGGGCAAGATTCAGTGAAGCAAGCGTCTAAGGCAAGGCAGGCGAGGTTTGATAGTTTGCTTTGATGTGGTGTCCTGCAACGCAGTGATTAGCCGACACGGCGCCCGCACACTTGAGTGAATGGAATCAGCGTTCATTCACATGCGAGAAATCCCACTTCCTTTAGTCTGAGTTCGCTGCTGCATTTAAGCTGCGAGAATACCATCAACATAGAAGCAAATATCGCACTTGCCCTCGATCCAAGAACGATGAAACGCCCACATTCCGTCCCACCAGGAGCCGAAGCTATTGATCACGCTCTGCAAAGTCTCATACACCAACATCCTAACCTCGCCAGGTTCAAGAAAGATGTCCTCTGCCGGATGATGGACCTCGCCATCGAGACGTATGGCGAAAGATTCGAGACTCGTATGTTCGGCGTGATTCGCGAGGTAATGATGAACGAGGAAAATATCAAGCCACTGGAAAGAGAGCCCGTTTCTGTACAAATCGCGCGCGAAGAGCGTTCGGGCAGCCCATCCTCCTTCCAAATCGCCAAGGCGCAGGCCGCTCGCGTGGTACCGAGAACGCCAGTGTCGAACAGAAAGGAGGCCGGACCGAGATATGGTATCAATTTCGGGTTGATGAGCCATCAGTTCGACGAGAGATCCGAGGTTGATATGAAGCCACATCACACGACGCCCGCTCAGGATGGCCCAAGAACGCCCGATCGCAATGGTGGAAACTGCGAGCCTGTCATGGTCAATATCCTCGATGCGATCGATAATGACGATGACGACAGCGAGGACATGACGTGGGCTCCACGCCACGAGTTGGAGCAGGATATGTCGACAAACGGCCAGAAGCGGAAGCGATACCTGTTCGAGTTGGATGGCACTCGAAAGAGACGATGCCGGCGCCGGCGCCGATAGGCTCAGAGCGGTTGAGATGGGACGTGTCGAACATGAGGCAACGTGCAACGAAGGGACGAAGAGGCATTAGAATCCCTATATTCAGTCGTCATGTAGGGATCATGTCTGCTCGTTAGTGGGAGAAATTTGCTTGTCGCGCTCCTGGTAGACGTCGTTGAAATCAGTTCCAGAGATCTCTGGAATAGAGCGTAATGAGCCGCGTCTTTGAGCTGTTGCCAGCATGAAACTTGAGCAGCAGGTTCACCGTCTGGGACTCCGCATGGAGACCATCCTCAGAGTTCATCGCTAGAGAGCAAGCATGGGAGTTCGGCAGCGTGGGGCTCTGCCTTCGTCGAATAGCCATGGCGTGGTCTTCAGATAGCGTACGCAGCCAAAATATTTCCGCCGTGGGTGTTTTTCTCACGCAGTACAGGACAATCGCGCTGTCAGGGTCGCTTATCCGGAACCTGTATCCCTTCTCCACGGTATGTACACATTCGTGTGAGTCCGCTGCTCTTTAAACTCGGTCATGTCCATTTCGACATGGAGCTCAGTCAAGGAGCCCTCCACTACTGTCTCCTACGAGCTTCCAAGGTCGAGGCTGCCACTGTAGCATTCATTTGCCGGATGGTGTAGCTTTCGGCTTGCGTCTGTCGTCTGCGAGGAGCGGTACGCAGGATAACGCAGTAGAATGAAAGGACGTCATGTTGTGATTGTGGTGTCTACGCAAAGGGGTGAGGTCGAATGTTTGTGAGGAGCCTGCGAGGCGGGCCGCTGTATCTGGGACGTGCGCGAATTCAAAATGTCTCAGCAGGCGCGTATCCTGTGCATGAATGTCGCCTGCTCCAACTTCTCTACATGTACTTCGAGGTCCATAGGACAAACAGTGCTGCCGCCGTCCTTGAATTTGCAATGCTGTTCCGAGCAGCGTTGCCATAGACCACCATGCTCGTACCACGCTTGGCCACATCCCTCCTTGGCCAAAGTCGCCTAAGATTCAACGATTTGGGCCCCATACCACTTCGGTTTCACGGCCACAAGTCTGTCTCCACCAGGCTCAGATCGTTCCAGACCGCGGATACATTTCACAGTGAGGGAATTCCAAGCGGCGAAAGAGACTCATCAAAAGCTTCCCAGTCGAACACGAAATCACATTCATCTCGACAGCATGAGTTGTCCAGCTTCGCAGGCGTGCAGGCTCGGAAAACCGAGACCGACAACAACAGATTGTGCGACAGCTTTCGGCCGATGCCTTAGAAGTCAAAATCATTCTGGAGCAACACCCGGAGAAGGCAGCAGGTATCTTGAGCGAGTCACTGCAGAAGAAGACAGCAACCCTCGATTTGATACGCGTGTGCTTGCAAACCGCCTATGACCTCGAGCACGACCTATCACGACCAAAGCAGAATCAATCAAAACCAGAGATTGTCAGACCAATCTTGCGATATGTGTGGAACGACGTCAGGCTGTGGTGGCCTCTACTGACGCACTCTGATACCAGTAGAGACCACTTGTGCTACTTCGGAGTTCGCGAAAATCTCACTGAACTCTTGCATCAGTGGACTCAGACCTTTTTGAATGAGGAAGAGGTCGTAGATATTACAGCCACAAATGCCAGCAGCTGGCGAGGTCGCCTTCTCCGATCAATAATCCGAGCCTGGCTTCATCACACACCTGGAGATGCAACTGCTGCCATGCATCTTTTCTTCGACACAGCTGATTGGAAAGATGAGCAGAGAAAGCTCCATCATCACCGGCAGACTCATGAGAGGCATGGCGATAGGTTTCCCCATAATACGCTCTCACTCTTACCGGCAACTATTGAGATCAGCAATCAGCTCAGAAGAGGGTCATGGTCGAAAACGAACGAGCAGCTATACAATCGATTCTTGCGGTTCAACCACACTTTTATGAAAGACAAAGCAACAGGCCCTCTCACGCTTGCGGATCTTCATCTAGCTCATCCCACCAAGCCTCGGGAAGACCGCGCCCTCCGTATCCTGCGCACACTGGTCGGAGAAGACACGGCAGAACGAAGCGAGTCTCTTCAGAGCGCCTTCCAAAGGCAAGAAATGTGGCCCTTATTCCTCGCCAAAAGGGCTCATGATGTTGCGTCTCGCAACAAAAACACGGATAACGTGCACTGGCTTCAAAATCGCTTCGGCTACTACGTCGACTTCGCGAAGTCAGACAAAAACATATTGGTGCCATGGTCCGAACCTCCCAAATATGAGACACTCAAAGGACGCTCGTGATGCTGCCGCGCGAAAGGAGAAGGCAGGCGACAGCGACGAGGATGAGGATGACGGGAGTAAGAAAACCGCGACTAAGACCGGCGGGATGACAGCGAGCAAGAAGCGGAGAGCGACAGACGAGAACGAGGAAGGTGCGCCTACCAAAAAGAAGAAGAAAAAAGACGAGCCGAAGACGAAGGCGCCACGACCAAAAGCTCCCGTGGATGTGTGATGCCTGGTGGATTTCTGGCATGTTTTATGTAGGAGGGGCACTTGACTTTCAAATAAGCAGAACTTTGTTGCTCCTTTGCCTTTCATGAGTAAATAACGCATGCGTGCAAGAAGCTCATTGGTAGGGAGCATACTCGGCCTGAACGCACCTGGTCCCAAGGCTATTACATGCTGTACGAGCACGCAGCTTCCCACCGTGCCATCTGAACCCTCTCGCAAGTTCAGACTTCCAGTATAGATTAAGCAAGCCTACATCGAGAAAAGCTGCCTTGTAATTCTCGGCAGCCTTCCAGGACCAGTTCCGGCGCGACGCCGGAACTGAGATAACGGACTGCGAATTGAAGAGCGTGGAAGTGAGTCCGCAACTGGAGAGATATGGGATCGGACGCTTCGCAAGGCAAAAATCGAAGTGATGTCAGGTCACGTCTGACGAATTTGCTGCCTTTGAACGACTATGTCGACGGCTTGATTTCGAGCATCTCTCCGCTTGAGAGCCCACGGTCTGCGAGCTGAACAGTATGGTCGTGGCTCGTGGGCCGGCGAATTGAGATAGCGATGATTGCAGTGGTGAGATTTGGAATTTGGGGGTGACTTTGCTATCTTGAGTGCCTCAGCGACGTGAACCTCTTCATTCAAAGACCAGGTGATACGTTTGCACTCATGTGATTCTCCGCACCACCACAGCTGGAGAGCCTCTTGAATACGCTATCGGCACCCTGGTCCTGCGAAAGACGCAAGAGAACATGCCGCTCTTGCACCAGAACTTGCTCAGTCGCCATCAATCTCCGCGATCTGTTCTCGAGCAAAGCTCTACTTCTGAGACTATTGGTTGCGAATTGGAGAGTGCGGCCCTGGGAATGTTCGTGGAGAGAATGTCTGCATGTGGTTGTGAACTCCATCTCCGCTGATCTGTCGTTTTGAAAGCGCAAGTGTATCCTCTCCGTTCGATTGCTACTCCGATCTCCCTTGGAGTTCCTAGTCAGCACCATAGCCTAGCCAGAAATGCTTGGGATGATATTGATGTTTCGCTGAATGTCAGTCAGTTTCATTCAATCCGAAAGGTCTGCTCTCAAACAAGAATCCGTTCCTGAGCCGTAAGGGTATGAGTTTAGAAGTATGGTCGTGGATGTATTGGTCGAGAGAGGGTGAATTGGGACTTGAAAAGTTGGAATCTGCATGTGATTTTGGAGTCTTTTCCAGCTGACCAAGCTATTTTCATGTGATTCTGTCGTATCGAAAGAGAAGGTGTATCCTGCGCACCTGTCCGTGTCTCCGTATGCCGCCTAATCCGAAATCCCTTTGAATCCCCAATCAGTACCGTAGTCCTTTCACGAAAGCTTGAGATAGCACTGCTATTTAACGGGGACTTGGTCATTTTCGTCCCGTCTCACAGGAACGGCTTCGAGCAAGATCCTGATTCTGGGACGAAGGGTTGCGAGCCGGCAGGTGTAGTCAGTAGCTTGTTAGTGGAGAAAGAAGTGGTTGTGGCCTGAAATTTGGGATCTTTCATGTGATTTTCGGTCAATTTCGCTATGCTTGGTGCCTAAGGCACAGGTATTCGTTCATTGAAAAGAGCAGGTGAGTCCTGCACACCCGCAGGTGTCTCCGTATGCCGTCTACTGCAATGCCCCTTTGAATCTCCAATCAGCACCATGGTCCAGCCATAAAAGCACGAAACGCTACTTCTCCTTCTACCAGAACTTACTCAACTTCGTCCCGCTGATAAGCAAGACATCATCCTCGTATCCGTCCTTGCTCTGGCAGTGCGGACACTCGAGATCCGGCTTGCTGCGCTCCTGCTTGCGGATCGTCCAGTCGCGGTGGCAGGCCTTGCAAATGACCTGGAGCATGGCCAGCTTCGAGCCCTGCACCATAGCGCCCTGAATGTCGGCGGCGAAGTGGGAGGTCTGGGCGAGGAAGTTGGCGAGACCGTCCTGTGGCAGGCCGTTGAAGAGAGTGTAGCCACCAAGGAACCACGCGTCGACGATGACCTCGCGGAGTGCAGTGTCTGTGTCTGGGAGGGCGATGTGGGTGTAGATCGTGTGGGCGGTAGCCATGATCGCAGAGCCGTTCGAGACGTTCGGGATGATCTCTTCCTTGAGCTTGGCGAAGGCGTACGCTTTCATGTCGGGCATCTCGTACCTGCAGAAGAAAGATCGAGGGTCAGTTGCTCTTTGGTATCAGAAAGGTCTCGGGAAGACCTACTTGTCAGCCAGAGCGTACATCCAGCAGTGAACCTGCATCGGGTGACGCGGCTCGATGTCCGTGAAGTGCGCTGGCGAGGTGGCGATGTCTGGCTCGCTGCTGTACTCAAACTTGTAGAAGAACTCGATCCTAGAGCGCGTGTCAATGACCGCCACATACACCTCGAGGACGGAAGCGAACGTGTACTTACATCTTCTTGACAGCAAGAGGCAGGTCCTCTTTCAACTCGATGCGGCGGTTGATGGCCTCAGCAAAGTTGCCGGAGCAGCAGCGGTCGAAGTACTTCGAGTGGGAGCAGATCAGGAGGCGGTGGACCTGCGCATGAAGTCAGTCACGGATGTGTCCAACACGGAAAGGGTCGATACGCACCTGGTACTCCTTGCCATCGCAGGCGATGACGAAGTCAGAGAAGCGTGGATCGTAAAGGTAGCTGCCGAACCAGTCAGTCGGTCGCTGACACCCTGCACGCGACGGGCACCTTACCCCTTAGTGGCGGCCTTGAATTTCTCCATCTTGAACTTGCTGCTGTCGATGCGCTGTCGTGCGCCGAGTGATGGTGAGGAAGATGTTGTGTGGATGGCGATGTGTGCGCGCCGCGGTGGTGGTATTATGCGGTGGAGGTGCGGCGAAGTGAAGTCGAGCACTGAAGCTTTGCTTTTGTTTTGGTTGCCGGGCGTTTGTCGGGTTGCCGCGCCAAGCCCTTCACATGCATCGTGTTTCACAGCCCAACGGTCTCAACGGCGCTTCTCTTGAGCAAGGCAGTAGCAGGTATGGACTTAGATCCATCGCCAGCAGCTGCAATTGCGCAGGAGTACTTCAGCCAAATACTTGTAGTTGTGAGAAATCATGAGCACGACTGCCACTTCCTCTGTCAGTGCAGTCCAGTCAAGCAGTTGGTAACAATGCTGCATGGGCCTCGACAGGCATCCGATCCTGTCTGTGAGGGCCCCCTCATGTTGTCCAGATGGCCACGTAGCCTGGATACTCCCAATTTACGTCGCGGCCAGGTTGCATTGCGTGTACTGCGATCCGCACCAACAGCCAGATGGTTGTTGATGCGGGGTCCTCAACCCTTGGCCATTCTCCATCCATGTACACCTGCACATGTCGACTCTACCTTTACCCGGGAAGGCCATGATGTGGTAATTCGAACCAAGCCCCATCATCTCCATCTGATAGTCGTATGCACACTATTCGCTGGACAGCTTGGATATGTGCTTGCATGAGGGTTGCGCAGCTCGTATCGCATAGAAGGTGGGGTATGATGTCTTCGGATCGTGGTGGTCCCTTCGAAACTGTCAGTAGCGTGCGCGGACGGTTAGCGAGGTCCAGACGTGCTCTCGGATACTGCTTGGGTTAGTGATCTGACAGTGCGAGCAGTGTGCGATGCCACAGGTGCTCCTTCCAGCATTGCACCGAGATGAGAGAAGCTGGGTTTCAATGCACTTTTCATTCAGCAGTACGCAGTACGGAAACCAAGCAGCTCTTTGCGCGGTGCCTGTGGGTTGGCCCATCGCTGGCCGTGGCAGAGTATAGCATTTCCTCGAATCCCATGCCGTTATTGCGCCTTCCATGCCTTCTTGCACCGAATCACCCAGTTCATCTCGTAGCGTGACAGACCGTAACCGTTTAGTGACCGGCTCTCCTGCTCTCGGCGATGACCTTGGTCATCTCGTCGACCTTTCTCTTCGCACGGCCGAAAGTACCGAGTCTCTTCTTGGCGAGCTTTCGTGCGCGCTTGTCCTTGCTGTTGCGGAGGAGTTCGATAACGCGGCGCTCATATGGGGCGAGTCTGCACAAGAAGTGTTAGTGTCGTCGTCCACCAGCTTCTCATCCACCCTGTATTGATGGATCTTGGCCAAACGTACCCAGCAACCTCCTTCACGATGTCCCGTACGAAAGCAGTCCTCTTGCTAAGGTGACCCTTCATGCGCGAAACACGCGGCTTTGGCTGACGGGGGGTGACTTTCTGTGCAGCGATGTCCGTTAGCCCTCGCTGTCCCAATGCCCATCTTTACGTCGTGTGCCTCGCTCTTTTCGCTCGGTCGGCAGTGTGCAGGTGCGGGTGGATGGATGGTAGACGTACGTGGCCAGCATTGATACCGACGGCGATGCCGGACTTCTGCTTGACTTCCTTCGGCATCCTGGCGGTGGTCGTTGGGTGATGTCGTCGAGATGCTCACAATCTCTGCGGCAAGAACGTCCAGCAGGTGTGAAGCGGATTGCGGAGTGTGCGCTTCGGAAGCTGCCGTGTGAAATTTCCTTGGCGTCTGCCGGTCCAGAAAATTCGCAGGGATGCATTGTGCCTTTCACATGCCGGCGTTCCGCGCGCGCCTTCCCCGATTTCGGTGTAGCGCATCATCGAAGCTTCCTTGCTTTTGACTTTTGACGTCCACCACATCTGGGCCCAGCCATTTGTACCGCGACCTGTACCTGCACCAACCCTCGACGCACATCTCTACCCGCTGCCCGCTTCAACAGTGGTGACGAGCAATATGCGCATTTAATATGAGCCGGCATGCGGTGGATGTAGCGCGAGCAGCACTGAGCCTCCAAAGCGCATCGCAAACCGCCGCCCTGTCCGCGTTAATCAGGACCCGACTCGCAACGACGGCTTTTAGGCCGACTGTATCACGAGCTGGACCAGTATCTCCACGCATACCTCGAGCGACCGCCGCAAGGTTTTATCATGCTCCAACCACGGTTACCCTCACCAGACAGCCGCGACCGGCAACGGCGATAGAAGTTGGCAGAGTTGGACTGCGAAGAGATCGCATCGCTCCTCTGAGAATATGGGAAGAGCCGCAGAGTCGAACAGCACGATGGATGCTACAGAGAAGATGGAACAGCAGCAACAAGGAGCCCATCGATTCAAAGGCAGCTGCGGAGAAGGCGAGGCAAGAGCGGCCGAGCTCTGCGTCTGAACAGGGAAAGAGCGCAAACATTCCACCTGCAAGTGGTGCAGCAGGAGGCGCTGGAAAGTACATATACGATCACCTACCGCATCTTCACCGACCGACAAAAGAAGAGCTACTTGCAGCAGCGAACGGCTTCTGGCATCGGCTGCAGATCCGATTCAAATGGTTCTCCATCCGGAGCGTGAGGCCTTTCACCCAGGAAGAGATCTTGACATTCGTCAGCTGGATATTCTGGGGACACCTACTTTGGTTCATCATTGGGACTACCACCTTCCTCAGCTTGGCCATCTGGGCTCTGAACTCGACAGTGTCCCAAGAGACTTTGGCAGAATGGGTTGGGAACTACTTGACGAAGAATACCGGCTTGCGAGTCATCTTCGAGAGTGCCATCGTACCCAAGTGGAATGATGGAGTGATCCGATTCAACAATGTGTTCGTTAGCAGACGACCACACGCGTCATCAGACAAGACGAGATCCGTGATTAAAGGGTCCTCCAAGACTGCAGCTGCGGTAGCTGCGGCCGCTGCTCAAGCAGAGCGCGATAACCCGAGACCAGCCGCTGACGGCGTCGCCGAAGGTGAAGATGACGGCAACTACTCACAGTTCGATGTCAATATCGCGAGTGTGGAAGTGACGCTGTCGTTCGCAAAATGGTTCAATGGCAAGGGTCTTCTCCGAGATGTTGAGATTCGCGGAGTGCGGGGTGTAATAGATCGGACACATGTCAAGCCTCGCCCAGAAGACGCCGACAAAGATCCCAAGAGCTATCGACACGAGCACAGCATCGGTGACTTCGAGATTGAGCACTTCAAGATGGAAGACGTTCTCCTCGATGTCTTTCAGCCAAACAACTTCCGCCCGTTCCAAGTCTCAGTCTGGAACTGTGAGTTGCCTCGTCTGCGGAAGCAGTGGCTGTTCTACGATTTCCTGAGTGCCAACCACATGAGCGGGACGTTTGATGGATCAGTGTTCAACATTCACCCTAGGCAGGTGCATAGCATCACTGGTGCTATCTTGTCCGAAGGACGCGAAGAGGAAGGATCGACGTGGAAGAAGCACAGTCGACTCCGCATCGATGGCCTCAAGATCGATCACCTCAACCGTGGTGTTGAGGGTCCCTTCTCGTGGATCCATGAGGGAAACGTTGATATTGTTGCCGACGTCATGATCCCAAATGACGCGGATGGAAGTATCGCCAAGGTCATGAGCGACTTCTACGACCGGATGGAAGCGACTGTGACGAATGCTCAGGCTCAAAACGGCCAGTTTTCGGCAGCGCAGAATGGCAACGCCAACATCATCGACAATCGGGAAGAAAGCCTTGGTCAAATCCAGGATCAGAGGCAGCTGGCAGAACAGCGAGACGAAGACGAGAACCGCTTTCTCGTCATGGACATTCAGATCCGCCTCAACGACGTCCGAGCAAGCGTGCCAATCTTTACGCGCGATCTCTCATACGTCAACAACGCCGCGGTCAGACCGATCGTCGCATACATCAACTCCCACTCAAACCGAGGAAGTAACTTCATACCTATTCAGTGCCGAATAGTGAAGCGGCAAAGCGAGTTTGACGGCTCCTGGACCGTGTTCGACTCTGGTCTGCTTAACGATCTGAGCAGAGAGACTTACGACGCCTTCGTGAGGGATATCTCGGATCGCAAGCAGCGATCGAGGCGAATCAAGAAAGTTGGTCTCTGGGCGGCACAGGTTGCGGCTCAAGCGCTGTTCATCGGCCTTGCTGGGCAGCTGGCTTAAACCGGGCTCAGTGTTGCAGCCTAGTAGCGTAGATTCCTGGCTGCTCACTTCATTGTACATCATTTCTACAGGGCACAGCGCGGCGTTCAGGAAGGGCATGGTGTGTAAAAATATACAATGGGTTATGGATCACCTGGTATGGGACATGGGCTTCACATCGCATCTTTGGCTGGACGTCAGAACGACGGCCGGATGCTCAATGTGAGAATTGGGATGTATTTACATAGAGTCACGAGTCACGAGACCTAATGTACAGAGCAAAGTCTACACTTTACGACAGCCAAAATAATTTACTCTCGAGTCCTCTGTCACTACTGCCCTCCAAGTTTCAATGCGTGTCGCATTTAAGCTTTCGGAATCGCATACTCAAAATGCCTACCCCTGCGCCCCTCCCGTCCAATCAGCTCCAATCCCTGGCGCCTTCAAAACTACACCTCTCAACTTCCTCACATTTCCCAAACACACAAAAACTCCAACAACCACCCCAACTCCTCCGCCTCCTCCAAAAATGGACGCCCCCAACCCGGCTGAAGAAGGCCCAGATCACTTCAGCCGGGTCCTTCCCCTCCCTTTCCGACTGCAATTCGAACTCATCCTTGGATTCTGGCTCTGGGCACTAAACTTACACGGCTTCCATATACTCAACATCGACATCTATACTCTCATACATTACCCGACACGACCGACTGGAGACGAGCCGCCGTTGCATGTGAGCACGTACAGGCTGGCGACTGTTCTTTCGGGGTTATGGACTGCTGCGATGGTGTTTTTTTGGTGGGCGACGAGAGGGCAGGCGGAATTGGTTATTGCGTATGATTGGATTCCGAATCTGCTGTTTCTGGGGATTTTGGGCGTGCTTTTCATGCCTAGGAGGTTCGACTGGATGCGCGCGATCTCTGGGTCTGGAAATGCGGTCGGCGTGCAGCGCCTCTTCACTGGCCTCCTACGCTGCGCGCCTGGCGGGATTGCGAGACCGAAAGGAGAGAAATTCGGAGATGTGCTTCTCGCAGATGCGCTTACGAGTTATTCGAAACCGATCTCGGAGGTCTTCGTTACTATATGCATGCTGCTCAAGGGAATGGGAACAACGAACAAACCCGACCGACTCTGCGGACATGAATTCATCGTCCCTCTAGCGATCGCATGGCCGTTTCTCATACGTCTTCGACAATGTATAATCGAAGGACAGAAAGCAAACGCGGTGAAATATGCGACGGCGTTCCCGGTCATTGTACTCAGTGCCATGTCGAGGAAAGATGATACTCTCAAGACGCTTTGGTAAGCCTGTTCCCACCAACCCACCCTCCCCCTCAACCCCTCACTGACACTTCTCGTTCTAGGCGTCTCGCAGCAATAACAAACTCCCTCTACTCCTTCTGGTGGGACGTCTCCATGGACTGGGACCTAACCGTCCTCTCCCGCACCCGCCACACCTCCCCCTTCGGCCTCCGCCAACAACGCATTTTCCGCCTTCCCATAGTCTACTACATCGTCATCGGCTTCGATCTCATCTTGCGCTTCGCATGGTCCTGGAAACTATCTCTGGCGCTTGTATATCTGGACGGTATAGAAGGAGGAGTGTTCTTGTTGGAAATAGTGGAGTTGTTGAGGAGATGGATTTGGGTGTATTTTAGGGTGGAGACGGAGTGGATTCGGGGGACGCCGACGAGTCAGATTGGATTGTAGCAGGTAGCGTGACTGTTAAAATGGCATTTCTTGAGGCCGAAAGGAAGGTGTCACAAATTTGTTTGAGCGCTCGCTCGTGGAGTCACGTCAGCACGCACCACATTCGTACGCGCCGTGATCTATCGTGGTCTTATGTACAAAATTTACTTCAGGCGTGTAGTCATCAAATCGTCTAGTACTCTTGCACTAACATCTCAGGCGATGATCCAAGTCTTATGCGGACAAACTATCAATATACTCCGCCGTGATCATCCCCGGATGCACCACAATCCCCGGCGTAGAGTTCGTAGCAGCTCCATCATAATCATACTCATTATGCGGATCATTGATCGTATAGTTTGCGAAGCAAGCAAACTGATAATTGGCCAACTTCATAGCATCATACTGGCTGCTCAGGAAATTGCTCAAAGGGCAAAGTCCGTCTGTTCGGCCGGCGCATTTGCCGCCGCGGATGCTGGAGAGGGGGACGATGCCGTTGTTGAGGCGCATCTGTTAGACAGGTTAGTCGGGGAGAGCTCTTCGTTTCGAGAATGGGATGTGCTTACTCGGATGAACTTGTGGGTTGCGTTCTTCGGGTTATATCCATACTGAGTAAGATAGTACTGAGTCCTTTTCTGCTTTACGGCCTTCGGGCTCGCGTCTTTACATCCAATGACTTCGGTGAACAACCTCGCACCAAATGGCGTGATGTGCGACAGAATGAAATGTCTCTTTGGGTCCGGAGGGTACTGCTTGAGATTTGGGTCATCTCGGAAGTAATCGACGGACATGGAAGTCAACAGCGAGACGATAATGTCATCGTGGGTGAAGTCGGCGTAGAAAGGTCGGCCGAGAGGGAATTGCGCGGAGTTGTTGGTGATGGAGCTGTTGACGCTGCTGTTGCTGTGGAGTATATATTGGTTGGTCAGGCGTGCGAGCAGTTCTTGTTGATAGCCCAGACCTTGCGCACGACCGGTTGGGTTGCCGAAGGAGTAGTCGTAGAAGTACTCAGCATCAAGAGTCTGCTCAAAGCCAGCCCACTCATCTGCAGTGAAGAGTCCGCAGAAGTCGCTCTGTCCGATGAAGCCAGTCTCGTAAGCGCAGATCGACTGCATAGCGTATGTATCATTGACGTTGAACGTGAATCCAGAAGGTGCATACTTCTGCATGCGAGCAGTAGCATCCTTCAAGTAGAGCGGAACGTATTGGAAGAACATGTCGTCGTCTCCCATATTCTCCACATCGTCCAGGTCATCCCGGAAGCAGGAATCGTAGGCGGCCAGGGTGTTGTTCTCAGTGCCGCCCTCAGGGATGATCACAACATCAAAGAGAGATCCGTTGGCGAATCTCGAAAGCTTGGGATCTGGAGTCTCGTAGAAGGATGGTCCGAAGAAGCCCAGAGCCCAGCTGATTTGAGAGTTCTCGATGCGAGATTGGCCGGTGGTCCTCAAGACAGGCTTTGGGCGAGCAGAGCCGTTGTTGTAAGTGTAGTTGTAGTAAGGCTGGCCAACGGATGCGTTGTAGAGCAGACGACCATACTGGTTCCAGAACTGTACACCAGAGGCAAACTCGGTCGAGGCTCCGATTCCAGTCAAGTATGATGAACCCAGCTGATACTTGTAGGAATTGAGGAACGTCAGTGGCCCACTGAAGGAAGCGCCCTTGTGTGCAGCGCTGAAGTTCAGCACTTTCTGTGCGAATCGAGCATCGTTCACCCCATCGTCGAAGGCGCCGGTTGGGAAACGCTGCGCATGGCGCTGCAGAGTGTGGACCTGCTCAACCTGGCAACCGTCTGGAAGGCCGACATCAGAGACACCGAAGTAGTCAGCGTCGTTGTCGGCGTAAGTTGAGAGCTGGCCTAGTAGAGCACGTTAAACGATGGCCACTAGACTGTCTCTTGTTCGCTTACCCCAAGATCTCGAGATGTAACTCAAGTCTGTGATCAGCGTCTGATTCGATGCCTTGCTCTCGGACGCAGCAAAAGCACTGCCAGCTACGGCCGCAACGGCCAGGACAGAAGAAACACCAAGCATTGTATCTTGATGAAGAGGAAAGCTTGGTACCTGCAGCTCGACGACAGGAAAGCTTGACTTACTATAATGCCTCGCGAGGCCGGCTATTCTAACTCGCAAAGATTCCCAACCGGATACCCGGCTGCATAGAGCGCGATCTGGCCGCGCAGACGATGCTCATCACTGTGTGCAGTGGCTTGATGGTGGACTGGAGAAAGCCGTATCGTAGCAAAACTTCTGCTCGGTCGAGATCCCACGACGTCATCGTCGCACTCACTTGCGCGGGGCGTCGCATGGGGATCACCACGTGGGCGTGGTCTTGGCCAGGACGACAGCGAGGCTCTGCGGCTCTTGTGGCCATTGAAACTCTGCTCATTGTGGCTTGAAGAGTCTCAGCGGTCGCTTTTCAGGTCATAGTGCAGCGTTCGTTGCCGACAGAGCAGAGTTGTCAGAGGCCATTGGAAGTGACCCGTCTTCTTGAATTATTCCATGGTGCAATTCTCACATCTATCCTCAAAAAGGGGTATCTAATATCATACAACAGCCATCTTCCAGAATCTCATCTTACAACAAACCAGTCTCAGCCATCAAGAAAAGTATCTTCGATCAAAATCTCTGTCCTCTTGCTCCCTGAAGTCCAAGATCGCTCAAACGCTCAGGACTCATCCACGCGAATGTACTCAGTACAGTCGAAAATGCAACATGCGCTCGCTAAATCGACAAAGCACAAGAATTATGGAGCAGCAGCCTTGCTGAGCTCTGCCTCCTTCTCCTTCACTTTCTTCTCTCCTCCTTCTCGTTCGCTATGGGCGTGCTCAGCCTCTTTCGCATCTTCCTGTTCACCTAGCTTCGCAAGTGCTTCCGCAGTGAGTGGTATCCCAGGGCTTTTGACCTCTGCCACGGAGATGAGAGGGTTATCTTCCTCTCCAGGAAGTGGACTCAGAGGACTGACCGGCTCGATGTCGGCATCGGTGCCCTCCTCGCGAGTCACGACGTCAAGTTCTGGGCCAAACTGATCATCCTCGTACTCGACATCCTCCTCTTCCTCCATCTCCTCGTCCTCTTCAGTCAAACCGGGCATCATCTCACCACTGGGTCGACCTTGGACACTAGCCGATCTGCTTCCTGTAGCAGTTGTGCGGCCAAACCCACTCGGTGACCCACCCATGGGTCCCTTGAAGACAGAACGCTTTCGGCGCGCGAAGACGGGTAACCCTGGCGAGGACGGCGCCGGCATGGAACCAAATGCACCCTTGCCTTCGTTACCAACTGTAAGTGTGCCAATGTCTGCTGGAGGAGGCCTTCGCGAGAACCGTATGCCTGACGGAAAGGTACTGCCGGTGGGCGTAGATGGCAGGACCTTGACGGAGCTATGAGGTGACCGTCCGAGTCGAGATCCTGATGCTGATGACAGTCCAGAAGGCGAGGCTATGGAGGCGCTTGAGGTGCTTGACGCCTTGGAGTGCGTATGTTGGTGCTTGCTTTTGTAGGTGCTGCGAATCGAGGACACGGATGAAGAGGTTGACTTTCGGCCTCGAAGTCCAACCGAGGACCTGCGATATGAAGAATGCGGCGTGATAGTGCCCGGACTCAGGCTTGTCCGCTTCGGCCTACCAGACGCACCACTGCCAGTCGATGAAGTTGTGTTCAGCCTTGGTCTTGTTGGATGTCCTGAGAAAGTCTGGCTGTTGCGCAGCTCCGGTCGCTGGTTGACGCTTTTCCTGCGATTGACGCTCGATGGTCCAGTTGACACACGTTGCAAATCCCGCAAATCGCCTCGTTCCTGCCCGATCTTACCATTTGGGACAGGTTTGGTGTTAGACTGATTCTTCGTTTCAGCCTCGTTTGGGGACTTGGCGCGTTTGAGTGGGTCGCCTTTAAAGAGGTGCTTGACCCAAGCAATCTGTTGCCGCAGCGGTTGCGGGTAGAACTTGTTCTTCTTTCGCTGCGGTGGAGGAACATAGGACGGACTGAGCAGATCGGGGTTGTTGGTAACAACGCGGAGCATACTCTGACTGCCCCGTGACGACGCTCGATTTCTCCTGACAGCATTACTGCCATAATCCTTAGGTGGTGGCGGAGGTCTGCTTCGGGATCGACTGTGTGCTGTCGTTGGTCTTGGTATCTGTTTATCTCCCTCGGGTGTGGGGGATTTGGTTTCAGTGACCTTCGGCAAGTCCGGCGCCTGTAGCGCGTTACCATTCGCGCGCTCCAGGCGTCTCCCTCTTGAGCGCGGTGAATCAGAAATAGCATGCTCGTTGCCTTCTTGAATCTCGCCAAGAGCACTCGCTGCCAGGAGCCTGCCACTAGCAGCACTCAATCGGCGAATGGACTTGGCTTCTGCCTCGCGCTCCTTCCGCTTTCGCTCTCGGCGTTTCTCCTTTCGTTGTTCTTTCTCGAGCAGAAGAGCCCACCATCCGGCCAAAGAATCGCATCGTTGCGCAAGCACATGCTCAATGACCTGATCAATGTCGACGCCAGCACTCTTCATCCGCTGCAAGACGTCTTTCTCCAGTTGCGTTGAGAACGGCGCAGGTTGTTGCAGCTTTAGAATCTCCTGCTGCAGTGGCGCGTGATCGGAGAGCCAGGGGTCTCGCAAGATATCTCCAAGTGACGGGCGAATAAGTGGTCGCTTCGAAAGCAGCTTCTTAATCAGGTCTTTGGCAGGCTCGGGCATATAGTCGGGATACTGAGGGTCTTCCTTGAGTATTCGCGCCTTGGTTGCTGAATCGTCGTCTTCATCGAAGGGAAGTTCGCCGCACAGCAGCGCATAGAGGATGATACCCAGACTCCACACATCTACTTTCTCTCCAGCGTACTTCTCGCCCTTGAGCATCTCCGGCGCGCTGTAGCATACTGTTCCACACCACGTTTGCAGGTAACTTGTCGACCCCTGATATTCTCGGGTGAAGCCGAAATCGACCAGCTTCACATCCTCGTGCTTGTCCAAGAGTATGTTCTCCAGCTTCAGATCACGATGCACACAGCCCTTGGCATGAACGTAGCTGACGCCTCCAACCAGCTGTGTAAAGATCTTTTGCACCTTGGCTGGGTCCATGCGGCCATGGTTGAGCAGGTAGTTATACAGCTCATCTCCCGGACAGAACTCCAAGACCAGCCATACCAGGCTCTCCGTCACTATAACCTCGTACAATCGCGCGATGTGCGGGTGCAGGAACTGTCGGTGGTGGTGGATCTCGCGGGCGAGGTTCGCATCGTCCTTTTTGGCGCTCTTGAGCACGACCTTGGAGCCATTGGTGAGTTTGTGTGAGGCGAGGTAGACTTTACCAAAGCTCCCTTTCCCGATTAGACGTCCGAGCTGGTAGTTGCCAACAGTATGGAGGTCGGGAGAGGAGAACTCGCTCAGTAAGGACTGGTATGAGTTGGCAAGCTGAAGGTAGTATCACCCGTCAGCGAGAACTCTATGCAACGATAGTATGCTGTGCAGAAACACGGCAGCATGCGCGCGTATAGACAAGGATGCCGTTCATACTGCGGGCTGTCCTGTTGTGTTGATTGCTCCTACCTTGTTCCTGCGCTCTTGCACTTCATACTCTGCGTGCGTCCTGACCGGTGGCATAGGTACAGTGTTGCAGAGCCTTCCTCCTCCGAATCCCTTGCGACGGTGTAGGTAGAGGTTGTCCGGTCACAGAGAGCCGTCAGCCCTGCGGGCACGGGGCTGCGCTACAATGCCAACAGCTAGGTCTCGCACTCGAGATTCGCGGTCGGGATGGGTCGCGTCGATGGTCGTCGGCGGCGCACTCGCTGGCGTGAGAAGACATGCGATGACATGTGACGGGCGCATCGAATCGTGCTCTATGCGAGACACTCGGGTGGTACGGAGGATTACTGAGCTGTGGTTGTCCTAAGGCCTGAGATTTGAGGTGCGCAATAATCGACCTTGGAAGGCACAACATCCTAGTTGGCAGGCCCATCTGTCATTGGCCATCCCCGCGGACCTGCCACCGAGTCATGGCTATTTTCGTCTCCTCTTCTCAGGCCTCAGCTCCGGCTTTCACAGAACCACCTCGCCCTCGACATCACCTCCCGCCTCATATTAGCGATGCAACTCGCAGAGATGGGGAGAGGTATGCCTTATGTCTCGACGTCTCCTGAAACTAATGGATACAAGCACATCGCGTGGGTCGTACCAGCCGGACCCTGCACGACTGCAGCTGCTGCCATTAAGTGGAAGCTCCTGCACCAGAACCAGAGGTAATCATGTGTAAGCTCCTTCTTGAGCCTCGAGCGCATGTGGATGTCTGTTGTTGTTGGCCGCGCATCGCACAGTCTGAGCCATACAAGATCATTATTTCTACTCGCTGCAGCCATTCAACGTAAAACTCCTAGCGACATCATTTAAGGAATGGCCGATCCATCGTACGCCCGATCAACAGCTGCGCACCGAGCTCGCATCGACGCTCTCAGAGACTCTCGCCGACCATGCTCTCCAGGAGGCCTTCCGAGTGCTCTCGACACGACTTCAAAGAGAACGACCCTTCGCCGGCACTTTTGCACAGCACACCTTTCAACATGCTCGTCTCGCAACAAAGCTAAGCAACCTGCGCCTTTCCGCTTCATGGACCTTCCGCCTGAGCTGCGCAACATGGTGTACGAGCGGATTACAGGCATCAAGAACTCACAACTTTCGACCAGCGCCGTGGTCCAGCTTGATCGTACTGCTCAGGGGTGTTTGAGATTGCCTGCATTACTCTCTGTGAGGAACAAGCGGTTCAGAGAAGAAGTCGGCAGCTACTTCTTTCACGCCGCCAAGATTTCAATCCGCGCCGAGACGCAGGTCGATGTGCAGGCATTTTTGAATCAGATTGGGTACCTCAACACCAAAAGACTCATTCTCCTGGAGACGCCGATATGGCTAATGTGGGTCCGCCCTGGCGGGGAGCATCACATGCAATTGAATTGCGTCTGCTGTTTTGACGTTAATGGGCTGTGGATGTCCAAGGAAATACACGATTCGCTTGAAAAGCATGGGGCAGAGAGGCGACGATTGTCGAAAGAGAATCTAGCGGTGGATCGGAGCTCCCTGCCGTGGTACTATTGGTCGGAGCCTCTCGAATAGGCTGAAGAGGACTAAGCTGACGAGCGCGACGCCGGGGGCTGCATTCGTGAGCGCGGTAACGGAGAAGAAGGGTGCCAAGCCCTGTGGAGGACTGAGGACAGTACCAGGGCATTGTGACATAAGAGTCATATATAACCATTCATTCGACACATCTCAGCGAAGCACTACACGTAAATCTCATGCTCTGACTCCCTCCGTTCGTATCAAAATGGCAGACAAGATTGAGAGTCCCGACGTCCGCACGATCATGTCTCCCTTCGAGCGTCTCCCATCAGAGCTCCTCCTCACCATATTCGTCCACGCCTTCACCGAACGCCACACCATCTACATCAGAACAGCAGCTTCCCGCAACGGCACAAAACAAGTCTCATACCCTCCACAAAGTTTTAAAGCGCAACGTCTAGCCGAAAAGAGAGCCCAACGCAGCTCAAAGCACCCAAGACGTAACCTCTTCGACATCCTCGCCATCTCATCAGCCCTCTATCCACCAGCATGGGAAGCATACCTCAAAACCGCGACATGGAGATTCAAAAACGCCGACGCAGCAAAAGAACTACTCCGAGGCTACCATTTCTCATCCTACAAACTCACCATCCCCCAACTCATCCACCACCTCGAATACAAAATCTCCCCCTCCAAAGCCCACGACATATCCCCCCTCTTCTCCGTCCTCACCACCTCCTCCAGCCCCATAACAACCCTCGCCCTCCAATCCTGCAACGACCAGATCCTCTCGGGCCTCCGCAACCTCGCGCGAGGACTAAAATACCCGCAAAACCACATCTCGAACCCACTCTTCAAAGCAATCATGACCCACCTCCCTTCCCTCTCCGACATCTGTCTCCATCGAGAATCCCATTGCAACTGCACATCCACCACCTCCCGCGAAGAAACAACCTGCTCAATCCCCAGCCACGCAAACCTCCAACCCTGCAATTGCACGGAGATGACTCCGCAACCGGATCATTGTTGGTATACGATCCAACGGGCAGAAGCAGAATTCGAGATGCTCAAAGCGATTTTCAAACGGCATCAAGGGACACGGGAGGCTGAGGCAACGCAGGAGATGAAGGAAAGGATTAAGAAGAGGAAGGTGTTTTTGAAGCATTTGATGCGGACTTGGAAGGTCTTGTTTGAGATGGATAATGGAAGGGATTGGTATGGGTCGCAGCATGGTGGGGAAGGGTTGATGGATTTGGATGAGGAAGAGGAGGAGGGGAGGAAGGGGGCGAAGGAGGTGCGGGAGAGGGCCGAGTGGGAGGACTTTGGTAATGATGATGAGGACGAGGACGAGGATGAGGACGAGGAAGATAAGTCTGATTGGAGTTATTGGCTCACGCGCCAACGGCAGTCGGAATGAAGACGAGTGAAAAAGAAATGATCTTGATAGAGCTTTCGTACAAGAGCCTTCTAACTTCCAGCGCTAAAGAACATCAGCAACACCGGGTGGAACCATTCTAGTCCAATTATCAGACAATACATAGTCAAACATACTTCAACATCCACTATGCCTTCGCTCTAGTTGTTGTTCTGGCTGTTCAAGATCCTAAGGATGGCCAGGAACAGGTTGAGGATATCCAAGTACAGTGAGATCGCAGCAGCAATCTCCTCCTCGACGTGGTAGTGTCGGATAATCAGTTGAGTATCGACCAAGATGTACCCACTGAAGATGAGCGCGGCCACAATTCCGTATCCGAGCTCGACAGCCTTGGTCTGCGGAAAGAAGGCGGCCATGAATCCGAAGATGATCAGCACCCAGAGTGCGCCAAAGAGGTATGGCATCCAGCTGGTGAAGTCATACTTGGTCTGGCAGGCGAAGAGGGACAGGAAGACGAAGATGCCAAGCGTGAAGATCAGCGCTTGGAGCACAATCTTTGACTCGTAGAAGGATGTGATCACCGCGATGCTGTAGGCCTGTTGCATTTCAGTCAGTACTTGTCCTCCCTCTCGCATCGAGCTTCATGCTTGTTCAAGCATTCGCTGTGTACTCACCTCCAACGCCGTAAATACTCCCAAGAACACTAAGTTCATCGGGAAACTCTTTCTCTTCCAGAACGTCAAGAGCATAAATCCTATAGCCCCGAACAGGCTGACCCACATCATCCACTGGTTCGTCTGAATCCATGTCTTGAAAGGCTGGCTGAAGAACGACACAGAGCTCAATACCGTTGTGAGCAAGAGTTGGACTGTGAGGATGGCGTAGACCTTTCGGATGAATTGCATGCGGATGGGTAGAGTGGCTTCTGCGACGGAGCCGCCGAACTGTAGCACATATCAGCATCCCTGCCCCATGACATATCTTTGCTCCCACTGTATGTGCTGATTGTGTTCCATACCTTGAAGTCATCCGGCACATTGTCATCCTCGCTTCTTGCCTGACCAAGGAGAGGCTCCGCGGTCCCCGCTGCCTGGTATGAGGGTGGCGGTTGACTGTACTGCGGCTCCTCGAAGCTGTCGCGCTGCGGCGCAGGTGTGTACTTGGTGTTCGCTGCCATCGTGGGCGTCGCTGTGGGTGGTTTCGGTGGAGGTGAGAGTTCGCGACGGTGAGTTGGTAGTTATGGGGCGTAGATGGGGTGATGGAAGATGGGAGAAGGCGTGGAAGTGTGGTAGGCTGTCGTGACGCTTTGTCTCACGCGGGGAAGGTGCCACGAGGGACCCTTGCATGGGGCTAAGCTTGGTGAGCCTGAGGCACCCATGCTGCTTCACATGAAATCCAGTGAATATGTCTGCATGTCACCGCGACACACAGGGATAGCTAACTTTTGATTAGAAGGCGGTCTGATACTTTCCTGTGACGCTCAGTACCTATGCACCAATTCTATGTCTACATATCCAAGCTGTTCTGTACAACATTCTCGCCAAGCATTGGGATCGCTTATGCTCTGGCTGTGATGGTGCTACTACCGAAATCTCTTCGTTTTGCTCTCCTCTCTCGCATGTCCCGGACCGTCCATCACTTCCTTCACCCTCTTCTCAAAAGCCTCAATCATCTTCTCAGCCACCTTCGGCGCAGCAGCGCTGCTCACAGCCGCATATAGAGGATTCGAAAACTGGAACTCAATCGCAAGATTGACCTCAGTCTTCTCCTGGCCAGGAATAGGACTCGTCTCCTCATGATTCTTATGCGTCCCAGCAGGATGCACCGCAGAAGTTGGAGGCGGCTTGTACGGGTATGGCTTCAACGTCCATCTCGTCAGAAGATGTGCCATGACGGTGTCCTTCCTGCTGGGATCTTCCTCTGCGCTGGGTCTTGGCGAGTGGTGCGATATCTCGTCTCCTGAAAGTGTGGGTGCCATGTTTCCACTCACTGCTTCCACAACTCTTTCAGGTACACAGTAGACTCTGCTCACGAACTCCTCGCTGATTGAGTCGTTGAAGCCGATGATGAGCTTGGCCTCCTCTGGGTATTTCTTCCCATCTTTTGCGGGCTCTGAGTACTTCGTGACTATGCTACCTTTGCAGAAAGGCAGGAAGTGCTCATATGATGCGACATCGGAGATAATGCTGTAGACTACGCTCGCTGGGTATCGTAGAGTTCGTTGTGCGGTCAAGGTCTGGTTTTGAGAGAATGGACTGGATGCGCCGAAGGGATTGCTGCCACTGCCGAAGAAGGAACGTGCTTGCTGTCGGTCACCGCGAGCTGGCTGGAAGGATGCATGGGCGATGTACGCTGCTCGACATGAAGGAACTGTTTGTCGGGATGTGGCCTGTAGGAGGGCGGAGGAGATTGGCCTGATGGACTTCATGTTTGTTGATATTCGCGGTCTCTAGGGAGGGTTGCGGAGTCTGTTGACCAGTCCAATGGCATTCTCGGTCAACAACACACTGAAGACGTCGCGTAGAAGGAAATGGTCCAATGTCATCATAGATTTTAGTAGATGGTCGCTAGCGCACATGCACGATCTCGGCATCTTTCAATGTGGGGCCGATCTTCAGGCACGGACGCTGGAGAGTGAAGAGAACTCAAATCCTTGACATCAAATCCCAAAAGTTCACTGCCAAGAAGTCACCCACGAAGGACTGCTGGCTCACTCACCTCGACATGGCCAGTGAAGGAGATGTTACATTGCCAGTGCGCAAGAAGCAGCCCAAGCAGCAGCTCACGAAGGGCATGGAGCACCTGCGGTCGTATGTGACGATACCAGAGACGCCACCGCCTACACCACCTCAAGGCGAAGACGCATACGGAGTGCCTGCATCATATGAACCCCTACGAAAACCTGCTACAGACTCTCAGAGCAATCCACAAAAGCGAACAGATCCCTTCCAATTCGGTACTCGATTTCTGGAGGAAGGCGATGACATCTTTGCTCACAACGCCTGGGATCATGTTGAGGTCGACCCCCAATACAGCGGATTCATTGAGCAACAGACTGTCTTTCAACGCGAGAACCAAGTCTCTGATTTCGACAAAAAGCGCTTCAACGAGCACCCCGAGAAGTGGTGGGACAAGTTCTACAGCAACAACCAAGCCAATTTCTTCAAGGATCGAAAATGGTTGGTGCAGGAATTTCCCATCTTAGGCCAAGTCACACAAGCCGGATACGGTCCTGTCACTGTGTTGGAGGTGGGCGCTGGAGCTGGTAACACTGCATTTCCAGTACTCGCAAACAACCATAACCCGCACTTGAGACTTCACGCCTGCGATTACAGCAAAAAGGCCATCGAGGTCATCAGATCACAGCAGGCTTATACCGAGCAGTCTGAGCCGAGAGTACTTCAAGCCGACGTTTGGGACGCTGCAGGTGCCGAACTGCCTCCTGGTCTCAGCGTCGGCAGTGTTGATGTGATTGTCATGATCTTCATCTTCTCGGCGTTGTCTCCAAACCAGTGGACTCAAGCTGTGAAGAACGCCTACGATCTTCTCAAGCCTGGCGGCGAGATACTCTTCAGAGACTACGGACGCGGGGACTTGGCACAAGTGCGCTTCAAGAAGGGCAGGTACTTGGACGAAAACTTCTACGTCCGCGGGGATGGCACCAGGGTCTACTTTTTCGAAGACCAAGAACTACGGGATATCTGGGGCAAGAAATCGCAATCGGCCACTGAAGGTGATGGCGAGACTGTTGATACCCAAGACAGGGAACCTGGATTTGAGATTTTGAATCTGGCGGTCGATCGTCGGATGCTGGTGAATCGACAACGTAAGCTCAAAATGTATCGTTGCTGGATGCAAGGTCGCTTTCAGAAGCCTTCGGATACCTCGTCGGCACTCCAGGCCAATGTCGCTGGCGTGACTCCTAGCGGACATGATGAAAGCCTTCAAGCCTGAGCGACAGCAACGCTTTGGATGCGCTCTTGGCGCTACGTGAGCAGACCCACCATCACTCTGACGTTGACGTCGCGTTTCTGTCGTAGATCAACGTTTCCTTGATTTTCCGGAACGTCCAACACTGGAGATGATCATCGAGAGCGTTGAGCACGTTTGAATGAAGGTTCTACTGTGCCACATGAGTGCAGAGGAGTCGGCAGCGGAGGAATCCCATTTGCCATGTCCAGGGATCAAGCCACTTGGGCGCGGAAGGCTGTTGATGGATGAGACTGCCACTTGGTGCAACGATTGGCCGGGCTCCGTCCGTAGTCGAGTCTAGGTCTGCGATCTTCGCGACCTTGACAGGCGCCGCAGATGACACGCAGGTGTCTACCTTCTTCTTCTGTGGGATGCTACATTAGATCGCATGTCGCACACCTCTTTTGAGGAAAACATCACTTCTCCAGCGGAGCCAGCGCACACATCTGCACCTGCGTGCACCCGCCCATGTACTGTGATGCATCCTTGAATACCGGCCAGCTACCGAGACACAATCATGCGAACGTTGCGCGTGCCACGATGTCACTCCACAGCGTGACTGCACTGCTTCGATGGCCTGGCCTACACTGAGAGGACTGATGAGAGTTTCGTAGCAGCCTGATGATCAGGCGACCTTCCAAGACCCATTCTGATCGAAAGAGGGCAGCGAAGACAGCGAATGGAAGATCAGGCTGCAAGACTCCTTCAAGACGCCAGCAACCTTCCTTACAAATGGTAAAACCAGATTTTCGGGCTTCCGTGGGGGCGGGCACGCTTTGGAGAAACCTTGGTACTGGTGAGACCGGCGCAGCCGACTGACTCCATCACCAACCTTCAGCAGCCGGATATGCGGCTTTCAGAAACAAGGAGAACGAGAAGGACGACTGTTGCAGCGCGAGCTTCCCATGGAAACCAATCTATCTTCCCTATATGCCTTTCCAAAATGAATGCAAGAAAGTAAAGCGCTGATGCAAATGAGGTGCAAATGCGAATGCATATCCTCCCGCCGGGGTATTACCTAGAACACGATGCCATGCCGACCCAACCGACCGTTCCAACCGATCCCAAACCGATGCGCCGGGTCTACCAGAACCAAAGTTGAAAAGAAGCATGGTCGAATAGCTGTAGCTTGAGCAACACTGTCGAGTTGGAGCAAAGAGCTCGGAAAGTCGTCTCAGAAAAATTGTACTACACCACAACATTAGCAAGCTTTCCAAACAACAGGACTCGATCATTCGCGTCACACGGGCACACTTACCTCCCATACCCTCCAATCTCTGTCTCAAACCCACCAAGAAAGCACGACTCTCGCCAGGGAATCCAATCGTGGCGTGGCCCGTACTCCCTACTGCCGTATGAATACCATAGATCCGGCGGTAGATCTCCTTCCAACGATCTTGGTTGTGTCGAAACAGCGGCTTGTGGCCCCGATCACCCAGCCTTCTCATCACCTCCAAACAATGCAGCCAGTTCTGTTGGATACTTGCGAATCTCAAATACAGGATATGTTCGAACTGCGTCGAGCCACCTGCGTACGCTGGCATCGCTGCACTCGAGGCGCCCGATCGCGCGTCTTGCCAGTAAGTCGGCAGAGTTTCGAATACCGCCGTAAGAACATCAATCATGCGCTGCTGCGTGCCATTGACCATGTTGGGGAAGTTCGTCATCGTGCTCTCGATAGCAGAGAAGAGAGATCGAATGCGCGTGATCGTTCCATCGACGTCGGTTCCCTGCCCTGTTTCACCGCGTTGGCTGTAGGACCAGTAATTATGGAAGTCCGAGTAGATGAGTCTCCAGCGAGCTTCCATATTTGACGCTACCTGGCGTGACCAGTCGCGTCCTTGGACGGGAGTCGCGGCGTTGAGGGCTTGAAGATCTGCGTTTGTACGGACGAGTTGAGCAACGGCTGCTATGCTTGCGCGATAGGAGCGACTACAGAACGTTAGTCTCTCGCTATTCAAATAGAATCGTAGGATGAATACTCACCTTGCATCTGATCGTCCGGGCAAGTCTGGTCGAATCATTTCCTCATACGAATGTTGACTCGGCTCAAAAGCCGAAAAGATGCTGAAAACCCTCTGATTGATCACTTGTCTCGGATCCTGAGGCTGCGCAGATCCACCCCTTCCATCATCACTATCGTCGTCGTCGCTATCATCATCGTCATCGTCCGGGTCAGGATCCCGTCTCGATGAAGAAGCAGCAGCCCCAGAGACCCTTCCGGATCGTCTCGCAGGTTGAGACGAGGATGATGCTCCAGCTTTGCCCTTGTCTTTTCCTCCTCCCCCACCCGAAGCTTTCGAAGCAGCCTCCCTTTTCGCACCAGACCTCGTCGTGACACCCATCGTCGTATCGCTGGGACTACCACTCGATCCGGATCCAGGAGCCAGTGCCAACCTTCCCAATTCGGAAGCTCCGACTGACGGCGTACGGTGACGGGGTGACATAGGCAAACCGTCGCTTCCTAGGAGACTCGCAAATGACGCTTCTGATCTGGAAGACATCTTTGCCAGTGATCAACCTTTTGACTTCTTTTGAACATCTGCTTTGCCGCAACAAGGCTGTGGGAATTGGGGAAGGGAAGGATCGAACTACGATGTGCCGGATCCAGCTATGGCGATGGAGTCATGTGTGGCATACGACAACAGGACTCACATTCGGCACAGTAGGAGGCGAAGGGGGTGTGGCAGGCAGATCTCGTGCTTGCAGAGATGTGTTGGAAGAACTCGCAACTGCAGCAGCACGCTCCAAGGCCGAAGTGTCGGCAGCTGACGGGACATTTCCAGTTTGTAGTTAGTGGGTAAGGCAGAAAAGAGCAAAGTGCAACTTATTAGCAAGCAAAGGAAAACAAGACATCCTCGCCCATTCATCTCCACGACAAATAACAAGACGAGGTTTGCCTTTCTGGGCCACAATGCTACCAAGGGATGGAGCTGAGTGGGGGTGTGGAAGGAATTGGCAGAACCATACATGCCCAAAGACGCCACTCCACTGCAAAGACCCCTTCCCGCAAAAGGCCGCCGCGAGAGCAACAACGTCGTAGTGCGCTGCAGATCACGAGTGGTTCACAGCGGCCGCTTTCTGCACAAGACGATTGCTCATGCTATCTGGCGACTGGACGAATTGCGGCGAAGGCGTGCGGCGGCGTGTTGGTTCATTCACCTACAGTGGTACGTCGAATGCATACCAGGCCAGACCCAGCATGATGCTCAACGATTAGGAGCCGCAAGATGCGATGCGAGGACGGCGCCACGGGAGAGGCAGTGTGACTTCATTGCAGAAGGACTCTGGGAGCCCGTACATGTCTGTCAAAAGGGAACATGAGATCGAATCGCTTAGAGGCAGGTCCAATCTAGGCTCTTCACCTGACATCGATGTCATGCAGCCGCGATCCAGGGTGGAGCGGTAGGTTCGCTGCGACCGAAAGCTACTCGGCACGGGAAGGCAGCTGGTCTGCCGGCACCGAGAACACTCGCGCAGAGGGCATGGGGCGGTACTTTGTAAAGGTACCTTCGCATGTATTGACAGAGTTGATGGTATGTCTTCGATAGAACATCGGGCGTGAGCATGTGAAGTGCGAAAAGAAGTCTTGGCAACGGATCACGAAGAGGCCCCGACCCGGCGCAGTGGCTTGGGCGAGGCGTAATTTTAGCCGGGGCTGCGCTCGTTCGCCGGGTGGAAACCAACACCAACAGCAACGCTCTCACAAGCGCCGACCTCACTCATTGCGGCGCACTCTTTCTGACGTCTGTCCATAGACACGACACCTCGTGTTGAGCTTCCAAGGCAAAGACAACGGCAGTGCTGTGCGTGGCGTCGGTTCCTGCTTGGGGCACAGCAAGCAGCAGCATACTGAATTGAAGGAATCGAAGTTGGGTCTGTCTTAGAGCGAACCTGGAAAATGCCACCATCAGTCATGCCATCGTGACCCGGAGAAAGACATCGGCATGTCAAGGCAAAAACGCCGCAAGAATCGAAAAAGGCCTCCCTATCCCAAGGTATCTTATCCCGCCGGTATCCCATCCTGAACGCCTGCCTCATGCATGTAGTATTACTCGAAGCCGTCCTGCAGCCTACGATCATCTCGCGTCGGTACTTCGTGTGTATCGTGAATCATCGGTGCGCTCGTGCGAGGAAGGCAGCACCATTTCCGGAGGCACTCGAGCGAGAGCGACCCGTTCCCGCCAGGACGCCCATGCCGGAGAGCCTCTCGCGTACTGGTCCATGAGGTGGAGGCCTACTCTGAGCTCACTATCAGCATGTAATTCATATGATGACCCAAGTGGTCTTGCCGACCTACCGCACGCAGAGGCCTCTTACCTCGAGCTTCCGCCTGCTTTTGACGCAGATGCATAGAGTGACGTCTCTCTGGAACTGCGCTCCTTTGCCCTGCCAGTGGCAACTATGTGCCGCAGAGATATGCTCCCCCAAGGCAAGCCACTTTCTTCTGAGTTATCCAGATCCTCCGGCTCCGGCGCGCTATATGCCCCCGAAGCTTGCCTCTCGTTCTCAGCTTGTCGTTCTGCATCTTCTCGTTGTTGTCGAACTTTCTCTCCTTCAAAGTTATTAGCGACATCTTCACCAATTCAAGAACATTAAGTGATACTCACTGAACTTTCGTTGAGCTATTCGATTCTGGATCTTTCGACGTTCGCTCGGGTCGGTCACTGCACTCCAGTCGTCTTCTACCGATGCACCCGAGTGTGTTGAGCTCGACTCCGCCTGCGACATGGCCGCTGCGTGTAGGCAGGCCAAAGCCTCCTCTACGCATATCAAGTCGAAGTCCCGGGGAATTTTCGCCGTCGAGCCAGGGTACTTGGATGAAAGTCAGGCTTGGCCCAATGTATCGAATGCTCTAAACTCCGGACTCCAGTAAGCTCGCTTAGACGAAAACAATTGATTAGAGATGGAAGATGGAGTCGGTCCAGAAGCCAGCGTGGTCGACAATATGTAATCCAAGGCAAGAAGCGAGACGAAGATCTGAAGTATATCTCCAGTATGCGAAGAGAGTGCCACAGCAACCGGTGCCGTGCAAACAAGTTGGAATCAGGTTCAAGGCTTAGAGCTCCCAAACACCAGGAAAAGGTCTGCTGTGGCATTAGGTGCAGGGCGATGCAGGTACAATATAGAACAATCCTTGGGGCCAGATGGGATCCAAGATGATGGTTCTCGACAACGTGGAAACAAGACAGATCCTACGGCTCTTCAACTCAAGGGCCGCAACCCCGCGGCCACGTTCATGACCCATGGTGGGCTATGACTAGGCTCAGGCAGGCCTCAAAGATAGTGTGCCTGACTTGCATAGGAAAGATGGAATGGTATGAAAAAGGAAATGGGTGGTGAATAGAAGACGGACGAATGAGAGGGAGCGGCAGGCTCTCCGAGCAAATGAGATGTATGCAGGGTCGGAATAGACAGTCTGTGTCATGCGCCAGGCATCCATCGCAGATAGACCGCGTATTCGTAGTATGAGTTAAGAAAGAGAGAGGGGTTAGCATGCAACGAGATGTCCGCAATGATGCCAATTCTGACAGACAGCAACGTGGGTCGGATGAAGCCGTGAAAGCCAACGGGTGTCGGCGAGCATCTCACAGTTGACATCGCCGTAGCCGAGACCAACGTCGCGGCTAGCGGCTAGGCGAAGGATCTCAGAAGGCTGAGATTAGCATGCATTTCTTTTAAGATTCCAAGTTGAGGCTGAAACACTTGCTCACAATTGGCAAGCGGTCATGATCTCGAATCTCTGGGTGTGACTCTGGAGTGAGATCGAAGAATGTGCCTGGTACCTGACGTCCGCAAAGCCACACGCAGTGCATCCAAAATTGTAGTCTTCAATCCTGCGATGGCTCGCGCGTGTCAAGGGATCGGGGTTCGTTCTCTGTCCAGACACTGCCTGGAGCAAAGAAAGCCTGTGCAGTGCTGCTGCCAGCGACGCCCAGATGATTCCAGAGATCCGGTGCCGAAGAGGTTCGCATCGCTGGAAATTTGGGCGGTCATTGCGAGATCGCCTGGGATCAAGATACACGAAGCCAGCACAGCCTCAGCCGCATGCAGTATTGCGTAACGACGTTTGGGGTCGTCCTCATCTCGCGTGTCGAACATCCATATGACCAGCGTGCGATCGCTCGAACAGTCCTCGTGGTCGCATCGATGTCGAATCTTGGGTCAGCGTGGGCACCGCATGGGGAAGAGGTTCGTGAGGTCAAAGTCAAGACGTCGGGAAAGGCGAAGGAGTGAGTGATGTGCCGTCTGAAGGATTCACGGAGCGTCCTTTGCGCAAGCGCGCTCTCCACCATGATTGGCTGTACTTGAACTTTGGCCACACCTTAATCTGATGCTCACGTGTTTGTCATGGTTGCACTGGGTCGATCATTCGCGAAGCCCGAAGAAGCGTTGTGTGCGATCAAAGTCACTGAAGTCGGAACGTCCAATGACGGGTGTTACAATCGAGGTCAGAGGGCGGCCTCTTCCTTCGCTAAATAGGCAGCATACACGCAATATAGGCTCCACGGCTTCGAAGCCAACGCCAAACACCAGATCCGTCTCCTTGTGACCGCAACGCAAAATACCTTCGAACAACCAATCAGCTCCATAGTCCCTGCACGAACGCCAATATCTCGCTCCTCATCACCCACGTCTGCATTGTGCATCTGCTCATGAGTGCTGTCGCCAAATGCCTTTGAATCCCCGTTCAGCCCCACAGTTCTTCCGCGAACACGAGAGAGATCACTCCTCCTCACCCATATCTGCGTCGTCTTCGCCGGATTCGATAAAGACGAGTCGAGTGCCTTCTGCCGCGGTTTGCCATATGTCGATACTGGCGTACTCGTCAATGGCAGATTCCAGCTGCTGCGCTGTGAAACCCTTCGCCAAAACTCGTTCTCGCACTCGCCTCATGTCAAGCTCACCCTGCCCATCACCAGTAGCAGCGGCGCCGCTCTCACGCATGCCGCGAATGAGATTGAAGATCTTGGTGCTGGCAGACTGGTCTCCTCTGCGGTCTCGGTTGTCATCATACAAACTGGCTTTGCTGACCTCGACCAGACGAAGCGCTTCATCGACATCCTCAGTGATAACCTCGTCAGCGAATCGGAGACGCGCCAGCGCCTGTGACAACCGCAGAATGCCGAGTAGGGTTCTCGGCGAAGTGTGAGTGAAAGTCTTCTTGCCGGCTTCGTCGCGCTTCTGCTGCTGTCTCAGACGCACGTAAGCTCCCACAAGATAGTCTGAGACGGCCTTTGGTACCACTGGTCTGAACGAGCGAGCTCGAGCGACCCATTGCCGGACCTCATTCGGCGAGAAAATCAAGCCGCCGCCTTGTGGCTCAGGATGGGCATTGTGAATATGCACATGAGTGACGTGGCGGGCTAGTTCCTCGTCTGCGTCTCGGGATGGTGTGTCCAGTAAGAGGAACAGGACGTCAAATCTGCTCAAAAGAGCAGCGGGCAGATTGATGTTCTCCACGGGAGAGATTCGAGGGTTATAGCGGCCATACAGCGGGTTCGCGGCCGCCAGAATGGAGGTTCTCGCGTTGAGCGTCGTCGTAATGCCGGCTTTAGAAATCGAGATGGTCTGCTGCTCCATCACTTCGTGGATCGCCGTTCGGTCGGAGTCGTCCATCTTGTCGAATTCGTCGATGCAGCAAGTACCGTTGTCCGCAAGTACGAGAGCGCCACCCTCCAAGATCATCTCATCCGTCACTGGATCGCGCATGACGGCAGCAGTCAGACCGACACCACTGCTTCCTCGGCCAGTTGTGTACACGCCTCTAGGCGCGACCTTGGTGATGTATTTGAGAAGCTGGGACTTGGCAACACCGGGGTCACCCATCAAGCAAATGTTGATGTCTCCACGAATGCGCATACCGTCGCCCATCTCCTTGGTTACACCGCCAATGAGCTGGAGCAGCAACGCCTTCTTTACGTCTGAGTGCCCGAAAATCTCAGGTGCAATCGACCTGCTGAGATATTCGTATAGCTGCCCTGATTGTTCGAGCTCGGTCATCCTCCGGATGGTCGTAGGCGCAAGGACCATGTCATCGTACGCCTTCTTGTGTTGGTGAACGTATTGGGCCTCGAGGTATGTGTCGGTGAGCAGTCCTGCTCGGATGGCCTTGAAGCCAGTGTAAGGTGTCGGGAGAAAGATACCGGCAATGTCCACAACATCTCCGGGGTTGACTTGTCGCACGAGCTCGCCGTGGCAGTGGATGGTCAGCTGGCGCGGAATGTGGCCAACAGGTACTTGGTCTGCCATTTCCTGGATCTTGACTTCTTGGAATGGGAGGAACTTAGATGCGCGGGTCGACAAGAAGAGCGTCCCCTTCGCCTTGTTCTCCTGGCAGTCCTTGGATGTGCACTCCACGAGCGGCGTGAATTGTTTTGAGGCGACAGGCTGGAAGATTTCGTGACCGCAACGATCGCATGAGTAGGCGTTGACTTGCACAGAAGGCTTCACATCTGACACTCTTGTCGCAATGCCACGGATCGTGATCAGGTGCCCAAGATGCTCGCCGCGGACTTGACGCACAGCCAACGCCTTGGAGCTCTTCTGGCTGCTTGAGCCTGAAGGTGTGATGGGCTTAAAGTTGAGCGTATATCTCCGCGTGAGCTCTGGTGGGAAGATTGACTCTGGAATTCCGCCGTCTTCGACTTGCGCTTCTTGCTGCTGAATGACCGCCTCATTTCGCTTCGATCTTTGGCTCATGATGATGTCCAGCACATCGTCCTTGAACGTGGGCTCCTCGTCTGGCTTCGGCAGCACTTCGTCCACTGCGCGGGAAAGTATCTCGATGTAATGGTGGGCATTGCGCTCGATAGATGACACCAGGTTGAGCGGGGACACGCCTTCGCCGTCCAGGCTCTTCTCGTATTCACTCAGATCGTCCAAATCAACCAGGATCTGGCTTGTCTTGCGATCTGCGACATCCTGTAGCATGTTCATGTACTTGAATTTTGATCGTGAGGTTGTCGTTCGTCTCCGCCCGGCGCCTTCGTCTACATCGTCCATGAAGTCGTACTCGTCGCTCGTCCCATCTCCGTCGAGGTGCAGGTCTTCCAGGGCATCTTCTGTCTCTGATGATGAAGACTTGTACGTCTGGAGAAAGTCTTTGAAGGCGTCTATAGAAAGTCAGCATGTAGGCGCGACTGTACAGTGTGCGACACGTGTGTTCTACCGGTCTGCTCCGTGTAATTCACGATGTTTTTGTACTGTAGAAGCGCCATTTTCCCGTCTCCTTAGGCGGTTCAGGAGCGAATGGGGAGAAAAAGCGCTCGAGCGGATCGATGCGTTTCGTGCGTTCGGAGGTCGATGGGGTGGGATGGTGGTGTTGAGAGCGTGTGAGAGAGCGTTTGTGGTGAAGAGGTTGGAGGAGCAATGGGAAAGGGACGCGCCAAAACGCGCTCTTCCCACGCGACGCGACTTCCATGCGGCATCTCCCGCTCCCGCTCCCGAAAGCTTGGCGCTCCTCACCTTTTTCTGCTGGCCGCGAATTGCCATCCTTCCTCTTCTCTTCATTATGAACAACGCAAATTTTAACACTGCCGTAAAGCATTTTCGAATCGAGAGCCCGCTGTGCACGCCATGGTGTGAGGCTCCATGACGACGAAAACCGTCTGTGCTAGTGGAGAGCAACGTCAGAGGATCTTGGGTGCCGTTGGCTTCTCTTTCACCGTGGAGTCGAGGGCAATGATCAGCTGTACACGCCTAACCTTCACCAACAAGGGGGTGAACGGGGGCGGTGTGTTTCCAAAGACCTGTAGGCTGTAGCGAGGCACGATCAGTCAACACCGGATGTCCACCCGGCACTTGGACCTGCCAGAAATGCAATCGATGCGCTTCAGCTGCCTCATGTAAAGGCGGAGATACTGGGTGACAAACGACGGCATGCATATGTATAGATCGTATTGCGGGATGGTCAGCGTGTATAAGGCTGATGACTATGATGCCATTTTTGAGAGACCGCCGGCTGAAACCAGCATGTGGTGTCTTCCACCGCTGCCTCCTCGCTGTCCTCCTGTCTTCTTGGGTCTGGCGCGGCCGGAGCGCACGCTCGTCCCGCAAGTGGAGGGACCGGCCACCGGAACCTTCGTACAAATGCTATGCAGCCTTAGGAGCTGTCTACCACATTAGGACGCGGACGCTGGCCATTGGGCTTATGCATGCAGGTGAAACTGCCTCGATTGCTAAACCCGATGTCGTTCGGGTGAGCTTCCTCGCAAGCCTCCCGGATGGTCTCCACGGCTCGACCATTATGTTGACAGCTATGGAGGACTTTGCTGTTCACGGTAAGGACGGTGGAAAGGCAGTTGGCCTGGCGCGGCCGTAAGGTCTGCGAGATCAAGAGCTGAACTGAACGATCAATATATCATTCCCTTGGCTTCGCTTGGACATCGCTGCATGATCACATATTGCTCACATCGGACGAGGACATTGATACCTTCTAGAGAAACTCGCAAATGGCCAGAAGAAAGCAGAAGTCATGGTGAGTCGACAAGAACCCTACCACACATGCCATCAGGACCCTACTTGCCGCCGGTGTGGATCCTGTAGGAGCACTGACAAGCTTCCAATACAGTCACCAATGTCGCACAAGACATCTCAAGTGCGATGGCGAACAACCATGCATGCACTGTCGGAGAGGCGCTCGGGAGTGCAGCAAGGACGACGAGCATCTCTTTTTAAACGAGTCCAACCTTGGCATCACTCGGCGCAGGAAGAGATACTCCTTGTCGTTCCATGGGGACCAAATGTGGATAGACCTGCCCAGTTCCAGTAAGTAGGACGTTCGGCAGCCAGCGCGCCAAGCATAGCAGAATCCTTGATGGATCTCGGCATGATCCTCCAGCGGCATGTTCGTCCGCACATGTGCTCACTATTTCGGCAGTCAAGTTTGCGGACGAAGCGCCTCAATCAACGTGCAGTGCCGAGAGCAGCGTGAGTGGTGCCACCACACCGGCGCGGACTTCCTCCGTGACAAGCTGTCAACGGAGATCACACTCGCCCGCCACAAGTCTCAGTATCGGCAGCGCAAGTGCACCATCGTCGACAGTACGTATCGAGGCCTATGCATGTAAAGAACCCGCTAATTACGTGACAGCCGAACTTCCTACTGGATCCTCGTCTGCAGGAACAGAGTAACACCTTTGCCGATTCCTTTCAATCATCCTTAAACGTCAGATCGAAGAGAACGAGCCCTTCACCTGGTCCTTTCATTCGCACGCCTGGATCATTATGGCCTTTCGACAATTATCAGGAGGCTTTGCTCATGCGCCATTACACCGAAAAACTTTCGCCGTGGTTTGACTCCGTAGACGGCGCAACTCACTTCACCTCGACAATTCCCGAACTCGCCACAGGATCTCCCGCCCTTCTGAATGCGATATTCGCTCTGTCTGCCAAGCATCTCTCGCTTGCAGGCCAGATGAACGAAAGTGTCTGTCTGAGGTATACTGATGCATGCTACAAGGCGCTCTTGCCTGAGGTGCACGAAAAGGCGTATGAAGGCCCGCATCTCGCCGCTGTGCTCATTCTTCGTCTGGTCATGACTATGACCGATCGGAACGAGGAGTCTGGTAGCAGCAATGTATTCCTCGGGCTTGACGTGTTCATGTCTGCCTGGCGAGCAAATCGGAACTCCAGCCTTCATGGCCAGATATTCCTCAACGCGCTTCGCCTTTACACCCATGTTGCATGGGTCGCTAGAACGCCGCTCCCAGAAGCCGAGGAGACCTGCCAGTGGATGTGCCAGGCGCTCGAAGGGACGAATGGCGCACCGAATGGCGAAGCTCGCATTGAGAATTGCAGAATCACTGTGCACTTCGCCCGCTGCATCAATTTCGCCTACGACGATGAAGTAAAGACATGGGAGAGATGGTCGAAGAGCAAAAGCTTCAACGACAAATGGAGGGTCGACAAGCCTAAGTACTTCAACCCGATCTTCAGCGAGGATGCTATGTCTGGCGATCCCTTCCCGAAGCGCATCTTCGCCAGCGACGTTTATGGTAAGCTAGTCCGATGCCAAGACCCATGTGACAGATATGCTAATGGTCTGCTCTCAAGCATTTGTGCATCAAATGCATGCTTTGGCACGGATGATACTAATCAACAACCAACCTAAGAGCCCTCCACCGCCGTATTTGGGTATTCGTCCGATGAACCAGGAGGAAGTAAATGTACGTGTACTGTCCGTCTGCCACAGGCTGCAGTATCTGACCGCGCTACAGAACGAGACACTTCGACTTACCAGGAAGATCATCGGCACCGCTCTATCTCATAGCGAGTCGGCGCTTTGTTTTATCTCAACCCTCGCGGTCTCGTACGGCGGTCACCTACTCACAGATCGACTGTCTCAAGAACATGCGTACTCTCTGCTGCAGATCGCTCAGAAACAGATCGCCGGGTTGACTCCTGCAGAGACCTTCTCGAGGCTACGAGAAGTATGGGGCTGGGATGTTCCGTACAACAATGTGCTTTAGATGTATACAGAAAGACTGTGCTGTTTTAGCGCAGGCGTTCAAGGTTCTGTCAGAAGTCCAGCAAGCTTAGGGTTAGACGACTTTGTACATGCAGTCAACTACGACGATGACATATACTTTCAAACACGCCAAGACGGGTGCCCTCTAGCTCTTCCACGCTATCTGTTAATGTTTGTGAGGTATTGGGATGCTTCGGGAAGGAATTAGACAGCAATGTCGTCGATGTCGAATTAGAGATTTTCGGAAATTCTGGGATTTTTGCAATGACGAGCAACATCCGTGCTGGTACTACCCACTCTTCCACATGACCTATCTCCGGAACACGAATATCCTCCATGCTCGTCCCAGGATCCGCAAGACATCGATCAACAGCCACAGAGAAGAACATGACACCCTTCTACACTCAATACACCTACGGACTCAACCTCCTAGCCTTCCACTCCCCCTCCTCCCTCACATACTGAAACCTATCATGCAGCCTCGACGGCCTCCCCTGCCAAAACTCCACCGTCTCCGGCTTCACCCTCAACCCACCCCAAAACTCCGGAACAGGAATCTTCTCCTCCCCTTCAAACCTCTTCTCCACATCTTTCACCTGTTTCTCCAATTCCTCCCTGCCATTCAATACCTGACTCTGCTGACTCGCCCAAGCGCCTATCCTCGATCCGCGAATGCGCGTGTCGTAGTATACCTGACTCTCGGCGGATGTGAGCCGTTCCGTGGGCCCTTCGATTCGGACTTGTCGCTCGAGTTCATGCCACCAAAACGTTAAGGCCGCGTATGGGTTGGACTCGATATCTTTCGCTTTTCGGGAGGTTCCCCAGTTTGAGTAGATGACCCATCCGCGGTCGTCCAGTTCTTTCAAATACACCATCCGAGCGGAGACTTTGCCTGAGGGCAGGGAGGCAGTGGAGAGTGTGACTGTTTCGGGTTGTCGGACCCCAGATTCGTTGGCGTGCTTGAACCAGAGATCGAATTGAGTGAAGGGAGAGGGATGCAATTGGGATTCTTCTAGAGCGCCCTTTGTGTATTGTTCGGCTTGGAGGGAGCCGTTTTGGCCGCCGGGGGCGAAGATGTGTTTTTGGGTGGACATTGAGGTGAATGTTCTTCTTGCAGGTAGGTCTCCAGAAATCCTCAGAAGGCGTAGCATCTAAGGTTTTTGACAGTCTAGTTCTTCTTGTTGTTGTGTGATATATCTCGCGATGTTAGAAATCGTTTCATGATCTCATGACTGGGATGGAAGGCGTGGGCGAAGCTTCCCAAAGTGGATCCGCGAAGTGAAGGTTCGATGACTCAGCTTCTTTCACACAACTTCACCTCGTAAAGCTAAGAACTTCTCCTTTCACGCTCACCCAGACATGTGAACCACAACACCGCGACCATGGCTACACAGCCAGCAGAACACATCGTAGAAGACCTGCTCAAGCGGGCGCACGAATCCGACAACGCGAGTACCATTTTCCGCGAGAGAGTGAAGCAGCGCCCACTGCTCCTCCGCCCAACGTCGCCAGATCTGAATCTCAACGCGCGAGCGAAGCGACAGTACGAGCGGCTGCAGAAGGAGAAGGCGAAGCGCAAGTCGAACAAGCCAAAGCCATTGTCAGCGAAGGAGAAGCGGGCGTTATGCATTTATGAGATCCCGAAAGAGCAGCGCAAATACGCGATTTACGAGCCCTTGCATGGTATGTGGTGCAAGTACATGCGCGAGATACTCGGGTTGAAAGAGGGGAGGACATACGTGGATGCAAATTTTGCTGGGCCGCTACTGGTGTCTGCGGACTACCACGGCGCGCTGATGGAGGTCTCGCGGAGCAGATGCATCAGCCGCGTTGGGTTGCAGGGGATTGTGGTGAAGGATACGAAGTTTACGTTCGAAATGATTACGAGAGCGAATGAGTTGAAGATTGTGCCGAAAGAGCATACGGTGTTCAAGTTTGAGGTGCCGTTTGAGAAGGTGGAGCGGACAGAGGAGAGAAAGCCGCTGGTCTTTGAGATCCATGGGAACCAATTTGAGTGCCGGGCGCCAGATCGAGCTATCAGGAAGTTCAAGCCGCATATTGATACAGACCTGTGAGGGCATCAAGGCGTAGGAAATCTGGCGTGAGCGCGATGACTTGGAGCATGAGGTGCTGCGGACCACTGGAAATGCAAGTTCCTTTCCTGGTCGAGAATGCTCTCTGGTGCCACCCGAGAACTGGCCTCTCCACGGCGGACTTTCCAGATTGCCTTCCTTTCTTTCAAGCACTCATAGTCTTGTTTTGTGTGCTCCTCCTGTCAGACCGCGTGCGTTGCCCGGTGCGGCTGGACCAAACTGAAGCCGAAGCGGAGTGACTGGCATGATCATCGAAGCATCTCAATGCTGCTGAATGCTGTTCGATCTTTCGGCAGTACTCTCTGGCGAGTTTGCTGCGTGTCGGCGAAGATGTGGAGGAAACTCCAATTCGTGAATTGGGTCTGCGTCGCTTGCAGAGCGGGAGAAGTGGCTGGCGCCGCCTTGCATTGTAGCAACGTGGTCAGCAGTGACTTGATCTGATGGCACCTGCTGGAATACACGCGAAACTTGAGAATGTGCAGTCGATCTTCTCTTTCCGCTTGATGCGCTTGCACGCTGTAGATGGGATGCCTCCGTCGCAGGAGCAAGATGCAGGGGTGTTGCGCCAAGCACTGCATGTGAAACCCAGAAGCTCACGTCGACGAGACTCTCCTTCTTTGTTGGAGCGCCTCATTGTCCGGTGACTGACAAGAAACATCTCACGCCGGTCCGCCGTCGCCGCTCAACATCGTCGCAACCTCCACCTTCTTCGTCGGCGCCGCCTCCATCACCGCTCGCTGCACCGACCGCTGCGCAACTCCTCATAATGGGCCTGATGCTGCCCTGAACATCTCGCGACGACTATTCTGACCATCCTCATCCTCCGCCGACGTGCGCAAGCGACCGCCGAGGCTCTGCACGTCGTCGGCGTCGCTTTCACGTCGCACGGCGGCAGCGGGAATGCCCCGCGGAGTTGAGGGTCCATAAGCCAGAAGAATTCCCAGCCACCCAATCACACAGTGACACTGCAGTACTCTTCGCTTAATCTAGAGCGTGTGTCGATTGCATTGAGTAGCGTAGCTCTTTGAGTTACAGCCCATACTCTGCAATCAGTAATACCCCTCGACTTCAATGCAATGAACATTGATTTAATGATTAAGGAACTTTGGAAACCAGTGCATCTTAATACCTGTCCCTGGTACAACATGCTTTCAATCGAAGCCTCTGTTAGGAAACTTGAACGATGTTTAACTCGCACATCGGTAAATCTGGGTTTCAGCTACAATTAGCTTTTTGCTCTTTTTTTTGTGCTGGAGGTCATAAGCATACGCAGGCTCTCAATCATGAGAGCCTTCATTTTTGCTCCTCTTGTAGAGGTTGGGTGTTGGCGCGAGTTCGACCTGGCTGTTTCGACTCGGCTTGGCGGGCTTTTTCCCATTTCCCCCAGCCACTTCTTTTTCAGCGCGACCTGCTCAAGCTACCTCACCAGCATTCAATCCAGAACTCAGCGAGCGCTCACTTTCGTCAGAGTGTGAAAAATCACAACCGTATTGCGCACGTCACCTGCGCAGCCTCTACGCCGCGGAGACATCGAGCGCAAAACATTGCCCGCCCGAGCCTGCGTCATCAGCATTTGAGACAGTTCTGAACAGCACCCGGTCGCCGCGACATCAAAAAATCGGCACCCAGCGCCGGCCACCCTTCCAGCTACATCATAGTACGCAACCACGCGAGCGCCGATATATACAAGCCACGTGAGACTGACAGCGACCAGATGGCGGCTCAACGCACCTTCGACATCCCCGAGATCGCCGAGGAAATCTTTCTCTACCTCCCACCCCGACAGGTTCTCCTCATTCAGCGCACCTCCCGCCAGTTCAAGGCCGTCATCGACGGATCCCTTCGCCTTCAGCAAGCGCTGTTCTTCAAACCCATTGGATCGGCGCGGCTCGAGTGTCGTCGTAGCTACGATTCGAGGTACCATGGATGGTCACAAGGACCCGGTCGGAGGACCAGAAAGGTGTTCTGCCACCCGCTCGCGCAGGGCGAACTGAACTATCACAACGTCATCCAAACCATCATGATGGCCACCGAAGCTCCTGCAGTAGCTCGCCCCGAAGCTTCCTGGAGGAGGCAGATGTGCACACAGCCTGCGGTTCACAAGCTCAACATTCACCCCGACCAGTGGCCGCAGCTAAGTCCTCTGGTCGACGGCACCACTCTTGGCCATCTCCATGACCTGCTTCATGATGAGGTACTGGTCATGCGCAATCAGTATGTCGTCATCAGAGGGTCCGGATTGTGGACTGCTTGTGCATGGAATGAGATCAGCGCGAGGGAGTTTGTGGATTCTGTGCGCAGCGAGGCAGAGCAAGACGGGCTAGTAGAGTGAAACAATCAAACCAGCATGGCCGCTGCAGCGCATTGATGCCGCAAACAACAGCAAAGAGAGCCAGCACACGGCGGACAGCGCGGGTCAAACGAGGCGCGGAAGGGGCGGAGGCTTGCATGAGCTTGAAATGTCAGATCAATGTGGTTCATGATTGAGTAGGCGCTTACAGGTCAAAGAGGTCTCGTCCGTAATGAAACATCATCACCATAGACGCAGAGCCTATGCAAGGACAACTCGGTCTCTATAGATTTAGCAAGGATCCGAGATACCTGCAGCTGCGCGAGGAGCTCTAAATTGCATTCGACCTCATAACAGCATCCAGTATACTAAACTACGGGCATCACTTGGAGACGCACGAAATCGTGGCAGTGTACCCTGGCTTCGGAGATAAATCGCAACGCGCGATCGAGTCTGCGAGAGGTCAGGTTGACGCCGTGTACAGATCCTCTTTTCCACAAAGAATAGGCTGCTTCGTTGCTGTCCTAGAGGACGATTCATTCATGTGGCAGGCCAACAAGGTTCTTATGAACTATTGCTACTACCTTGGCTATCGCGGAGGGCCGCTTGACAAAAACGCGATGCGAGACTTCCTCGCCAGCCTGGGTTGCTTCCAGTTTCCCGGGAAATTCTTCAAAATGACAGACAACGCATTTGTTTTGCCGGAAACATATCGATGCAGATCATGCCATCAACCACACCGGAGAGTGAAGCTGAAGCTCGTGCTTGCAGCAGCTTTGGGGAATTACTCATATGCTGGAGGTGCAGGTCTTGACGCAGTGCCAGAGGGGCAGCGCAGCAAGACTCTGGACTATTCTCATTTGCATGGCAGAGTGGGATGTAATAACATCTCGCATGCAATTATAGAGCCATCGCCGGCCAATATTGCGAGGTGGAAGTGCTACAAAGACAAAAGATGTCAAGGTCCTACGCCTACATCGGCTCACAACGAGGTCCAGTGTCTTATCGGGCAGCAATACGAGATCGCCAACATCGAACAGAAAGGCATTAAGCTATTAAGAACTTACAACACTTCTATACACTTAAGTTTAAGATGCAGCAGTTGCGACAATAGGTCTTAGCCGTTTTGTAGACACCTCGTACATTTGATTATATCGCATTTCCTCCCCCCGCCCGCTGCGTTAGAGGAACTGCCGATCCTTCGATGCCCTACGGACGGATGCAAAGAGTATATGCATCTTTCGTCACTAACCCCCTATACCGCTGTGAAACAAACTGCTTTTAAACACCTAACGCTTCGTCAATTCTTCGGTAAGGCGTTTTGCAGCGTGGACGACGACATGGACGACCCCGAGGACGATGACGAGGATGACACAGTCATCTAAACGACGAGACACTTGGCAGATATCCCACAGCACGCGAGCGAGACAACTACTGGAGTGCCAACGATTCAGAATATGCTCGAAAAATTACAGAGCACCCTCTGCTGGGTCGGCTACATCCCCATGCTTAACCAACTCCTGTCGTTAAGGAAGATGCCATCACCTAGTCTACTGCTTCGTGGCGTCGGCAGCTGCTAAGTCAGCCGCCAGTCTCCAGCGCTTTCTTGAACGATGCAGAACTGGTCCGTCGCGACAGTGGATTGAAGCTTGCGGATATGGCAGAGGCCGTATGCGCACGGCTTTGCAAGATCGACTACACCTATCGATGGGGCTGGAATGAGTGGCACGGTTCCTTCTGGGCTTCTTGTTCAGCTGGAAAGGTGGTGGACACGATGAAGGAGAAGGATTGATGCGGCACAGGGAGTCAATGGTAGCCGCATGCCGTCTACGGAGCAGAAGGTGATGGTTTCGTGAGGAGTGCAGCAAAAGGCACAGCGCCTACGGAAAAGATCAAGCTCAAAGCAAGCATCCAAATGCGGCACAGCGCAGCATGCGAACACCCAGCGAGCTGACCGTCGTAAAAGGCCAACGACACTGATCTTAGATAGTCCGAGAGGCGAAGAAAGCTTCAGTCCTGAAGCGAACAACGCGTTACTGATCCAGACTGTCTTCGCTTCGTGGTCCTTTGCACTCGCCAAGCTTGACCAGTCAGGTGCAGCTGCGAAAGTCATACCCTCTCCAGCTTTCTCTCTAAAACTCTCTTCTAGAATTGCAGATCTTGGCCTCCTTGTTTGTATCATGGATTCCATCCTATCGTCGAGATGCCTGCGTCTTCGAATGCGCAATCCCGGAGATCGTCTCACGCGCTCCCTGGTTCTTTTCCGGTGCTGAATACAGTCGGAGCTTCCTTTCCATAGCTACGGAATGCATTTGTCATCTTGAGATGCCTTTCAAGCTCCCAGTGCTGCAGACGTGTGGACGAACGCCCCCTAGCCATCCTTCTCCACTGTCTTTTTCCTCACCACTACCGCGAGCACATCCTCGCATTCCTCCCTTCGTATCCCTCCTCTTCTCCATTCAACCACCCGCTCGCCAACGTTAACGGCCATTGAGCATGGTGGCGTGCTGCTCAGCGCCATGCAGCAGTCACGCTAACAGGGAGAGATTGATTCCGTCCATCGCAGCATCACAGATTTGGAACATCATCAGAGCATGCTTTCTTCCTCCCTGGTACCATGGCACTGCCACAGTCTTCCAAGACTCACTCCGCTACAGCTGTCACGTGGGCGAACATCTCCTGAATGCTCTTCTCCGTCATATTCTTGCCTACCAACTCCCAGAATCCATCTCCCTCCATCTTCATCTTTCCGTCTCCATCTCTCACTCGCTCATGAACGCAAGCAGCGACTGAGCATCTGGACTTCCTACTCAGCGTCGTAGCAGTAGTGGCTGTTACAGAGAGAGCTTGAGTTCGTCCTCCCCAGCTTCTCAAGCCGGCAAACGTGGTTGGGTATGTAGGCTTCCTACTCAGCGTCATAGCAGCAGGGAGTCTCTCAGAGGGAGAGCTTGAGTTCGTAGACCCCAGCCTCTCAAGTTGGAGAACAGGATGGAGTATGTAGGCTTCCTACTCAGCGTCACAGCAGTACGGACCCTCTCAGAGAGAGAGAGAGCTTGAGTTCGTCCACCCCAGCTTCTCAAGTCGACAAGTGTGGTTGAGCATGTGGGCTTCCTGTTCAGCATCATGGTAGTGTTTACTCTCACAGAGGGAGCTCGAGTTTGTCCATACGGCCTCTCAAATCGGAAACCGGGACTGAATATGTGGGCTTCCTGTTCAGCGTCGTGGTAGTGTTTACTCTCACAGAGAGAGCGCGTGTTTTCTGTTCCAGTTTCTCAAATCAGAAAACGGGATAAGAGTATGTGGGCTTCCTGTTCAGCGTCGTGGTGGTCTCCACTCTCACAGAGAGCTCGAGTTTGTCCCCCGGCCTCTCAAATCGGAAAACGTGATTGAGCATCTGGGCTTCTTGTTCAATGCCACGGCGCTGCCATGGTCTTTCAAGACTCAATTGCGGTTGCTACGTGAGCAAACGCCACCCAAACACCCTTCTCCATCATCATGATGCTCACCAAAGCCCCCAGGCCATCCTCCTTCACCTCCTCCTCCTCCTCCTCTCCCTCCACCCAACCTCCCAAAACCCCAAAATTCTCCTCCAAAATCATCTCAAACCCAATAACCGCCACCGAAAACTGATTCCTCGCTCCCACCGCCCCACGCACCTTCGCCACCGCCAACTCCACCCGCGCCCAAAAAACAGAATTCAACTTACCGCCCACAACCACCTGCTGCCATCCTCCTCTGCCCACGTTTCCCTTCCCATCCATCTTCTTCAACCAAACCCTTCCAATCCACGGTCCAAAAATGACATTCTCCGCCGCTTTCTTCAGCACGCTTACCTGCTTGTTCAGCGCCGCGGAGATTTTGATCTCGCGGTCGAGGGCTTGGGTGACCATGCTGTTGTAGACTTCGGTTTTTGGCCAGTAGGTGGCGAGGGTGTAGGGGTCGTCGAGGTCGCCGGTTACTGAGGTGGAGAAGTGGTAGAGGTTGGTTTTGGGGTCGTACTTGAAGCGGGCGTTGCGGCGGAAGTAGGTGTTGATGTGGTGAATGTAGCCGGCGAGGGAGAGGAGCGAGGAGCGTGGGCTCAAGCCGCGCGCGAGGGCGATTGCGTTGTCGTTTTGTGGTTGTTGCTGCATGGTCGCTTTGCTTGGTAGTGTGCGCTTGTGTATGTAGTTGTATGGTTTGGTGAGGTTTGTCGAGGCTACTGTTCTGGAGGTGAGGAATTGCAGGTGAAGAAAGCCGTTTGTCTTGGAAACGGCTTTTGCCGAAGTTCTGCCAAGGCGTTCACATGCATGTTCTAAGGCGTGAATAGGCTTCTGCAGTATGTCTCGCTTTCTCCTATGTTGAGCTTGGCATATGAAATACTTACATTCGGTGCGACCTCAGCAATCCTCGTAGCCGCATCCTTCCCTTCGTTGAGCAATAGGCGTCATCGCCAAATGTACAGCAAGGCATTCTGTCTCCATCCTCAAGACCTCTGAGGCAACGGACACACCTGTTTGGCTCGTTCAATCCACTCCCACAGCTCCTTTGGTCCCATGCTGAGGCGCTTAGACACGTCGTCCATACTTCGCGGAGCCCATCCATCCTCGTCGCCTGAAGTAGATGCTTCGCAGTCCTGGATAGGAGGCGACAGACCTCCAGAGCCGATCGGCTTTGGCTTGCTCTGAGAGCTCTCGAAGCTGACTTTCGAGCCGCAGTATAGCGGAGTTGATCCAACATCCAGAGCAGTGGCCTGAGAATCTTCCGTCTCTCTTGGTGCCGTGACGATAGGCAGAATGTGTTGCTGTAGGACGGACAAGTTTCGCTCCACATGGGAGTGTTCTCTTCGCCGACCGAATGTTGATCGCTTGTCACTACCAGCCTAGTCAGGCCTCGGAGCTTTGTCAAGGTGTGATACCATTGCAACTCCTTGAAGTCTTCCACGTCAAGTGGCTCAAATCTGGCATCCTTGCCCAGATGCTTCACAGTTATCCCATGTCGTACATCTTCACTGAAATCGTGAAGCCTCAAAAAGATAGTCAGGTCCTTCAAATTTGTGCAAAGCAGCAGGTCTTCGAAGTCAGTAGAGTCCGTTTTCCGTGCTCCTTGGATCTTGTTGATGAAATGCACCATCGGTCCGAAGTAGAACATGTAGCAGGCGTCGTTTCCATGACTCGTGTGCCAGTCTCTGTTCTGGACCCAGGCTCTTGCAGCGTTCACAAAAAAGGCTTTGGAAATCTTAGGAAGAGTCAGTGTCTATCTATGTCATTGGGATGCTGATGAACTTGCCATCCATTGATCAACGTTATGCGGCATCGGCAGAGCTGCGAAGAATGTCTCGAGTCCTGCTTTCAAGAAGTCGCTCCCATACATTTCCCAGTCGTCCCTGTCTAAGATTCCGTATGTCTGTGCTTCTGTGTACGCAAGGTCGAAGATCATGTCGAGTATCTCTTGCGGCAGCCTCCAGAAGTGGCAGGTCGTCTCATCACTGTTGACCGCCATGCTTAATGAAGCAGTGAAGCCGCGCTGGTCGGGCAGTTGGTGTTGATGTTGTGTCGAAGGTGATCGGTGGAAAGGAAGAAAGAGGCAAGGAAGATGGTAGTGCAACGAGGAGCGTTATGAGGAAGGCACGCGTGGGGACGCGACAAGGCATCAACACTCGGTCATGTCTTCACTTACATGTTGAAAAGGAAAGCACGATCAGACTCACCCTCACTTGAATGTATGCTGCTCCTACCAAATATACGATCGACCGCACATTTGTCCACTTCCTTGCACGCGAATGCTCACCGTCGCTGCCCTCACGTCGGTATGTCGCCTTCATCCCTCGGATCTTCCCCCATCATGCAGTCCGTCTCTCCTCTCTTGTATCACCGCGACGCCGAAGTCGAAGAGAGCGATAGCTCCTCTGCGATGGCCTCCACATGCTTTCCAGGCGCTCGAAGGGATCCGGGCACCACGGCTTTCGGGAACGCACAAAATCCGCTACACGAAGTCTGTCAACGATCTGTGGAAAATGATGAGTATGGGATGGCGCTGTCGAGGTGGATGAGATATCGCCGCCGATGCGTACGAGAACGCGGAGGTGAAGCAAGAGAAGCGGCGAGACTTTGACGGCAGTGGCATCCGGCAGAAATCGACCCGAAGCCCTAAGCGCATCTACAGGGATGCTCTCTGCCTTCTCCACGATCCGCCTTCACGATGCGGAGGATGTTTGGTCGCGCTGCATGTGCATTGCAGGAAGCCCACGGAAAAGCTACCCAGACGACGCCTCATCGGGATTGCTATATAGGCTCTCGTACTCCCGACACCATGGTAAGTCCTCGTAGAATTGACACAAACAGATTGCGAATATGGCGACTCAAAGAACCACCACCGCGCCTCTGGATGTCAAGATTGTGGGAGCTGGCATGGCCGGGCTGAGTGCTGCCATTTCTTGTGCTTCAGCAGGTCATAAAGTCCTCGTACTCGAAGGTGCGAGAGAACTGGCCGAGATAGGAGCTGGTTTCCAAATCACACCCAACGCGAGCAAGATCTTCAAGCAGTATGGCATTCTGGACCAACTTGCTCCCAGCGCCGCCGAACCCACGTTTCTCCAAGTACGAAGATGGTCAGATGGCAAGATCCTCGCGAGGACAGATGGTTGGAACGAGGAGATGAAGAGGAAGTACTCAGCGCCATTCTGGGACCTGCACCGCGTAGATGTTCAACGGACACTTGCTGCACGAGCGAAAGAGCTGGGCGTCCAAATCCGACTGGGTGCAAGAGTAGAAGACATTGACTTCGATAAAGCGACGATCACTCTCAAGGATGGTGAGACGCTACAAGGAGATCTGGTCGTTGGTGCTGATGGTCTCTGGTCGAAATGCAGAGAGAAGTTCCTGGCCGCGAAAGGACAATCTGAGGACGCGCCTTTGCCAACGGGAGACCTTGCTTACCGCATTGTTCTGAACCTGGACGAAGTGCAAGACCAGGAGATTAGAGACATCATCTCCAAGCCGAGCTGTCAATTCTGGGTCGGACCTGAAGCACATGTCGTTTCATACTCCATCCGCAGCGGGACCATGTCCAACATCGTTCTACTGGTCCCGGACGATCTTCCCGCAGACGTAGCAAGACAATCAGGCTCCTTGGATGAGATGCGACAAATATTCAACAACTGGGATCCAGTCCTCAACCGCTTCCTCGACTGCGTGAAAACTGTCGACAAATGGAAACTCATGCACCGTCCTGAACTCTCCAGCTGGATCTCCCCCAAATCCAACTTTGTCTTCGTTGGCGATGCCTGCCACCCCATGCTCCCCTATCTAGCCCAAGGCGCGAACTCCTCGATCGAAGATGGCGCGGTCCTCGGCAACATCCTCGGCGCAATCGAATCAAAAGAGCAACTCCCGGCCGCACTCAAACTTTACGAACGATTGCGTAAGAAACGTGGCGAGAGTATTGTGCGGGAGACGTTTGCTCAGAGACATGATTTCCATATGGTGGATGGGCCGGAGCAGCAAGCGCGGGACGAGTTGATGTTGTCCAAACTCGGCAAACACATTGATGTCAAGTTTCCGAGTCGGTGGCAGTGTCCCGAAGTGCAGCCTTGGTTGTATGGGTATGATGCGAGAGAGGAGTGTGATGCTGCACTCAAGCAATGGCCGCTTAGTGCTGGTGTCGATGGGGTTGCGGCGGCTTAGGAGGCAGTATGTATTTGATACTTGCTGTTTTGGGAATGCTGATGACAGTTACACATGACTTTTTTGCTACCTATTCTGCTGCTTGCCATACTATGCCGAGCTTGCTAAAAAGTTTGTGGCCCCAGATATCTCCGTCTTCACGCAATCTCCGTAGGCAAGCAACTCGAGAGTTGGTGGACTTTAACGGCTCGCTCGCACGAGGACTAACAACATCAGACCATCACAATGAGCGACTTACCAACTTTCGCAGTCCGACCCCCGACACCACAAGGGAGCAGTACCGCCTCGGCGCCGCCCCAGCGGCAAGGTCTTCTAGGATGGCTAAAAGCATGCTTCGTAGGGACGAAAAAAGGCGCACAAGCAGCAGCGGCCACCGTCGCTGCCGCTGTATCACGACTGCGACCGAAGAAGAAGAAGACAAGAGATCCTATGGCTGTAAGGTATACGGACCGGCGTACGTCTAGTTCAACCCTTCCTTAGCTGTATCCAACCCATACTGACTCCCCTCACAGAAGCCGCAGCGAACGAAGATCCAAATCAACCCTTCGCCTGGGAAGACACGCACAAAAATCGAACATACTACGTCGTCCTCCTCTTCACGTTCATGGCAAACGTCAACGCCTCCTGCTTCACCGTCGCCGTGCGTCCCCTCTCGCAGTACTTCCATGTGGACACCAGTCATGCGACTTGGCTGACCGGCCTCAACGTCCTAACCTTCGGACTCGGGAATCTCCTCTGGGTTCCTCTCATGCGGGTTATCGGGAAGAGACCGGTCTATCTTATTGCGATCTTGATTTTGGTCGTGGCGAATGCGTGGAGCGCTAGGGCCACGTCTTGGGGAAGTTTGTTGGCCGCGAGGATGATTTCTGGTCTTGGGGCGGCGGCTGCTGATGCGACTGTTCCGGGACTTATCTCGGAGGTGTTTGCTGGGGCCGTGATGGCCAAGAGACTGATGGGATTCAATTTTGCTTTGGCGTCGGGCATCTTCCTGGGCCCGTTGATTAATGCGTGGGTGGTGCAGAGGGCGGGCTGGAGGTGGATTCCGGGGTGGATGGCGATCCTGTTCGGGTTTCTGTTTGTGCTGACTGCGGTACTGTTGAGGGAAACGACGTATTATCGGGAGAGCGAAGCGTATAAGACGTTTCCTAAGGACCTGGACGATGCGGATCCGAGGAAATGGAAGGCGAAGGTCTACCGTGGATTCAAAGTCGGCATCAATCCGGAGCCCAAAGGAAGAGCTTTCTGGCAAGCCTTCAAGGACTTATCCTTCATGGCGCTCTATCCGCCCGTCCTTTACTGCGCCTGTCTGGTGGGCGTCTTCGTCGGCTGGGCCATTATCATCCAAGTTACGGCCGGACAACTCTTCACTCAGCCGCCATACCGCTGGCCTGTGGGATATGTCGGACTTTTCCATATATCGGGTTGGCTCGGTGCTATATCTGCCATCTATGCTGCTGGACCATTGATCGATCGGCTACGGAGGAAGAATCGCGAGCAGCGTGGGGATAAAGAGCATACCGAGCCACAAACCGACCTTAAGGGCCTCGTTGTTCCGATTCTCATCGCCCCGGTTGGACTCATCATCTATGGACTCTTCTTGGCGAGGAGAGGAAAATGGGTCGCTCCGGCTTTTGGATACCTGATGCATTCTTTCGGTTTCGTGGTTGCTGGCAACGTGGGAACGGCGTATCTGGTGGATTCTTACGGCCCACTATCAGCCGAAGCTTGCGTGACGCTGTTCATCATCCGAAACATTATCGCTATGGTGTGCAGCCTGGAGACCAGTGACTGGATTGCGAAGGAAGGTCTATTGAGCGTATTTGGAACGATGGCTGGCGTTGAATGGGGTGTGATGCTTCTTGCGATTGCCATGTATTTCTTGCATGGGCGGATTACGGGCTTGACGGAGAAGTTTGGGCCGAAGAAAAGGAATAAGGCGGAGATGGAGAAGCAGGAGACGGAGGATGAGCAGCAAGAGGTTGCTGTCAATCAACCCGCGCAGACAACGCAGCAGGAAGGTGTCATGTCTGGCGCGCGTGGATCGGGGGCCTGGGGTCACGGCCGCGATGAGATTGATGTGGGAGAGCGAGGAGAAGTGGTAGATGAAGACAGATTATCGCCGGCGGAGGGAGAGGCAGGCCCGTCCACACTGAGAGTATAGGTCAAGGAGTTACAGTTTTCGTGAATGAAGACGAGTGAGGTATGTCCAACGCGAGAAGGTTCAAGACTGCTGATGGCTTAGAATTTAACTTTCCGGAGCTTTCACATGTTTGCCAAGCCTCCAACGGTTGTGCGGCGCTTCCGCGTCAACTTCAATTCGGACTTGATTGCCTCTGAGACTTCCACCCCAAAGCAGCTTCTACGATCTCGCTCAGTATCACTCTCTGAAGACTCTGCAGACATGGACAGCAGCTCAGACAGCGACAACGCAGCGCTCGATATTCACGCGTACAAGGCCTTCAGTGCAGGTATAAACGCCATAGACGACATCTTGAAAGAGGTCGCGGACGGCAAACAACAACGGCTGTCGACGGCAAACAACAACGGCTGTCGACGGCAAAGCTTCACGACGCTCTATCAGACAACGGTCGCACTTTGTTCCAGTATCACCTTGCCAACAATGTGCTGCAACGTCCCGGCAATGGAGATCGGATCATCGAAGTCTTCTCACATGTCATGGGCATGTGGGAAAGCCTGCCGGCCACATTGAAGGGCTTCTGGCAAGGAGAAACCAAGAAAGCGAAGCAGGCTTGCACCGAACGACACGGTTCCGAAGTCGTCTTCTTCAAAGTTGGCAGTGAATGTGAGAAGAGCAAGGAGTACGCCGCTCTAGTCTGGCACGCCGCACTCGCCGACGCAACTGCCACAGGAACTGCAGACTATTCGCAGGCTCTTCGTTCTGCCTACGAGCAGTCGGCTACGGAAACACCTCCGAACTTGGCGACATGCATCAACTGGGTATTTGAGCAAATGAGTGTAAAGGATGGTACCAAAACCGTGATTGCCAACGCATTGCTGGGCCGCGACATAATCAGCCCAGAGGAACTTGTCTTTGGGGACATCCACCAGTTCGACCGAGCCATCCACAAACGCATTCAAGGATACTCGCGGCACGATATTCAGCTGAGAGGCCGCATCTCCGGTGTGAGAGTGACGTACGATCCAAGCTGTACGCCCTTTGTTCCCGAAGGTATTGAATATCGATTAAGAGAAGGAACATACCGAGGCCTTACAGCAGATACCTGGTACGACGACGCTGGCTTGAGACACACCACGGAGTGGCTGCTCCGTCCACTGCTGTACTGGAATCGCCAGACAGATGTGTTCGCCGACATTCCAGGGGCTAAAGATCCGGAGAGTAGCATTTACGATCCTGACCAGACCAAGAAGTACAGCGACCAGTACCTGTCCTGCGTCAGATGGCTCCGACCCAGATTCATAACGTGGTACACGACCAAATACTGTCTGCACGGAGACGATCTCATGATCAACCACAAGGCAGAGGTCATCAAGCATCTGATCGACAAGCTTCGTGAGCACGTGCTGAGCTACGCGCACCAGACCAGCCTACCGGCGACGGCAAAAGCGCTTGTCGAAGGTCTACGAGACGGGAGGAATGCGCGCAACGCTTTCAGTCTGGTCTCCTACGAAAAGGGCTTCGCATCGAAGCTGAGGAAGTGTTTCGATCGAGACTTGATGAATTGTAATCACAAGAAGGAGATGTACTTTGCAAACGGCGAGTATGCAGACTTGCTTGAGCAGCAATTTTTTGCCCTGCCGCTGCACACTCGTGGGGCGTTCGAGCTGACCAAGGCTGTTGGCGGGAAGGATGAGCCTGGAGTGCAGTACGATACCGACAAGGAGGAGGCTTAGGAAAACATCCTCATGTGCTGTGACTGTCCGACGCAGACTGTGTTGTAAGGATGAGCGCAGAGAGGCGCAAGTGTGAAGAAGACAGTGCCGGTCTCGAAATAAACTGAATAGTGCATACCTCACGGATTACATAGAAAGCTTTCCAACCCAGAAATGTCAGACTTGTGTTGAATTGCGTGAAGCTGTAAGCACATTGCCGGTGAGGTCTGAGTGACCGTCACTTTCACATGCATGCCAAGACTTTCGAGAACCCTGCAACAGCGTCGCCGTTTGCTGTGTGTTTTAATCCTCACCCAATTTGCGAAATTTCTGACTTCATGCGCACACCTTGAGTCTCATGATTCTGTGTATGGCATGCGCAGCTACCCAACATGGCTACAGCGAACTGCAACGAGCCGACAACACCGGCAATCTCATCCGCCTCCTTGCAGTGGGTTGAACACATCCACACCCTTATCTCGCGCATCAGATCCGCCGACGCAGACAGCGTATCCAAAGAGGATTTCAACGAACTCAACAGCTGCTTCATTGAGGAGGACGGCCGCGCTCTGTTCGAATACCACGTTTCCTCTCACCTTCTCGAAGTCTTTGCTCAAGATCCGACCTTGAGCCGGCACGTGCATCGACTTGACACATTCTGGGACTCGTTGCCACAATCGAAGAAGAACACATGGACGCAGGATACGATGGGATTGAAACAAAATCTGCGCTGCCACAAGATTCGAGCACTCAAAGTCCTGAACACTGTAGACACTCCACAAGCTAAGCAGTATGAGGTTGCTGTCTGGAGCCACGTTCTGCAGGATGCCGCAGACCAAGGAGACTCGGAGTACGAGACTGCTCTCCAAGCTGCCTATCAGAACCACAATGAAGCCGCACACGCGCAAGAGACGAAGTTCACCACCAAGGGTGTCGCCAATCCAAAAGTGCTATCCGCACAGAAGGAGGCCTTCAAGACCCCAGTCGCAGACGCTCTCCTAGGCCGCCCTATGCCAGAGCCTGTAGTTCTGGATGACGGCTCCGTGGACCTCCGATTCGACATCAAGGAGTTCGTCCTAGCCATCGACAGGCGTCTCCGAGAAGCCGAAGTCGAAGACCTTCCGGACCTTGGTGGTAGACTCGGTGGCTTCAGGATATCGTATGACCCAAGGGTGAAAGGTATCACCAGCTTTTCGGTGAGGCTGAAAATTGCACTGCAGCGGCCCCTCACATACGACTTCAACTTCGATAAGGCCGATCCGCGAGAGACCGTAGAGTGGCTGTTGCGCCCGCTCGTGTTGCGGCTCAAGGATACCGACATCTTCGCAGATATCCCAGGCGCGAAGGACGCGAAGAGTCCGCTGCTCGATGGCGTCAAGTTCTTGAAGCGGACTCCAAGTTGCTTGAACTTTCGACATGGTCCTGGCGGCATCCAGACATTTCCGCAAACTACATACGCCAACAAGCAAGAGGTCGTGGCGGATCTCATGAAACGTCTTCGCGAGCACATACTCAACTCCACGGAAGGGGTTGCCTGGTCGCATCGCGCACGAATTTTGCTTGAGAGTCTCAAGGCTCGGCGAAACGAGAACCATCCATGGAGTGTGTCTTCTGACGACAAAGGCTTCGCGGAGAGGCTGTGGCGTTGCTTCGAACGAGATTCGCTGTCGCAGGACGAGTATGAGGATTTGCTTGAGCAGCAATTCCACGCGCTGGAGAGACATACTGACTGCGCCTTCCACCTGGGTAAGAACCTGGGAAAGCAAGCGATTGATGCTCAGAAGCGAGCTCAGAGGAAGGAGAAGCGCGACAGGAAGAATGCTGAGAGGAGCACCGTGGATGGTTAAAAGGACTGAGGATCACACAGTGGCGTAGATCGTGAGGCGCCTTGGCGATAATGTTGGCATTGGGTGATGGAACTCAGAAGCATGCTCGACTATCATATTAGACTAAGGTAAAAGGATCAGCTTGGAAGGATTCTGCAGAAGCGAACAAAGTGCCTCTTCGTCTTACAACTTCGCCCTCCCCGGCACCTCCTCCCAAGCCTCATCAAAGCCCGCACTCCTAACCCAATTATTCCCCGGCAACTCCACCGAATCAATCGCCATATGTCCCAACTGCAACCAATCACTCTCCTTCAGTCTGAAACCCTGCTTCCCCTCATACGGCTTGCATATCTTCTCCCCATGCGCCAGAGCCCTAATCAACTTCGAAGCATGTCCATCATCATCAAAGGCACACACTCGATCCTCCACTCCATCCCAACCAGATGGCTGCTTCGGTTTGTAGTTCCTGATATCTTCGATACGAATCTCTGGCGATTTGCGGGACGCGTACATGGCGAGGTCCAGGCGGATCTTCCATTCGAGGAGACGGACTTTGTTGGCTGTGCCGAGCCAGGATTGTTTCAGGAAAGAGCTGAAGAAGATGGAGGAGTTCAGGCAGTGAATGAAGTAAAAGTCGAATTTCGGGTGCTTATTGGGCCGTTGTGCACCTCCGGAGTAGTACGCAACTGCGTTCGTCATTTCGGCTGTCTTCTCTTCGAGTTGCTCGGGCTTGACACGGACTTGGGAGGTGATTTGGATGATTTGATCTGGGCAGCGTTTGAGCAGGCCGTCTCTGATTTTGTTGCCGTCGGACCAGTATGGGGCATCTCTGATTGTCTTGTTGGCGCGAATCTCGTCCAGCAGATGGACGATAAACTTATCGTTTCCGTTCTGCTGAGCTGCCTTCTCCGCTGGAAGTAGCAGCTTGCCGATCCAGTCGTCGTGGCACGCAGCTTGTGCCAAGGCTTCAGCAATGATCGCCGGCTGCTCGAACTCGACGCCAAATCCCAGGTGGATGATGGGATGTAAGAAGCCCGCGTACATCCTCACCAACATCGTCTCGGCTCGCTCGTCACCGGCAAAAAGGTATTCGTTCAGCACATCTTGCCAGCCCTTCTTTTCAATCTCGGTCGAGAAGAACTCGAGGAAGTCATTGCTAGGCTCATCAGCTGCGTAGCTCGATCACTTCCACTGGGGATGCTTACTAGTACTTCTCTGGACCAAGGTAGCTGACGAACCTCTTGGGATCCTGCAAGTCCTGCTGAATAGTAGAATTCGGCTTGGGCATAAGTCGTTGGTATGAGCGATTGGAGTCATATCCCCTTTGAAGGTCCTTGGGCGATGCCTTCAACGCCCAGATGGTAAGCAAATGATGACCAATGTGATTGTGGAAGCCTTCGCTGTTGAAGAAGATGTGGTGCCTTTGATGATTCTTTTGCAGGAGCTCTGATGTCTTCTGCGAGGAGGCCGATAAAATGCCCTGGCGATAGTATTCGGGTTGAACTTCCGGTCCCAGCTGCACTGTACTTGCTGTCGCCATGTTCCGTGATGAGTATGTTGGCTGACCGCGCTGGACTTTGGTGATTCTGGAAGGAAGCAGGCGCGAAACAGATCTCGAGAACATATATGTAAGAGCTGTGTGTAAGCTTCGTACAAGATGCCTACCGTTGACAAGGAAGAAGCTATAAGTAAGTCGAGCATTTGCCTCCTCCATGGAGCAAGGACTGGCGTTCCAGCTGCCAAGGCAGGCCTAGTAAGGTAGAGCGAAGACAACTGGTATCCTCATGACATACGTAAAAGGTGATGCAGGCCAACATGTCGTTCGAGCGGCTCTCTTCACTGTGGGGTACAGCATGACAGCTGGCCAGACAAAGTGGCCTCGTTAGTAATGTTAGTAATGCCTCGGGCTTTCGGATTACCGAGTCCCTTTTGCCTCCGCCGACCGGAGACGGCAAAGTCTTCTTAAGATGAGTTCTTCCGGCCCAGCATTGGACGGGCGTGGTAAGGCGTGTTGTCGAGCGGAGTAGTTAGCTTGTAGGTGGGAGGGGGAGGACAGATGAGGAGCGGGACAGCGAGGGCTGGCAGTAAGCGCCAAGTCATGTGAGCCCGTGCACACGCGACGAAGCGCGACTCGCGTGGACTCCCCAGACTCTCGATCCCTGCCACCAACAACAACACGTCCGACGACATCGCATTCGCCATCATGCAGCACCATGAAGAGAAAGCGCCAAAGCCGAGAAGCTCATCGACAGCAGAAACGCGCAAAGATCGATTCCGGCCCCAATGATCGCCCTTCTCATGCCTTGCTTCGGAAATATTACAGCGACGTCGTCACTCTCCGACAGTATCTCGCGTCCCGGTTGTCAAAGAAGCGTCGTAGGAGACTCCAACAATACGGGCGGGATGCTGCTTCCCAAGATGACGCGTCTGTATCTGCGCTGCTTGACACGGTCATCGTTGGAACCGCGAAGCACGTTCACGTCGATGACAGCAGTTTCGTGGACGAAGACATCACTATCTTCACACAGCAGGTCTCTACAGACGAAGATGGGCCGAACTTGACACCAGGCCACTTTAAGCAGCCGGAGGTAGGACGGGCACTCGTCATCTTCTAAACCTATGCTCCGCCAAAATGCTTGAGATCGCATTGAGACTGACCGGCAGCAGATTGTGGATTTTGTTGTCTGGGTCTTGTTTCGACGACAAGCTGGCAATCAAAGACCGCAACATGTTCTCTGCCAGAACTATCAGCGATACGTTACTGCACATGAGGACGGCCCTGGTCCGGAGATAGTGCCTGGCATCCCCGGAGTGTACTCCAACGGACCGCACGAGAACGTTGACACTCTGAAGAGTCACCCGTGGACAGCGCTACCAGAGCTTTTGGGACGAGGCGCCGAACGAATCATCGGCCACCTGCTCATCGAGTGTGGTGTGTTCACACCTGTGGAGGGTGGCAGCAATCTGGTGCAGGTCAGCGGAACACCCATGTCAGACTTGGACGTGCTACCGGCGTTTGAGACAGTTGTGGCACATCAGCAAGCTGTGACGGAGACGCACGACGACAAGCAAACCAAATTAAGAGGTCTTGCGGACGTCCGTTTTGTGCGCCATCGCATGCTATACGCCAGACCTGCACTGAACGCTCGGGGCCGTGTTCATTTCGGCCTCAATCCAGTACATGTGCTCAATCGCTACCGCAACTTCGATGACAGGAGTGAAACGCATCACGTCTTGAGATACATATTCCCAAGACAGTTTGGACTACACAACGTGCAAACATCAACAGTCGATCGAAAAGACACAGCTTTGCCTTTCAAGGATTACACGCTACGTGAGCGGGAGATTCTGCACGCCGAGCGGCGGAAACGCAAGTCGCAACATGGAAGTGACGAGAAAGCTCTCCCTTCTCTGCCGAAGAGACTTAGAGGCAGAGCTGAAGATCTAGTACGCCGTATGCGGAAGCGGCACTCGAAATGCGCGTACTCATCTTTGCTGAATCACTACTGTCCAATAACTCCGAGCTGTGGACCTACTGACTCAATGCAGTGCGCTTCACCGGCGAGCCAAGTTTCAGCATTCTGCCGAGCAGCTGTGTCGAAGGTCTTTCCCACTGAGCTCTGGGCCAGTGGAGAGGCTGGTGACCACAACCGTCGCATTTTGCATCGCAACATTGACCACTTTGTCTGCTTGCGGCGGTATGAGACGATCAGCTTGCACGACATGCTCCAGGACATCAGACTTGCGGACATTGGATGGCTGACTCCTCCAAAGTCGAAGCAGCATTCACAGCTCAGCATGACCGATCTGCAGAAGCGCAAGGAGCTTTTGGCAGAACTGTTCTATTACGTGTTCGACTCATTCCTAATCCCGCTCATTCGCGGCAACTTCTATGCCACCGAGTCCAACGCGCAACGGAACCAGCTATTTTACTTCCGACACGATGTATTCAAGTCAATGTCAGAGCCTGCGCTGCGGTTGCTGAAGCACGACATGCTCGAAGAGTGCAAGTCGTCTGTCGTGGAAAAGATGTTCACCTCGAGATTGCTGGGTGTGAGCAATGTACGACTGCTGCCCAAAGAGGTCGGCATGCGGCCGATAATTAATTTGCGAAGGAGAGTCCAGAAAGTACAATACGGGAAGGTTGTGCTGGGCAAGAGCATCAACAGTATCTTGACGCCGGCCTTCAGTATCCTGAACTACGAAAAGGACTCCAACAAAGGGCAGCTGGGCTCAGCTCTATTCTCTGTCGATGACATCTTCCCTCGATTGCAAGCATATCGCCAGAGATTGATGGCACAAGGTCTTGTAGATCAGCCGCTTTACTTCGCGAAGGTTGACGTTCAGGCATGCTTCGACACAGTTCCTCAGAAGCGACTAATGGCGATTGCGAAGAGAATCATTCAAGGAGACTCGTACACCATCTCCAGATACTCGCGGGCCAAACTGCTGGGAGGTCACGACAAGACGACGCCGGGCTTTGGCGCGAAGCCGTCGTGGAAGTTCATGACGAAAGCCACAGCTGGCGGCAAGGGCTTCGACTTTCGGAACGAAATCACAGCAGACACAGCCGAGGGCCGCAAAAGAGCAGTCTACATCAATGGCCTGGCGCCAAGACAGCAAAGCAGGAAGGAGATTGTGTCGCTCCTCGAAGAACACGTGGAAACCAATCTCATCAAAATCGACAAGCGATTCTATCGCCAGAAGCAAGGCATACCGCAGGGCTCAATCCTCTCCAGCTTGCTCTGCAGCTACTTCTACTCGGAGATGGAACGCGAGGTCCTGGGATTCATCAATAACGGCCGGAGCGTCTTGCTACGTCTGATCGACGACTTCCTCGTCATCAGTACCGAACGCAGTGTTGCTGAGACCTTCATGCGCAAGATGCACGCTGGCATACCTGATTATGGAGTCCAAGTCAGGCTTGAGAAAAGTCGAGCCAATTTCGACATGGACATCGATGGAAGAGCAGTGCCAAAAACATTAGGGCCCGACTTCCCCTACTGCGGTACCTCGGTCAATACATCCAACCTGGACTTGAGCAAAGATCAAGATCGGAGACGGAAAGCCAGTAAGTCATCTGCATATTGTTCAGGAGAGCATCACTGACCAAATGGCAGACTTATCAGGCTCTGTCGCCGTCGAATACTCCAAACTGCCAGGCCAGACTTTCTACCGTAAAACGCTGAAGTAAGTCCATATGCACTCAACCCGTCATTCACTTACTGACTCTCGATAGTGCGCTGAAGCTTCAAATGCATTCAATGCTTCTTTCGACTTCATATAACAGTATCGACACCGTCTTGAACAACCTCCTCCACAGCTTCAGTGCAGTCGCCCAGAAGACTTACCATTACATGAGGTCTCTTCCGCCTGGGAAACAGCCGTCCGGGAAGCTCACAATTCGTAAGTCGCAGACCGCTTGGTATGCAGCTGCAACCATATCAGCGCATACAAAACTGACTCGAGGACCTGCAGGAGCTGTCGACGACATGATCCGACTCGCATGCGTGCTCATGAAACGTCGCAAACGAACGAGCAAAGACGTGATTCCGTATGAGTGTAGCGTGAGCGCTGCTCAAGCGAGATGGTAAGTCATAGCACCCAACACCTTGTTCATCATGTGAGCGCGAAAGCTCTCGAAGTGAGCACCACGAGTTGCATACAGCTGCCAAGATTGGCTGTGACATTCCCCCGCGGGCGGCTCTTCTGGCAGCTCTCTCTGACCAGGGAAGGCAAAATGTACCTCGCAGCTCTAGCCTGGAATTGCCTTGCTTGTTGGAGGCTCACGGCGGTATCTCGCATGGCCGTCAGCCGTCTGACATGCAGGCTTTCGAACGTGTTCGAGCCCAGGCACCTCTGCTTACCAGTAGAGCTGTCGGCGGCTAATCTTCATAAGCGCGCTGTCTATCAAGATTCCGTATCAGAAAGTTAGCTGACACTTTTTGATGACAATAGGCTCGCGTGCAAAGCCTTCACGGTGGTGTTTCGAAGACGCCAGACGAAGCATGCGGAGTTGCTGGGTTGGTTGGACGGTCAGCTGGGATTACCTGGGATCAGGGCGCAGGAAGGGAGATTGGCAGGTGTGGCGAGGATGTATGAAGAGAGGTGGTCTAAGGTGTAGAAAGTTGGTGAAGTCGCCGAAACTGCGCAAAGCGGATATGGATAGAGAAGGGACATCGTGGCCGAGTGAAATGCTGATGTTCAGTGATACGAAGTGACTATTAACGAACGGCACAAGGATGATTGCACAATGTTCAAGTTTCGAAGGAGTGTAGAACGATCGGGAGTGGCGACGTGAAACCGTGACACCTCTTGTCACCAGCCGATCTTGGAGATTGTGTTTTCCTGTCGCGTTTCATCGCGCCGCAATGTAGGAATTTCTGGCGCGCGGCTCTTGGGGCGTGGAGATTGGGTACCGTGGAAGGTGTCGGTTGATGGGCTTTGCGCACATTATTGTACATGCCGAATCGTGAGCAATGGCACGAACAGTGGGATTGTGTGAAATGCCTTGTTTTGGTGCCGTGTCGTCGGCCATCCAATCGTTCTTGTCTCAGCCCTCAGACTGCAGAGGCGCTAAACCACTTTCGGGGTGCCGCCTCCACAGTGTGAAAGTTGGATGCCAAACCGTGGAACTTCGAGATGCCTTCTTCTTTTCGGTGGCGATTCCGAGCTCGAGAACAAGGCATCTCTGCTTCATGTACATGTAGTATCCATGATGACTGCGTCTTGGATCTCGACTCCATCCATGCTGTGACTTTGTTGCTCCTTCGAGGCTCTCACTACCCTGTACTCCGCAAGATACTGACACCTCCGCAAGCTGGGGAAGATATCAGCTGCATGTGCAGGTGGGAGGTGTGTGGTGGAGGATATGATTCTTGCACGAGCAGTTTAGCTGATATGCAAGTCGCTGATCAACCTGTTTGTTGAAGCTGCATCTCCATCCCTCATCGTCGATAACTTCCGCCCTAGTCATTGGTGCGGCATAGCTCGAACTGCAAGCCAGATGCGGCAAGCTCTGGTTAAGAATCAAGACTTTTTGACAGCAGGTAGACGTTGAGATATCAAGGCTTCACATCGACGTCTTCATCGCGCGAGTTCTGTTCATCACTGTTCCATCAGAGTCTCAGCTCTCAACGCCTGTCCGGTGCTGCGTCGGCAGAAAACAAAGGCGGCGCGGAAGTGAGAAAGTCAAGAAGATCGCGCTCCCGCTCCGGCTTTTTGCGCGCACGGACTGATTCTGGCTTGAGCCAGCCTCTCCGTCCCTTCCATACGAAGTGCCTTTCCGGGCTGTTGGAATTGATATGCGCATGGCTGGTCGATGACGCGAAGGAAAATACGAAACGCTGTTTCCCTCACTTCTACACGAGCATTTAACAACGATAAACATTTGCGCATCGACTTCATTTTTTGGATCGCGGCGGAGTCAGGTCAGCGACGATTCGGCACTCGCTTTCTAAATTGATTGGCTTCCATCCAATCCCTGCAATTCCCATTTCCCCTGGGAGCGACAAGGATCTTTTGACCATTGTAACGGGGGTAGGCGCCTGGAACGATCAGAACCGGAAGGCAGAAGCAGCGAGAGAGATGTCCCTTCTATCCTCTCAACCCGAGCACGCCGATGTCAACAACACCGCCGGATGCGACAACACCTCTCCATTCGACGACAACCTCCCTCCTCCATCCGCCGCATCGACACCCAATGATCGACATCACCACTTCGACCCTCCCGACGATCCTCGAACACGGCATATCCATAACACCCTCGAATATGATTACATGCACGCTCTGATCAACGGCGAAACGAAAGATCGAGTCGCACCTCTCCAACGATCATTATATACAGACACCTCTTCAACGTATGGAAGTAATTGGAATTTGGGTCTCGCGTTGCCGAAGAGCGTGTTGGTGTCGAACGGGAGGGGATATCGGAGCATGAGCCTGCCGACAGTGATGACCGAGAAGGCCATGACGAATGCCAGCATGGAGAGCATCGAAGAAAGTGTTCCGAGCTCGCCGCCTGAGTTGAGCTACTCCAAGAGTTCGAAAAGTAGTTCATCTCTCAATTCAGACGACGAGCTGTGCAACGGTTCAGATGTTGGTCTGACGAAAGAAGGACACTTCGAAGAAGTTGCGCTGGAAGATGCGGGGAGCGATCATTCCGCAGATCAAGATGACAGCAATCTTCCGCCTGATAGCAGACCGACGCTCCGAAGACCTCCGCCCAAATCACTGCACGCCGGCGAGGTGACACGGCGACGGAGCGGAACCAGTCCACCGCTCAGGGCCCTGCCCAATGGATTACGCCAGAAATACCCCAGTCTGCAAGGGGCTGTCAGCGGCGTGCTGCGAGATCAAAGCCTGAATCTCCCTAATGGTAGGACCATGCAACGTGCTGCTTCTACACCCAACTCGCCGTACATGCGCCACCACTCGCAGCGTATACCTTCACGGTCGCCCAGTCCGAATAAACCATACACCCAAAATGGCTTCGCAAGCTCGCCGCAGAGCCTGGCCAGCTCCACACCGAAAGCGTCTTACGAAGCGCCTAATTCCGCACAGCGACGACCTAGTTGGCAGCCTGGGCGGAAGACCGTGAAAGAGCTTGAAGCAGAGTATAACGATGAAGATGAGGAAGTGCCCGAAGAGGCAATTCTCGAGAACGTACCCATTTCACCTCTTCCGGGACACTACAGCGTCGTCAAGTCACCCAGTCTCAGCGCCACTCCCGGCATCCGATCGACGACGCCTAGTCCGCATCGACGACCGTATGCTAATCTGCATTCCGCGAACATCCCGAAAGGCGCCAAACGACCCTCCGCGCCGCCCTCTGCGCGAAACGCGTACCCATCGCCGCGATCACCCAAACATGGCCGACCGCAGATGATGCCACATTCCGCTACCGTCGCCGCGTTCCCACCAGACGCGTTGAGTCGCAAGCAACGTAGTAAGTCTTGGACTGACGATCTGAGCATGGAAGCGAAACAGCTGTCCGAGAAGTTGGAAGAGTACGCGGAGAGGCTTTCAATGGAGAAGACAAATGGCACACGGTCGGGTACGAATAGTGCTGCGAGCAGCCCGCCGAGATCGAGCTTTCAAAGGCCGCTGCAAAGGTCGAAGACGAGCATAACCGAGCTTCCATCGGTGCCGCCTGTTCAGAAAGGCAACATCATGATCGATCCGCTACCAATCAGCAAGGAGAAAGAGGCTGTTCTTACTCGAACGCGGCCTTCGTGGCTTCCGCCGAAAGATCAGAAAGAGGAGAAGAAGCATCTGAAGGAATTTCAGCAGATGATGGCAAGAGCGGCGGAAGCGGAAAAGAAGCGCGCATTGAAAGAGCAAGAAAAGCGTGAGAATCAGGAAGAGATGAATGGGAGCGTTGCGCGGATATGGGATCAACATGTTCTACCAGACTGGGAGGCCGTGATCAAGGAGCCGCGGACAAGAGAACTCTGGTGGCGAGGCGTAACGCCGCGAAGCAGAGGCGAAGTCTGGCAAAAAGCCATCGGCAACGAGCTCGAGCTTTCCGCAGCTTCCTTCGACGCCGCTCTCGCGAGAGCACATGGTTTGGAGCAGAAGGTCGCCGATATGTCCGACGAAGAACGAGCGAGCAGCAAAGAAGCTGCCTGGCTAGACGCCATCGCTCGAGACGTGCCCAACACGCTCCCGGAACTCAACATGTACCAAGCCGGCGCACCTCTCCATCAATCCCTCGCGGACGTCCTGAAAGCTTACAGCATGTACCGCAGCGACGTGGGCTACGTCTACGGAACCCACCTCGTAGCTGGGATCATCTGTTTGCTTCTTCAGCCTGCGGAGGCATTCGTGCTTCTGGCGAACATGCTCAATCGCCCTCTCCCACTGGCTTTCCTCGTCCACGACCAAGTCGCCATGGCCCGAACCTACGAACTCACCGTCCAAACCCTAAAGTATAAATTCACCAAACTCCACGATCACCTCACTTCTCCTGCGATAGGCCTGAAACCGGAAGAATACCTCGATCCAATTTTCCGCTGTTTGTTTGCGTACAATTTGCCGCACGAACATGTGAGCAGGATATGGGATGTTTTTGCCTTTGAAGGGGACAAGGCGCTAATTCGGGCTGCTGTTGCGGTTCTGGGAAACTTGGAGGGCAAGCTATATGGTGGAAGGGAAGAGATTTTGGAGTTGGTGGGTTGGAGGAATGAGAGACGGTGGGAGGTGGGAACGGAGGAGGAGTTCATGGGTGCTGTGAGGGAGGCGGGGAAGGTTGATGAGAAGGGTAATATTAATGCGAATGTGGATGTTGTGATATAAGAGGCGAGGGGGCAGAGGGAATGTACAGACTGGAGGAGAGGATCACGGCATTATGATGCATTGCGTTTGGAGTCGATTGGAGCCTGCTACAGCTGATGAGCTGGCGGGTGGTGGTGTTGTCTTTTTGCATACAAAGGAGGTCAGATTGGGTTATTAAGTCGCTCTTGGGTTTGGGGTTTCAGGAAACGGTCGAGAACGCGGCAGCGATGCACGCTTTTACTGTTTATACAGGACATAAGAAGAGAGGACCTGAGTACAAGTACGTATTGTATAGTCGACGTACAAAGAAACACATTCATATTGCACATATATTCCCACGCCTCGATCATTTTTGAATGGCCGATGCCATGCCATGCCATGCCATGCGAAACTCCAGAAACGCCTTCGCTTTTGGAACCATTTCACTTGAAGGAAAGAAAATGCTCATAGCTCCATGCCATTCCGTGCCTGCGTGGACGCTCAGAACGCCAGACCAGAAACCGGATCTCGAAAGTCAAGTCACCCGCTCGCTGGAAGTCGCTGCATTTTTGCTAGTCGTAAAGTCGTGTCAATGAATTCATTCTTGCCGTCTCTGGTCCAGTCAACAACGGATATTTGTTTGCGGCTTTCAAAATTGCGCTGGAGGGTGTGAGCGAAAGAGCTTGAATGCAGATATTGGTGGCTGCTGTGGAGACTTGACTTACCCTCGTCAAGGTAGTCTAGATACTGCGTCGCCCTCTTCACAGCTTGGAAGCATGCATACAACGACGCGGAGATTGTCTGCGTGAGGTTCTGAATGGACATTATGATGGCGCGAAGGAGATGGAGTTCGTGGGTGTTGCGTATGGAGTTGCGGTGATGCAGAGGGCGGAAGAAAAGGGCGGTAGGTGATGCTGTTGAATTGATGGCCATAGCATACAGTCTTCAACGAAAGAAATATCAGTAGATGTATATGAGTGCGGAGCTGGGAAGACGTGAAAGTATACCACCTTTGGCCAACCTCCGTCCTTTCATACTAAGACTTGCCCGCTACGCCCGGCTGAGAGAGGACCACCTGTGTGGACGCGCCATTCTCAAGGCATATGATCAATTTCAATCCTTGTGCGACGCGAGAAGGCGGCGGGTGCGCGAGAATCAGTTCATGAGTGGCGCGGTGCTAGGTGTGAGGTATATATGTGCCGTGGGATTCGAATACTGTATGGGGAAGGGGAATCCGGAGTGCAATGGGAGGAGCAGAGGGTAGATGCGAGGCTGTAAGGCATAACGGTCTCTGATGGAGGATTCGAGCGCTAGCATGTGATTGCGGTATAAGATGTCTGAGTGAATGAAAGGAGACAGAGAACGGTAGAGATTGTTAAGAGGGTGTCGTCGTCGCCGTCGGTCTCGGCAGCAGCCGAAGCCGAGAAGCACAGACACCTTCAAGACTTCATGTATGGCGTCCCGATCCATTCTATCAACATTCCTTCAATCTATCATCATTTGATGCGAAGCCGACACTCATGTCCGGAAAGGAAGGGGGAGTAGAACCCGAGTCGGAATGGCAAAAGGGGAGTGCCAGATTCTCGAGGTACTAGCGGGACAGAGAATGAGGAGACTTTGGGCCGGTTCTGACAGTTTGATTCAGCAAGAGATACAGCGAATACTTCGACCCCTGTCAAGAAGCCGCAGATAGGAGTCTGAAATGCCTGAGAAGAAATGGCGGCGATCGAGCGATGTGTATGGACTATTTTGAGTGAGTTGGACGCCGCCGCGAAGTTTGCCAAGCTTTACGCTGACATTGTTAAGTGCGTATAAGGACTGCAAGAAGAAATGGGTAGGTACTTCGTTTGAGCATGGTTAATGAAAGCTGACTTAGTCTTCAGATGGAGGAGATGAAGGAGCAGAAACGAAAAGAAGGCAAAGGCTGGTTCGGGTAGAGGAGGAACTTCATCTGACTGTTCAGTTGACCTGATACAACGTGCCTTTCCAAAGTCAAGAACACTTTCTTGCATCAGCAGATATCCCTGGAGCCGTTGCCAGTCGATCTTGAGCTCCCCTTTGACAAAGATCTCTCGCAGGGCGCTCGACCAAGTTCCGCTCTTAATTTATCAAACTGCTACGCTTCGGTGTCAAAGGAACCGGAAACCCGAGCTTGCCTTCATTGCCATCCGCCAACTGGTAGGCTTCGTTTGCACGATGAGCCTCCTCGAGCGCTTCTAGATCTGGCGTCATCCACCAAAGCAGCGATGGCATTCCAGAAGAAAGGTCCTTGTAGATTGTGACCGAGCCGAGCGCAGCAAGCCCGAACTGCTGCTTGCGAGTAATGAAGAATAACGCAACTTGCTCTGATTGAGGCGTGCCTAGCAACATCTCGTAGCAGACAGTTCCGATTGGGAATGTGACGCCATTCCAAGAATCCAATTCGCGCCCGTACACCTGCAAGCACCAAGCTATCACTCCAAGTGTATCGCTTGATTCCTCTGTGTTTCGGAGAAAGAACCAAAATGGAGGGAACGGCCTCCGGTTTAAATCCGACATGGCTGAATCAAAACCGTTCTTTCCGAAGTAGTCCTGGAAAGCTATGTCGTGCCATTGGTGCAATTGCGGCAACTGTTGTCTGTCTGGATGATCATTGCTCCCATCGATGACCACATCAGCTGCGGATCTGAAAGACATGACGACTACACTGAAAGCAGTGCTTGCACGGAAGCGGCTCATTCAGATGTCTACTCACTGATTGCACCAACCTCTGACCCAATGACACTATTCCACGTAGATTTCGTTGGCTCGAGCCGAGCTGCGCCTGGCGCGGCTTTGTATTCTTTCGATTGTTTCCACGTAGTATCTCTCCAACTCCTACGCCAGGAAACTCTACTCGACCTGCCCCACCTATTTCTATGTAGCTTGAAGCCATTGACACCGATTAGGCCGTAGATCTGGCCTGCAATCTTGTCTAGAATCCGCGGATGCTTTTCTGTTTCTAGCGCGAGGGTCCAATCCGATGTTGGACGGAAGAGAGCTTTTGGGTCCTCAATGGCTTTGTACTTTGGTCCTCGTAGCTTCACCTGCTCAGCCGTCACGAACATGAGGTGCATGAGGTCAAGTCCGCTGCATAGCATGTCATTGAGGATATCCTGGCTTGCGATAATCGGAGTCCAGGCTCGGCGGGAGATATTGTGGCTTGCTGAAGAGTTGAAAGCGGTTTGCGCAATCAGCTTCTTCGCCAGCTGGAATTGTGGGTTATCGATGGAGCAGGTTGGCGCATCTCCTGTGATGTTTCCCGAGATAGATACAGCGGCGGCAACTCCTGGCGACAACCAGCCAACAGACAGCATTATAATCATCAGTAATGTGAACATGTCGAAGGAGTCTCGGTGGGTGCCACAATACGGTATCTGTGATGGCTTGGACAGCGTGTCCGAATGAGGTTTCGGTGCTCTCTTTAAGTATGGCAAATCATCTACTCAATAAGACATACGCACAGAACGCTTCGCTGTGACCTGGATCCAGCGTGATGAGTTCGCCACCTGGTTGCGGACGATGCTATCATTCCCTGGCGATCGTGTGATGTGCCCACTATGCCTACATACCATGACTGCTTTCAATGTTGAGCATATGTTCAATGAGTAGTCTTTCAAACAGGACAGTGTCCTGTGTGAGCCGCGATTCATCGAAGTTTCGAACACTGTAGCATTATGTTTGTCATCACATCTATGACCTGTTGAAGTAGTCTGCTGTCCACTAACCAGTTTGATGCATTGCCAATATTGGCGAAAGGAGCTATGCGCCATGACGAGAGTGAGAAGAACGGAGCCATGCTTGCTAGGGCAACGCGAGCGAGTGCAGGAGTAAGGCAATGGAGAGATGATCATCAAAGTAGCTGGCATACATGAGGGCAGATTCTCCATTGCACAGTTCAGCAACATGTCCGATTGATACACCCTCCCAGATCAGCTCTTCGTCTTCGGTGCAAGCTTAAAGGGGTATTCCACCCCGTCAGGATTCTCGCGCAAGTAGGCCATGTTGTCTGCATGCGCAATTTTGAGGTTCGGAGTGAACTTGGAAGCCCACCAGAGAAGACTCGGAAGGTCATGCCCATCATTCTCCTGTTTTTCGCTCTGGTACACAGTGACAGATGCGAGTACGGAACTCCCATACAGATCCTTATGCTTGACGAGAAGCATTCCACTTTCCCATGACAAGGCACCACCCAGAATCAATTCGTGACAAACGCTCCCAATCGGGAACGTTACTCCAGGCCAGGGTGGGACAGTGTGATGACCCGCCCACTGTAGACAGAATGATATGACGCTGAGCGTGTCAATATCAGAAACCGACTTGAGGAGGAACCAACTTGGCGGTCTGGCGCCCCCCTTGGGATTTTTGATATTAAGGTTCGGGTTCGTCCGGGCATAAGTACACCAAGCGAGATCCGACCAGTCCGTCGTCATTGCTTTCGAGATAGGTTGCGGACGCTCAATCGTGGAGCTTGTGAGCACTGCTTCCGGTCAGTGATATATCGTAGCCTGTGTTGTGACTGTATTACCGATGGCTTTGTTCTTGCTACTCAAAATGAACGCCCCTGACCTCCCACGTAGCTAGAATACGGTCAGGGCCTCTGCCAAGAATCAAACGAATCTTCGAGTAGGGAAAAGACTTACCCCATGTACGAAGTTGCAGCTGAGCCAGTCCGTGACTGTTGTAAAGCCGACACCATTGACCTCCGCAGCTGTTAGGCTCCCTTTTCCATAAGGCTTCATGCGATCCACGCCAACAAGACCTTTGAGTTCAGGGGCCGTCAGATCCAGATTTGCAGGCTTGTCGGGTTGCTGAAGTGCCCAAGACTCCCTGTTCAGTGCTTCCAAGTCTAGTGGTGGTTTCAAGTTGCTCCCGTATATTGCTTCAAGTTGCGCTTCACTTGCAAGCATGGCAGCAAAAAGCTCGTAACCCCTGTTAACGAGCTTTCCCATGACTTCATCGCTTGCCGCAGGCCCCAAGTCGCCAGGGGCTCGTCTTTGGGTAGCAATGTTCTTCAAGCTAGGCAGAGCCGAGCAAGCGGGACCCGCAGTATTGTTCGCCTCCGCAGTGGCATTGTTCGAAGCATTCGCATGAGTCGCATTTCTCAACGCCCTCCCGTCAAGGATATCTCCGTTTGGCGACAGCACAGTGGCCACGCAGAATGGCGCCAGAAGCAGCGCGTGCAGGAGCATCGTGTCGGAAGGCAGGTTCCAGTGCCAGTGATTGTCTTTCAGATCGCCAAGTAGATTTTGGTGTCGTAATCTTCAGGAGAGTGTCGCGGAGGTTGCATGTCGAACGCAACATGGCTTGAGGCAGAAGCGAGAGGTTATAGGCAAAGGTACTGGAGCAGCGTGTCAGTACCTCGTAGTCGCCGGAGACACACTTACCAAGTCTCATTTGCGAAGAGCGGATGATCTGATCGTTCGCATAAAAGAAGCTGGCTCCGCGTGTCATCCTCCAATGACCGCGGAGAGCATGCATACCAAGTTCCATTCGCGCAGAGCGCATGATTCAATTCTCTGCACACAAGAAGCTAGCTATGGGCGCCAGGTCAAGGTCGCGTGGGTATCTTACACAATCCGAAAAGGGTGTCCTCAGAGATTTCCTGCGCCTTCTTGCTATTCCTACCCGGTACGCCTGATGATCATCTACAAAATGTCGGCTTCGACGGCAGGCGTTGTAATTCCAAAGTACATTCGACTCGGGGATCAATCGAGGGGGCAAGGGGCGAGTCCACCTAGTTTCGCGGATGACCGTTCTCCTGTGCGCGTCGCTGCGTGCTCTGCTTGCCATCTGCGGCGGCCTTAGCCTTGGCGGCGACAGGATAGCCTCCGTTAATCTCCATGTCCAGCTGGACATACTCAGCCATCGCGTCCTTGTCGCCGCGCTCAAGCAGATACTTGAAGTATTGGCCAGACAGACGCTTGATCACGCCTGGTGACAGCTGCGATTTCTGACGAATGTCATTGAACACGGCCTTCACGCGCTTATAGCGCTCTGGCTCGTCTTTCTCGGAAGTAGGTTGCGCTTGTTCGAAGTCGAAATGTCCAACCCAGAACTGTTCACAGTCCAAGACCCATTGCTGATGATTCTGGAATATCTTGCGGGCGCCTTCGATATCTCCCTTGACCTTCCACGTGATACGGGCCAACTCGTTGACGAGAGCCCCGCGAATTTGCGAATCGTACTCTTGTCTGCTGATGTGCTGGTTGAGGACTGCGACAGCAGCATCAATACCGTTCTGGCGGCGATGCGTATGAGCAAGAGAGACAATCGTGCCCAGATCGCGATTCAAATTTGCAAGTATTGCCTCGTGGATTGCAATCGCGGTGTCCGGTCTGCCCAGAGATTCCTCGAATCGCGCATAGCTCAACCGAATTTCGGGCTCGGAAATCCAGACGTAGGTGCAGCTGGCGCGCGCATAAATGATGCGAGCTTCCTCATTACGCACGATTTGAGGCTTATCAGCCTGGCTTAATGTCCATTGTGCATATCTTTGCCAGTACTTGGAGTAGTTGGCACATGTTACAAGACAGCGCTCGTAAAGGAACTTGATGCGGAGGTAATCGGCTTCAGCCTCTTCAAAGTCCAGGTATTTATCCCAATTTGCAAGCTGTGGCTCATCAACCTCAGTGACGTGGTAGTACGGACGCTTGATCTCAGATTCGTACGTCCAGCGCTTCGTTGTTTCGTTTTGCGTTCGGTTGAATATCTCAAGATGGTAAGCGTCTATCCGTGCTCGTAGGTCGCGGTCGAGGTCTGCGACATTCCTTGATTTCTGGCCACTTTCCTGCGCAATCTCGTCACGGAGTCGACTGATAACCTCTTCAGGCGCCAGTTCCTCAACTGGTCGGTTGGCGGCCATGCCGCGATATCGCTCGAAGTAACGCGCATACTGGTGGAGAGGAATGTGGATAATGCGACTTAGGATAGCGAAGATGCGGTCCTGAGACTCGAGTCGTTCTTCGAATTCTAGGTATTTGTCCCAGAATGGATGTGCAAGGAAGTCCAGGCCAACGCTATCGGCGCCGCGATCAAAGAGTCTGTAATAGTGAGGTTAGAAGACAGTGCGCAAAGTGGGATGACAAGGCGGGAGGGAACAGGGATCTGAAGGAGGGTGGCGAACATCTTGACTTCGGTGCCTGGCAAGCTCCGTTTCAAAGACAAAACCGGGATCCATAAATAGGGACGGTTCGTGTAAGAGCAATCGCGACGAGGTGAGCGCAATGGTGAAGTGCGGAGCTGATAGGTAAGACGTAAGACACTCGTAGCAAGCAGGCTTGTGGGTCGGAGATCTCACCAACTCAGTGCTACATCAAGCACGAATCCCACAGAGGCCGAGTTGTCTTTTGAACGAATTCTGTGATGTTATGGGCAGGGAAGGAAAGACTATCCCTCCAACTTACTCTCTGATCACATCGGCATCGTGGCTGGTCTCAACCTTGAAGGCGCAGTAGTTGGCCCAAATGTCGACGGAGATGCCTATACTCGCAACGCCGCGCTCGTAGACCTGGATTCAAGCCGTCAGCATGTTGCCTGGCCTCGGGATATCGCCATTCAAACATACCATCTCTGCGGCCTCGGTGCCGCCGATACTGAACTCAAGATCCGCATATTTCTTCCAGTAGCCGAAGAAGAGAGGAAAGCGTGCGAGGAAGCGGTCGTAGGTGTCTCGGGTGGCTGCGATGGCTTGAGGGCTCGAGTTCCGGCTGAGGCCGCCTTCTTGCGACTCTGCGGCGCGAACGAGCTTCTCCCAGTGCTCGAATTCTTCGGGGTCGACCATCTGCGTCGCTCATCAGCGAAGGACATAATTTGCGCCTCAAACCGCGCACTCACCACTTGCTCATTCAGCTTTTGAAGCTCACGGTCGTCGGTATAGCTGAAGTCGGCCATGGTGAAGGCTTGAAGTCGGCGCGCGGCGCCTTTCGTGGGGTGTCGTGCTCAGGACTGTCTCAACAATCGATGTTTGCGTATCAAGCGGGCATGGCTGGCTGGTATGCGCGTCGTCGGTGGTGAAGGCGAGGGTGCGGAGGTGTGGGTGTGCGAGGATGTTGTGAAGGTGCGATGAGAAAGCGAACTGTTGCGAAGAAGCTCGGAAACTCGGCAGAAGCGGGTAGCATGGACCGAGCCGACGCCAAGCTCTGCAGCCTGAGGCTAAGGTTCATCAATCACAATGTCTCCTGCCGAGCCTCTCTCAACCACATCTCGTGTCTCTCTCTCTCATCACCTTCCTCCAACCTTGACTAGCCTTTGCTCAGAGCAGCTCATATTCAAGTAATACAGACTCTAAAGGAGAGCGCAGCCCAGACAACTCGACGGACCCGTGCATGGTCCCAAGAGAACCCTTCCAACCCGCATATTACGCCACTGGCTATCTCCTACGACATATATCGCGCTACATATACAAGAAGCCCTTGCAACCGCCTAACTCAAGATGGTGTAATTGGATGACAGCAACCGACAGTCCTTTGCGAGCACGATGGGCGGATAAGTTCCTCCCTCATTCGCGATGTAACTGTAGTTGTACGTCGGGTTCTCCATCATCATCTGTCCAACCGTCCCGCCATACTTGTCTGCCAAGTCCTTGTACATAGTGCTTGCTTCCAAGGGGGCGGGCTCGATATCGCAAGTGCTGGGCTCGCACATCGATATCTTCACGAATTGGCCAGCCGCGATGGTCTCGTTGACGCCGTACGAACTAAGCCCACCACCAGGACAAGTCCCATCGATACAAGTGGTGTTGGAACAACCATCACCTCCACAGCGAACTGCATCAACCGTCATATTCAGGCGCCCGGCAATAATCCATGGAGTGTCGCCATTGAAGGTGTAGTACAGTCGCGGCCCTCCCACAAGGCACCCATTCGTTCCCGGGCCATCGATAATGCATGTGCTCGAATCGGGATTGCAGACCTCTCCGGGTATGATAACTGTTTGACCGACATTTGGAATGACCGTAACATCGACCACTATTTTGGAGAGCATCGTCAGTCTAGAGCCATCATCCACCCCACGCCTTAAGACATACTCAGGTTCGCACGACCAATATCGCAAACACCGCGGTTGAATTTGGCTGCTATCTGCGCAACAGTCTGGTTGGCAACATCATTGACATAGTTGAAGCTTGTTGTGTTCAATGCCGATGAATCGCAGTCGCTGGTCGCTGCTCTCGCGCCCGCGAACATGGCTACTGACTGAAGTGCCAGGGTGGTAAGGAATGCGTTCATCTTGGCTGATGGTGCTGAGAGCTGCTGAATGTTACAGAATGAATGGCTGGCGGATCTCACCAAAAAGCACGAATGCTTCTCGACACGCTGCTGGTGCGAACAGCAAGCTGATCAAATACCTCGCCTTGGCCCACTGACCTGCTGGAAGAGTCGGGACAACGCTGCAGCAAAGACTGGAAGTGGGTACCTCTCTGCTACACGAGCTCGTCAGTGGCGCATAACGTACTAACGGTACGAGGCGGCGCTCAAGCGCAGGCGTGTAGTCTCCTTCAAGACATGCATTCGGCTTTACTTCTTTTGCAGACATACGCATGGCTGACTATGCTTAGTACAAGGCGCCAGTGTCTTCATCGCCGGGCTCGGACCGGAGAAACATACTAATGCCATCACTCGTATACGCTTGCGTGCTCAATACCGATGGCATTCGACGTCTGCTAGTGTGAGGCAGTTTCCCGCCGCCCGCAATGATTTCCGCAACCCACTTCCACTTCAGGGATGAAAACTTCGATGGTTCTTGTCGCCAACGATTGGTCGCCACAATTCCTCTTTGTGGCTAGTGAGAAGCCGGGAGCAAAAACTGCATTGGATCTGTTTCTTCACATTTACTGCAGGTTGTCGCCGAATTACCAGCGGCGTCATCTTGATATCGATTGGACGAGCGACACTTGAAACATTGGACTGGACTCACAGCATTACGACTTTCTGGCCACTCTTACGTCCGCACACGCTCCGAGGTGTATATCCGAGCAGCAGATACCCGAAACGATACGCGTTTGACGACTACGACTGCATATCACAAGTACAAGAATGGAACCCAGCTTTGGGCAATTTTGGCGTGATGGTCCCAAGTATTCCTTGCAGACACGACAACCGTGATCATGCACTCTCTTTTAGTCTTGCTCGGCTGGGCCGCTTTCTCCAATCTTGTTACTTCCGCTGCAACACGACAATGCCATTCCGGGGCAAAGAAGAACGTCAATGCCACTTTGGGCACATTTCTGCACAGTCGGATCAGCCCAAACTATTCTGAGCTTTACATCGCCAACGCGGACGGCTCAAATCCTACTCTCCTGCTCGGAAACAACACAGTGTACGAGTTTCGGGCAAGCTGGTCGTCACACGGGAAAGAGGTGTACTTCACATCAGAGCGAAGAGGAGATGGACAGGCAGATATCTATCGCGTGTCGATCGATGGATCAACGCATGGAGCAGTGGATGGCTCGAGGAGTAACTCCACACCCATGGCCGTCACAGCGCCAGAACTGGTCGTGGTCTCTGATGGTGTCGACGATTCCGCTTCCATCTCTCCCGACGGCGAGACTCTTGCGTTCGCGACGAGCAGATTCAATAGAACCAGCCATCTCATGCTTAAATCCCTCTCAACCGGTGATGAATGGAATTTGACGCACACAGTCGACATTGCCGGTGCAGCCAGCGAGTCTCAGCCTAATGGATACTTCAAGCCAACCTGGTCGCCGGATGGAGAATGGATCGTTTTCACATCCGATCGCAACACACCCTGGCGAGGTCACTCCGCTGGAGCTGGATGGGAACACACCCAAGAGCTTTCAATATATGCCACCCGACCCAATGCCTCCGACTTCCGACTCGTCTCATCACGTGCCAACTACACCCAGGGCTCGCCCAGATTCTCTCCTGATGGCAAACGATTGGTCTTCTATGAGATGCAGACTGAAGACACCTACGATGCGCGCCTCCAACCCGAGCTGCTATTCAGTCCTACATATCTGGATACCAGCATTGTGTCAATTGACTTCGCCACTGGTGGAAATAGGACTGTCCATGTCACGGGCAATGGCACCAAGATCAGTCCTTCGTTTGTGACCGACGATGTAAGTCATCTTCCAAACACACTTCACATACACTGTCTCTCAATGCATGACGCTGACGAGAAATTCCATTTTGAAGGTAATCGGGTATGTCATGAAGGAAGCAGAAAACAACGGAATCTTCTACACCTCCATCTCAGGGAAAAATTACACACAATATCAGACCGTTCCAGGCGAATACATGACACCAGCCCTCCGATCTCCGGCATGGTCACCAGATGGCAAGTATATGATCTACGAAAAGCAAGGCCCAACAGGAGGATCTACGTCCACCTCCAAGAGTCAATACTCAGAGCTGTGGAGCTTCGACCCAGACTGGGACTTCCGCTTTACCGATGTCTTTCCTATGGGCACCCGATCAGGCTGTCCCAGGATGGTCATGTCTCAGCAGATGGAAGGGCCAGCGAAGAACAACTTGCTAACCTTGAACGCGGACGGCACTGATCAAGTCACCATCTTCAAGCCAGCAGACGACATGATCAATCCCGCCGTCGCCTCAGGTTTCAATGCCCGCGCGTATCAAGGAAACTGGGGCCCCTCTGACGCAAATATAACCTTCGGATTCGGTGCCTACTTCGTGGGCCGCGCTTCCTCTCCAGGCTTCATCTATAGCATCTCCTCCACTAACTCCTCCAATCTTACCCTTCTGGCAGGCAACAACGTGACCAACTATGGTTTTCCATCCTTCAACCACGACGGGTCGAAAGTCATTTTCCGTACTTGGCCCGGAACGGCAGATAACGGAACGACGTACGGAACCATCGGGCTGGCTATCGTAGACGTCGCCACTCTGAAAATCACCCAACTGACGACGGAATGGGACAACACCCCCGCCTTCTCGCCCGACGGCACCGAAATCGTCTTCACGCGTCGCACCAACTCGTCCAATATCGGCGACAACTACGATATCTTCACCCTGTCCCCCGACGGATCAAACCTCACGCAAGTCACCGATTCGGTTGCCTCAGATGCGCACGCTGTGTGGACGCATGATGGGAGGATTCTGTACAGTACGGCTATGTACGGTTTCCAGCAGGAGGCAGCGCTGTATGATGATTCGATGCAGCCTTATGCGATCATCATGGTGATGGATGCTGATGGAAGGAATAAGAGGGCTTTGACGAATAGTCTGTGGGAAGATGCGATGCCGATGTATGTCCCTGGTCATACGTTTGGGGCTGTGTGTGCGAGTTGAGATAGATGAATGAAATGCAATGAATTGGAGACGAGGCCTTAATGGATATGCAATGCTCTGCATCTCTTCCGCTCACCATATCTATCTGTACATGCCAGCATACCACTGTCGATACACTGTCGTTTACGCAGGAAGTTTAAACCCTCCCTGCCTGTTGGTAAAGAACCCCGTCGGATCATACGCCGCCTTAATGCTCTTCAATCTGTTCAAATTCTCATCCCCATAACTCGAATACACGTCCTGGTCTGGTGCCGCATCATTCATGAAAAGTGGATTGTAATTAACCGTGTTCACATCCCCAGACTTGTAATTTGTCCCAGGCACACCAGGGTACGTCTCCTTTTGCCAAGCCAACAGCTTTGTGGAAATGTCCTTCGAGTATCCTGGGCACTTGTCCTGACAATCCGGGTTCGCCCAGAGGAAATTGTTCTCGAAAAAGATGCGATCGCCATGGTCGGGGTTGAGACCTAGAGCATTACCGCCTTGGGCGTTGGAGGCACGAGCAATGCGAACGGAGACGGGTTGTGGGTCGAATCCTGTGATTTGTACGTCGAGCGACTTGAGGCCGTTGATCAAAGTGTCGTTGAAGGTGGCGTTCCAGTACTTGTCGAAGAATTTGACCATTTGATCTTCGGGAAGGTTGGCTGGGATGATGTTAGCAACGACATACGCAAGCATCAGAGGCTTGATGTAGGTCATGACTCACGGTAAGTTGTCTCTCGGAAAGAGTTGCCGAAACCAACGATTGCAGCACCGCCGGCTGATTGGGAGACGTCGTAGTAACGCTGGGTCTTGGTTTCATCGATCAAGGGTTCAATGGCATCAAATTCGTCGAATAGGCCAGCTGGCGGTGTTGGTCCGTCATAGAACATGAACATAATGGGTCCAGTGATGGCGTTCAAGAGATTGAGGGGTAGTCCAAATTGGAACACGGGAATTACGGCAGCCTTCGCGTCTGGGTAGTCGCGAATGAATCGAGTGACGGCTCGGAAGAGTGCATGTCGCTTGTCCGAAGAGTATGCTCGAAGACCTCCCCATACCTGGCCATCCACGCCTTCTGGATGAGCCTGCATCCACATTCTTGTAACTACGGCGAACTGGTTGCCACCGCCACGAAGAGCCCACCAGAGGTCTGGGTTAGAAGTGCGGTTAGCGTTGACAATTGTGCCGTTGGCTAGGACAGCTTCCCAGTTGTCGACATTGTCGCAGGTCAGGCCCTTAGACATGTCAGTAAGAACTTGCCGATATGGCGGCGAACTTACATATTGAGCTGAGTAATACGAGAGACCTCCTCCCAGAGCAAAACCACCAACACCGATGTGTGCCAGTCTGCCGCCGACTACGATCTGATTGGTTTTCCCCGTCTCCTTATAGACGTCACCCCATCGCCCGCCTGGGCCAACGATGAAGTGGTTACCGTCTGCCGTCCTAGTGGTAGAGGCTAGGTTGACTTCAAAGGCAATAAGGACGCCACCACTGGTAGCAGAGAAGCCTGGTGCCGGTTGGTGGCCTCCACCCTTGAGAGCGAACTTGACGGATGGGTACTTGTTCAGCTGCTTGATAGCATCTGAGACCTGCTCAGCAGTTGCGGGCATGAATGTGCAGGCGGAGCGATAGTCGTATGAATTTCTGTTGTTCCAGTATACGGTGTTGGTCTGAGTGTACAGAGATGCGTTGGTTGCGGTCTTCGCGGCCGAGGGTCCAAGCGTGTCATATGCAATATAGCTTGGGTATTTGCTGTACAAATAGTCGCAGACTGCAAAGGTATCAGCAGACGGAGCTGCTGTTGCCAAAGCCAAAAGGCCAGCAAAGGCAAGAGGGAGCAGCATTTCGAAGTATGTCGAAGGAGGAAGTGATGGATTCTGCCCTGAAGTGTGTTTAGGTGTTCAGCATTATATCAATTTCTATGCCACCATCGTGTGAAGTCGGCGCCGAGGTTGGATTGTGGAGTACTGTAGATGGAAACCATTTGCCCTACGGAATGCCACTTGACCAGAATGGTGTTCAGGCGAGGTATAAGCATTGGAGCGCGTGTGAGGTTACTGGTGTAGTGCTGCGGTGTAATGGTTTAGTTGATGATCGTGCAAAGGGCTAACTACAATGGTTTTGAAAGCTCGTATGCACTTCGTATCGCTGTATGATTGGCTAATCTGCAAACGCGATTGCTGGTTTCGAATTCGAAGGGACCTCACACGTGTATCACATAGCCAAAGTCGTCTATATTGGCAAACCCGGGCGATACTTCGGACAGAACCGGAGGGGCAATTGCAAAACCAGTAATTTGCGTGTGTGCAGGATCCTGGGAGCGACCAAAAAGATGCACGTGCAAGCATGCAATTGCCAGACCAGGTAACGGCATGTCGTACAGATTCAATGTGGGCAGCGTAAACCGGACTTGGCCCGACATTGCGCTCCATCTTCAGCGATCTTCGTGCGCTTGATCGGTAGCAGCGAAGAACGAGTAGCATTCGCGGGAGAAACGTCACTCTTCTGAATTACCTCGCAGACGGGTCGTATGTCAGGAATGGAAGTGAAGACTGATGTGACCAGGACATCCTCGGGGAAAGGCATTCATACTGAGAGAGGTGTACGAGGGCCGACTTCAAGCATGCAGCTGTAAGGAAATCGTGATGGTTGTAGACAACCGGTAGGTACTGCATACAGTGCATAGACGAGGTCGAGGATGGTTGTCGTGTTGTCAAACGTGAGGTGCTCGGAGAAAGTGGCGTCCAGGAGACTCGCTTGAGAAGCTTGGCACTCGGATGTTGCCGAGGCCGCCCGGACACAGCCAGCCACCCCCACCCTCCTTTCTCATCTTTGGCGTCACTTCCACCGATGCCACGCGTGGATCTCGCACGTACACATCTCCAACCGGCGACGGCGCGGAACTGCATATCCCATCCCATCCGCCGCTGCTCCTCCGCCCTCTCGACATGCCCCGCGGACGCGATGAGTGCTGGCTGGAGGTGAATCGGAACCTGGACGAGGACTCAGGCAAGCGCCATCCTCGTGTCACCTGCAAACACTGCCTCACCGAATGGACTTCAAATGAAAAGGCGCGTGTGATCGAGCATCTCCAGCGCTGTACCGAGCTTCCAGAGCAGTTATGGCGGACATATCAGCCTCATCGCCTGGACCCGACCCTGCCGTCGGCGGCGGAGCTCCAGCAGCAGCAACGCGCCCGGACCAGAGGCATCGGGTCCATGTCCGCCACTGAACAAGACATCGCAACAGCTGCATGCGCGCAATGGATCCATGCTTCAGGTCTGAATCCCACAGTAACCGAGCATCCAGCTTTCAGGGCGTTTGTTCGGACATTGCGACCAGCCTTCAAAATACCAAGCCGACACCAGCTCACCCATGCTCTGGTGGATGCACCTCTGATGTTTATTGCCTTCCTCGCAGATCCTCAGGAGCGCCACCGACGGCCAGCAATCCTGGACAGCAACGAAGAGACACAATCGCGCTCCCTGCAGGCGTTCTTGCTAAAGTACTGCGACGGCCACGCAGCCAAAGCCTCGGCCTTGCTCGGCATGCTCTCGCTTCTCAGAGTCAAACAAGGACCATTTGCCAACGAGATGCTATGGATGGCGAGCGATCAGATGACGCCAATCCAATGGTGGCAGAACTTCTGGATCGAGCAGCAACCGGACCTTGCCGAGCTCTGCATCATTGCTCTTGCCGTCGCGCCGCCGAGCGAGACGATCGAGCGCAACTGGTCGCCTCACAGCTTCGTCCATATCTTGAAGAGGAATCAACTTGGCCCTGATGTTGTCAACCGTATCGTTTGCACCTTCTGGAGTCTGAGACTGAAACACGGCTGGGTCGATGATACCGTTAACGGAGCGGCTCAAGACCCAACTGATCAGGATGCCGAATTTACTCCTGATCATCTGGATGGCTTCATGCCTATGCAAGGATAGGAACCTTCACAGCGGCGAAATAATCCACCTACAGATCCATCTGCCGTCGTCGACCCTTCGCTAATGGACTCTTCGGCGTAGGTCTTCAAGGCCCTGACGAGAAGCGCTGTTTGGAATGTCGCATTGCATTTGGGCATCTACTCTGGAAGCTGGCTTGCGACGCGGATTGCCGGACACGCCAAGTATGTGCCGCCGAACTGCACAGCACTTGGCGCATCACATTAGTATCAATGCAGATTCGATGCTCGATATTCGGTAGCGATCTAAAAAGGGCATTCTCGGCGTTTGTATCAATCTGTGGAATCGTGAACCGGAGGTGGGAAAGTCCGGCGTTGCGTGGGGACAGCAGCCCATAAGATGCTGCATCCTTATTACATCCGGAATCGATCGCAGAATGAATAACGGTTCTACATCTCTGGGAACTCTGGCCCAGCGTAATTGTACGGAGGACTCCTCACATGCACTCTCCATGTCGGTGACGTCACGAAAGATAGGCCAAAGAGCTCGAACAACAGCACGTCGCACCTGGCTTGCGGATGGTACGGACAACAATGGCAGCCACGGTATCACTATTGCTGTTCCTGACCCTTAATTGTTTCTCACTTGCGAATGCATACTCGTGTAATAGTAGATCCGCCACTCGGAAATCGATAATCATTGACACAGACATCTTCTCAGACGTTGACGATGTCGGAGCTCTCGCAGTTGCCAATGTCCTTCACAATTGTGGACTTTGTGACTTGAAGGCTGTCATGATCAATACGCATTCCAAATATGGGGCAATGGCAGCCAATGTTAGCCTCCCACTAACAGCATACAAGGCAATGCCCCGGTCTGCTCACACTTTTCGTAGGTCATCAACACCTACTTCGGCAACGGCGACATACCCATCGGCGCCATTCGCCCTCTGACAGACGAGCAATTCACGGACACATACCAATTCGTGTAAGGCGAGCCAAAATTGCTCTGTCCAACATTTGCAAATCCTCCTGACAGTCTACCAGCAATAGCGATTATGCTTCCAAACTCGCCAACAATTTCCCACACACACTCCCTTTCGCCGACCATACCTCCACCCCTCTAGACCTTTACAATTCGATCCTCCAGGCTGCGGATCCAGGAAGCGTGACCATTATCTCCGTCGGGTTCCTCACGAACCTAGCCGCCCTACTCAACTCCACATCCCCTACCAATCACACAGCTATCAGAGACAAGGTATCTGAGTTGGTCATCATGGGAGGTCGATACCCTTCTGGTTGGGAATATAATTTTGGCGGGGAGGATCCGGTGTCTACGGGGATTGTGCTGAGAGACTGGCCAAAGGAGGTCCCAATTACATTCTCAGGTGGCGAGCTTGGCGAGCGCATCTTCTCAGCCGCAGATCTCGCGTCCCAGGCACCTGCCGACAGTCCGGTGCTCGCGGCATATCAGTGGTACGTTGGGAGGTGCAAGACAAAGAGGGAGAGTTGGGATCCGATCACCACATTATACGGAATTCTAGGACTTGACGTGGAGAGGTGGAAGGATGTAGGAGTGGAACCGCTCTTCGAGTATGCGAATATTGACGGGTATAATTCCATCACGAGTGCGAATGGATCGAATGCGTGGGTAGATGATGAGAGTGTTACGAATCAGCATTGGCTGAAATTGGCCGATGGAGTAGGCAATGAGACTGTTGCGGGGGTGTTGGATTGGTTTTACAAGCAGGGACCTGAGGCGGGGGAATGTGCTTTTTAGAGGGTTGGGTGCGAGGCGAGCAGCGCGGTAGGACGAAATGCCCGAGAGATGAGCAACGACGAGATTCCTTCGAGTGGTGGCTCTAGAGCTGTGTTGGCCAGCACCATCTCAATGCAGCTAGCTACTACAATGTGTAGCTGCTGAGCCACAACCGAATCCTTCAGGCTGCAACTTCACCACGGATCGAACAGCACTACACCATTCCTCACTCATGTATTGCCATAACCGTCAGATGCAATGCCTGACAACGAGCAAGCGACAGTAACATCCTACGGCGCGATCACCATCTCCCAGCATACCCCTCCAGCGACGATCACACGGCGATCTCGACGTTCTCACTTTTGTATTTGCGTTACCATTGTCGCCGTCACCCTTATCGTGTTGTTCGCAATCTTCTGTATTCCTATCATCTTCTGGAACTATGCGCTTGGAGGCTGCCCACTGGATAATCCACTCTGCTGGCCTTGGACTTCAAGTAGAGGGGGAGAGCGGCCGCTGAATCTCAGCGGGAGTGAGTATCATGTTGGATTTCATTTGACGGCGGGATATGGGTAAGCTGTACTTCTGAATGATGGAGGACAGAGCGACTGCTAATCTCGAGCATATAGGACTGCTGCGATCAGCTACCGAAACGGGACGAATATCACGATAGGCAAAGTCGAAGGAGATACGGAGTATAAGAAATTCATGGCGAGATCCGCTTCAAGAGACTCCGAACATCCCAGGTACAATACTCTTCCTCCTCATATCCCTCCATAACATCTTCCTGATACCTCTCCTCGCAGCCCTCCATACTACTCCCATCACATCGCATCCTCCGACTCCATCCGTCAATGGCCGCGCTACATCCGCAAGCTCTTCGGCAAACCCTCATCACCAGAAGTCGCCTCTCTCGCCCGTGTCCTCTCCACCCTCAAAGAACCCGTCAACTCCGCCCTTGGCCCATCAGGTCCCTTCAAATACGCCACAATCGCCATTCCCAAACTCCCCGGTATCTACAATGAGGATCTCCTCGACGCTGCCTCTTTCCTCAAGTTTCAAATGATCCTGGGATATGGATCACATGGCGATGTAGCGCAGTATCCGATTTCAGATGTGGATTATGCGTATCGTGGGATGGGGTTAGAGGATGTTGATCAGAATGTTTTGGCTGTGGAGTATACGAGGGAGATGCTCTCGGTGCATGTGACGGGTTTTGCGTATGGGGCTTTGGGACCGCAAGGGCTAGCTTTTCCGGAGTTGGGAGCAGATGCTATGCACGAGTATGCTTCGGCTGAGATGTATTGGGATAGGATCCGAGAGGCTGTGAGAGAGGCAATGGAGTGTTATGCTTGGAGAGCTGCGACGCTGGGTCGAGTGATTGTTCATGGCGAGTCGGCGACGGATCCGGGGTTCCAGAAGCAGTTGAAGAAGGAGGTTTCTGCCTTTCAGGAGAATGGCGCCATGCCACCGGTGTCTGTTGTGGATCCGTTGTTTGCAGGAGCAATCGGTGCTGGCGGGATGGGCCTAACATGCATACAGGAAATGAGGTACGATGAGTGCATCCCGAATCTCAGCCCCAGACAGCAAGGGTGGTAGTATCCACTTATTTTCTGCAGTCGCAGTCCTCGAAAGCAACTCCATCTGCCTCAACCTGTTACCTGTCCCTAGCGTTGCTCACTCATGCTGGTCCAACCGAATCCTCCCATCACCGTCGTGATACCCATCGAGATACTTATCCGTATCCGCATCTCGAATATACATCCACCAAAGATACCCGCCAGTCAAAACACTGCCACCTATCATATTCCCAAGCGTGACGGGTAGCAAACACTTCCAAAAGTATCCTCCAATACTCAACGGCGCACCCAACATCATCCCCGCACTGCTCAAGTACATGAACTTAACTGTATGCGGGAACTTCAGAGCCGTAGACATCATGAATGGGAAGTGAAGACAAATAATCTTCGAGATGCCATCTTGATTTTGCGTGCCCAGGAACATAGCCATTGTAACCAGCCATCCACACCCGATCGCGCGGATGAAGATGACGTGCCATTGAAGGTCAATGATATCTTCCACCACCTCATTGATGATGGATGAGCGATACGGATCCGTTTCCAACACGTTCGTGAGTTTCACGAACAGCCCAGAAAAGATGAGACTCCCGACTAGATTTCCCAGCCAACTGACCACACCACCACAGAGATACTGCAAAGGCTTCCCCTTCTTTTCGAGGGCAGTCATGGTGTACCACATCGGATATCCAGTGAAGAGCTCGGCCCCGACTAGGTAGACCAGGACGAGACCGAACGAGAAAGCGGCGCTTTGGAATAGTCGTTGAATACCAGGATTATGTTCTTCGATTTGAGGGAAGCCGCCGCCGAGGATGACGGCGAAGAGACCGCCAGAGGACAAGAGTAAGGCGCCGTAGATGTTTTGAACGAAAGTCGTGATTAGGCCTTCAGAAAGGTGGTGGACGCCAGTTTCGAGGACGGAAATTGCAGCTTCGCTGGGTGGGAGCATGCCATTCTGGGGAGGCATGTTGTGCTGATTTGATCAGCGGTAGATGTTCAGTGTTCGTTACTCAAGAAGAAAGTGAGCTGTCTATATTGATCAAAGGAGCTCACTCCGAAAACTCGGTTGAAAGGTTGAAGATGACGTCGGGATGACCCGTTTTATAAGAGCGGAGTATGAACGGAAAAGTTCATGCCAAGTGATTCTGATGTGGAAGGTATCGTTTATTGAACTGATTGACAGCCTATATGAATTGGCTCGAGTTCATGGCTATCAGAGTCGCCGAACGTACCCCGAGACTTCACAAGAACAAGCACGATACTCTGGTTGTTCTTGTGACGGTCTGCGTCTAATTGTCGCAGGGACACATGTTGAATTCCGGCACAATGTCCGCGCAGTAGACGCCATTGGCGCTTTGGCAGTCGTTAGAAGAACAGCTTGGCTTCGGGTTGCAAAACGAGCAGAGGTCGCTGCCGTTTTCGCACAGTCCGACAGTCGGCCCAATGCTGTTACCTGGCTGGTAAGTTCCGCCGCAACTGGGGTACCCACTCAGTCAGTATTCGAGTATTCGATTTGTCTCTCTGATGTGGGAAGACTCACTCTGCGCAGGATTGCAAGTTGTCGCAGGACTTGCAGGACGCTTGACATCCAAGGTAGCAGCCTGAGCAAGCGGCGCCGGCACCGCTTGGACCCCCGTTCGGAGCGCATTCGTTTCCACAGTTGTTCTCGCACATTTGGCAACCCTGGTAGGCGCTGAAGAACTGTCAGACCGTGTTGGATCCATATAAGAATACCGGTCAGACTTACTCGTAGTCGCAGCCAGCAAGTGCAATGGCACCAAACAAAGCCGGGACAAGCGCTGCGAACTTGATGAACTGCATTGTGATGGAGGGTTGCTGTTGGTACTTGAGAAGATTCTGGTTGTGTACTGTTGTTTGTCTGGCGAAATCAGACTTCATGAACCGGCGATGTTCCCTATTTATGTCCTTCTTCTACCGGAATGTCGATGTCTTTACCTAAGACCTGAAACTTGATCGACAAAGGTATGTCAATGGTGGCTGGATACGGGATCACTATGTTCGTCCTACTTCCGGGCGATCACATTCTGCTACGCATGTTTTTGGCAGTCAGTCAGGACCATCGCAGACGTATTTTCCACATCAGGAGATTTTCCAGCCCGCCATGTGACGTGAGTGGTGTTGGTATCATCCGTATCCTGGGGGCCTCATGTTTCTGTGGCGCCGGAAGCTGAACTAGTAATGTGGAATTAGTTAGTTATAGAAGGCCACACGCATGGTTCGAACGCACTCGCCCGTGTGCATCTCCGCAATGAGGTTTCGCATGTTGCAGGAGAGCCTTTCCAATGTCTTTAGTGCGGTATCTGTCAAGGTCAGACGAACACCAAAAGGTGGCACCGAGCCAAACCCGAGAAACACATCTACAAATCCATTGGACTTAGTATGTTTTTGTCATCCTTCCAACAAGTCCGCTGGATTCAAGCTTAGGACCAACCTTAGAACCAAGCCTTACAAGCTTAGAACCAAGCACAATTCTCTTGCTTTAACAGTTTCCGAATGAGGGAGGTGGTATTGGAGTAAGTGAACGGATGGCTGTTTCTGTCACTAGTCAGTCAGGCGTGCTGCTCATGCACCCCGTGTAGTATTTAACGTCAGGCGTGCTATTACCCCACAACTCTTCCACGAGTGCTACACAGTAGTCTGTGACCACGTGGGACCAGAGTGACGATCTTGATCCAGATTTTCTTCTTGTGTTCAATTTGCATTCCCAGAACGACAATCTCTGCTTCAGTTTCTCTTTTGCTTGGGGTGCGTCGCTGTTCTACCTTGGCAACTTGCGCATTCAATGTTGAAATAGAGACTGATGCTTCAGCACGAGCAATGGTTCTCAAGCATCTGCCAGACAAGTAGTCCAGACTAGTGCTCGATCGATGTTCGGGTGCTGAGGTGCTTCAAGTCGCATGGCTGCAACGCAACCTACACTGCCTCGTTCTCTGCCTCCACGCGCCTACTTGAGCATGATCTCCTGGACCAAGAAATGCCTGAGAATGTAGTGAGCAGAGTGAAGAGAGATATAGCATTGGCAGTCTCGCTGAGCAGCGATCAAAGTATAGTGGAGGAAGCGATGAAGTTCTCGGGGGTCCGTGAAGTGGTCAAGTGGTATGTGCCATGCCATCCATGACGTCGCGACACGTGATGCGCTGGCGCCTGAGGCACTTCAACCACTCACTCCATACCTCGCTCCTACACCTCCCACACATGGATAGATACACTATCATCTCCCCCCTTCACCTTCCGCCCAAGACTTGCACCCAATACTGTGTTTCTCATCCTCTGTGGGCCGGCGTGTCAGCTCGGTCAAGCCGCAAAAATCCGTCTGCTTTGCCTTCGACTGGTTTCTGCATACTTCGCACTCCAGGCCTTGCAGCTTGATTGCTCCCTTGATGAAAGCCTTCAACCCACTCATGCGGATCCAGTGCCAGATACAGTTCGAGGTGACCAAAGCAGTTTTCAGCTTCTCTTAACTCTGAGGAACATCGAATCCCCGCTTCTTAACTCCACTGCGAAAATCGGCAGTAGAAAGACTCCTGGGCTCCTGGCCTGCCGGATTTAGCCGGACATATACATGTTGCAGACTACACCGTCAGCACAGTTGAACCCAATGTCTGGCCAAACCATGTTCTGCAACATGTATTTAAGTCGAAGTTCTTGTCTTGTCTGCCTGCTGACCGACTGACTGGCAAAACACCAGCATGAAAGTTTTTCTTACCGGTGCAAATGGCTTCATTGGCCTACCAACCATTCGAGAACTGATCCGCCGAGGTCATCACGTCTTTGCGCTGACTCGATCCGATGTGGGAGCCAAGAAGATACTCTCCACATATCGTTCGAAGGAAAGCGACATCACCATCGTCCGAGGCGCGACCGAAGACCATGATCTGATAATGGAGACCGCTGCCAAGTCTGACGGCGTAATCCACCTGGCGTACAACCACGACTTCACTGGCACTGACCGAACGAGTGCAGCAAAGCAAGATGACGCTGTTCTGGATGCACTTTTTGCTGGGTTGCGCCAGAATGGCGTGGAAAAGCCTTTGATCGTGGCATCTGGCTGTGCGCGTCTTCGACCTACTTCCCTGCTGAAGGCCGGCCATGCGACGCTGGAGCCGCTCAAAGAGGACGACGACTTTGAAAAGGGCAGCGCCCGTATTCAATCCAACGAGAGAGTCGTCCATGCTCCAGGCATCCGAGGAATAGCTATGCGACTTCCACCTAGCGTCCATGGCGAAGGAGATCCAAACTTTATCACCTTTCTTCGGGACGCAATCGTGAAGAACAAGCGAGCCGTCTACCTCGGCGAAGGGACTAATCGGTGGCCTGCAACGCATGTTGAAGATACTGCCGTGGCTCTTGTGCTCGCACTCGAGAAGGGCCGGCGGGGCTATCTGCATCCTATTGCAGAAGAGGGCGTCCTGTTCAAAGACATCGTACAAGCGATCGGAAATCGCATTGGTGTCCAGGCGGAAAGTGTCCAGGAGGAAGAGTTTCAGAGTTTGTATGGCTGGCTCGCTGGTGTGTTGACAGAGGATCGTCCGACGAATGGAGAGAACACTCAGGAAATGCTTGAATGGTCACCCAGGCAGATAGGTCTACTCCAGGATATTAGCGAGAACTATTAGCTTGGTACGTTTGCACGTGGTCTTTCAGTTTCGGGATAAAATCAGCAGACTTCGGTGCCCAAACATCTGGCCCCGCGGAGACATAATCTTCTCTGACAAGGTCACACAAGTCTTGTGCATCTCGCGATCTCTTGAATAGCATTTGAGGCTCGAAGGCCAGGAGTGATTGTATGCATTAAACGCGTGATGGGATCCGTATTCTGAAGCGCAACCTCGGTTCACGACACATGTATGTGAGAGTTTGCATCTGGCGACCTGTTGGAGCGCAGGGAGAGGTGCAGAGGCAACTTGAAATGGAGTATCAGCGTTGTTGTTGCTGCGAGGAGCTGAAAGTCATTTTATGTGCCGTCGGCACTCGGGTAGAAAGTCGTTCCCAGTATTACGCCTGGCAGAAGGCTACTCACCAAAACACCGAAGCTGGCTTCTTCGCTTGTGCGTGATTCTGACTTTCACCTTCTTCTACCACACGCCATCAAACGAGTCTGCGCTGATAGATCGCTCTCCACCGGCCTTTACACCCAAGATGGGCTTTCAAAAGCCTCAATGGGACCTCGATTCACCACTGACTGACGCGATGCGGCCCGAACCAGACTGCTGAAATGAAGCCTTCGACAGGACAGTACGGCTCCAACCTCATTTTGCGTATCGTCCCTGCACACCTACTACTGAGGGCGAAGCCAAGTCTATATTGGCATTTGCTCCCTACACCGGCAGCTGCGATTCAAGTGACCAGTGCTTTCAAGGCGGGTTCTGCAGTGCGAATACCGTACGGTGTGTACTTCATTGGATGATAACGAAGGATGGACTTCGACATCCACTCCTCCTGGGAAGCGCAGCTTGTAAAGGAAAAGGATCAGATGAAGTACTAGCATTGGGACGTCCGATTACTTTAGGAAGCTGGAAAGCGGGGATTTGCTCGACATGGTACGTATATAGGAGTGCGAGTAAGAAACGGGCGCAACTACCTATAATCCTTCGTCGGCATTGTTTCATATCGAGAAATCCCGTGGAATGGAAGACATATATCGCTATGAATTGGCTCCCTGGTTGTATGCAATGGAGCTTAACATAAAGCGGTCGCGAGAATGCGCTATATCGGATACTTGCTCTCGTTGGCGGCCACGATTGTTGGCACACGATCTGAGCCAACCTGCAGCTTGTTGACATACACTGTCAGCATAACGGCATTGAATGTGCAGCTGCCTTCCAACTACTCGGGTCTCTCCCCCGCTGCTCTGAACGCTTTGCCCAAGGCGCAGATTCAAGGAACGTACAAGATTGCAGCACGCTATTGCGAGCCCGAAGTCAAGAATGCCAGTAGGCAGAACACCATTCAGCTTCTCATTCATGGCGTGGTAAGTTCGTTGACCACACACGTCCAGCGTCTCAATAGACTGACCAGTATTCAAGACGTACAACAAAGACTACTGGTCCGGTCTCGGTCCGCCAGGATCAGGATACGGCGGCGATACCTACTCCTACGTTGCATACGCCTCGAAACAAGGCTATCCCACCCTCGCTATAGACCGCATCTGCAATGGCGACTCCGACAAACCGCAAGGCTTGACAGTCTGTCAACTGCCAGTGAATTCTGAAGTCCTCCACCAGATCATTCTCCAACTCCGCTCGACCACTACAGTAGGCGGCCGGAAGTTTGACAAAGTCATCCCAGTCTGCCATTCAGAAGGCTCAACAGCTTGCGAGCTTCTTATGCAACTCCATCCTGATGCTTCAGTGGCAACGTACATACTCATGTCTTTCACAAACCAATTCCTTGTCGGTGGCGCAGGATCCGTAGCCGCTGTGATGTTCGTACCAGCTTCGGTCGCCGCACCAACTCGCTTCCCAGGTCTTGATCCTACATATCTGCTTACCACGAGCGCAACTGGGTCACAAGGCGTCTTCTACGCAGGAGATTACGACACAGCTCTTGCAGCCTACGATTTCGCACATACGAATCCCGTGCCTGCTGGCGAATTGGCTACTTCATCCTTGAGCCAGCTTCCCGCTCCGGCTTATACTGGATCTTTACTTCTTCTGAACCGCCAGAGGGACCAGATCTTCTGCGCTGTGCTGCCGACAGATCCATTGGTTGGTATGCGAGGCGATTGCGGATCTGGGAGCACATCGAAGAGTGCTGGTACTGGTGTATTGTTTCCGGCTGCGAAGTTTTCTTGGCAACAAGTCGGTAACACTGGGCATGATATTACTCTGCATCGAACGGCGGGACAGGTGTTCAAGATTTCGCATGATTATCTTGCTGCGCAAGGACTTTGAAGTTGGCATTGAGATTTGAGATGTGACTCCAGGTGAGAAGAGATAATGTGATGTTCTTGATTGTCTTGATTTACGCGCCAACTGTGCTCAAGTCCAAGGCGCACATGAAACGCACGGACACTTATTAGGCTTGGCACCAACTACAACATTATGAACCTCATTGATGCAAACTGATTCAGCCATTCACGCATCCTCAGGTCCTGCTTTCTCGATCCTCAAAGTATCGGCATCGGGATGTACCTTGGCAAAGTCCACCGCCTCTTTCGTGGTGCCGTCCATGTCTACGACTACATCACCAAAGACGGCAGACATCTGCTCCAATGTGAAACCCTTCGTCTGGGAATCGTCAGTAACCAACTATTTACGTATTGACCGAAGCACACCTACATTGGGAAACAGAAGAATAGCAACGATAAGTTGTAGAGCTGTCAAGCCGATGAAGACGACGTAGAAGTATGGTCCAATACTGGCGAGCGCGGTCGGTGCAGCCACGGTGAATATCATCTGGCCAATGAAAGAGATCGAAATCGATGTCGAGACTCCAAACGCGCGCCACTCTCCAGGGAAAAGCTCTGAGCTATACACTAGCGCAGGACACTCCAGGAACGCGGCATATACGAATGCGATGAGGAGCGTGAAGACCGCTCCGGCTGTCTCTGAGGGCTCGTTGCCGACCTTTGTGCAGACGCAAAGAGCAGTGAGGAAGAGGACGTTGATCGCGAGACCGATGACTAGAGCAGGGATTGTCAGTGAGTGCGTGCTTGGGAAAGGCAAGCGTTCTTACCAAGCTGGCGACTTCGTCCGATGTAGTCAGAGAAGACGCCTGATCGAGATGACGAGTCAGCAAAGTTGTCTGATTGAATACCGGTACACTGATGGCAACATACCTCCCAGAAAGTTCCCGGTGAAGTTCATGACCTATGTTCACGACCAAAGATCAGCCAAGTGCTTTGACGACGAAACAGTCTTCTGGACTGGATCAACTCACAGTCCACACAGCACCAAGAATGGATGCAACGAATGGCGAGAAGCCAAGACCTTCATAGATCGGTGCCTGATAGGCTACAAAAGTCGATCAGCCAACAAATCCCTCACAAGCGATAGCGAAATCATCTCACCCAGAACAACGATCACACCAGAACACTGTGTGCACCATATGGCGAGCCATCCTATCATGAACCTCTTCTGTAGCGACTTCTGCTTCAGCGCTTGGAAGATTGGCAGTTTGGTAGCTCTCTCGTATTCGATCTGCTCCTTGATAATGGTCATCTCGCGATGTGCAAACTCATGATGAGGGTCGTCTTTCCGCTGATGGAGTTTGACCAGGATTGTTTCGGCCTGATCTGCTCGATCATTCATGTATAACCATCGAGGTGACTCGGGTAGAACAAAAGTGATGAAGAATAGGGCAAGAGGGAATACGCCTTGTATAGCGAGTGGCACGCGCCAGCTGGCCTGCATAGCACTTTGTCAGCTCGTGACATGGGGAAGTGAAGTGATCTTTAGAGCCTACCTGTCCATCAACATGGAAAAAGCCCACACCGATCCAGCCAGCAATCACATTACCGAAGCCGATCATGCTCGCTGTAGCACCGTCAGTGATACCTGAAATATGCAACTTATGTATTGAGCCCTACCATGAAGTCCAACAATAAGCCCTCTATTCATCGGAGGTGAAATCTCAGCCTGATACGTAGGCACAGTGCCAGCACAAACACCCATCGCAGCGCCTGCCACAAGCCTAGCGATGATCAACATGGTCGTGCTGACACTTCCAGCCTGCAAACCGGCACCAATGATTCCAACGATACCGGCATAACGCATGAGTGCCAATCGTCCGAATCGATCTGCGACAACGGGAGATGTCCACATGGCCAGGATACCGCCGGTATAGACCATACCGTTTAGGATTGTTTCGATGGTCTGGACGTGATGAGCGCCGGGGCCTGTGGGGTCGAGTTTCATGTATTCGAAGAAGGAGGCTTTGGTCAGAGTCTGGTGTTGGGATCAGCTCTTGCAGTTGAATTCGGAAGAATGTGTAGTGAGTGAAGACGGACACTTCCAAGAATTGCATTTGTGTAACCATAGGTGAGACTGCCCATGGTCGCAGCCAGCGAAATCTGCAAAGTACGTTAGCTGTGATTCTATGTGTTTTCAGGCTTGTGACACTGACGAAAATATTGTACGCCGATGGACGATGCATCTTGGCAACTGGTTGCTCTCTCAAGATGTCTGTGTGGTTTCAAACAAGTGAACACAATCCGGAGTAGGACGAGATAATCACAGTTGTTGCTCGTTCTTGACAGCTGATCCCAAATCTCTGGTAAAGGAATTGCCGTGATTTGGCGAGATCACCCCTCTCGGCATCAAAGTGGTACCTCATACGCCCGACCTGTCCAACCCCAGATTCCCCCAGATTCCGACCCCCAGAAGATCAGCATCCTTCGTTCCTTTGACGAAAAGCACGGAGTCGCCCGGAAGGCGGATGTTCTTCTGAGTTCTGAATTAGGCATTGCCGATATGCCGGATTCATGAATTCCGAAGCCACGAGAAAGCTGGTCCACGAGCGAAGTGAGTAGTCACGAGGACGACTTCTAATAGCGGAGATACTGCTATACGTGTAGAGGGCCGAGACATGATAAGCATCGATCGAGAAGCTTATGTGCATGAACATGTTTGGTCCTGCGGGTCAACACGTGGTAGAAAGTTATCGTATGCATGTATGGGAATTGCCCTTACAGACCTAAACCAACACCCCCAACCGCAGATAATCGTACAAGCTCTCCGATGAACTCTATCAACCTTCTTGAAGCTCCTCAAACCAACACTGAGCGAGCGGCCCGAAAGATCCACGCAAACGTGCTCATGTTCTGGGTAGCCACCTTTTCAGATGCGGAGGGCTGCACAAAAACCCGCGTAGCAACAAAAGTACCTCCAGAGGTCGCTTTCTGCGCACTGTTGTCTTCCTTACGAGCGCTCTTGTCCTCACCACCAAACCTCGGTAGCTCATCCATAAGCTGATCCCAATGCTTCTTCGACACCAAAGGCGTAGTGTCGAAATGCTTCGCCATGTCGAACTCAGCGATGATCGAATGCAAATGAGGTCTGACCTTCTCAATCGCTGATGTGTGTCTGTTACGAATCTCACGGGAGGTCATGCCAGCGTGCTCGACGTACCAGGCTTGGTGCTGAAGCATGCAGTCCGCTTCGAACATATCGATGAGCTGTTGGCGGACGTTTCCGAAAGCCATGGCGCTGTCATATGCGAAGCGTTGTCCGATTGCTTCGATCAGTTCGCGAGACCGTGGCGAAACATTCTGGGCGTATGTGTCGGAGCGATGGTCGGAATCGTCGCGGAGATAGCTTCGGAGCTCTTCGAAGAGGCTAGTCTCGTGGCGAGCAAGCAGAGAGTCGGGGTTGTCTGATGGTGGGATTTGGTATTTGCCTTGTAATAACTCTGATGCGAGTCCTGGAGGAAGAGGGTCAGCACTCATTATGAAAGTGCGGCAAGCATATGCGATACTCACTAATGCACAGCACCATCACGTCGCCCTCGGCGATCGAGTTTCCCTTCGCAACCAATTGCATTTGGCTGATGCGGTTGAAAGCGTACAGTCCCCTCCACCCGCAACGGTCAGTGAGCTCAATCAGATTATTCTGCGTGCTGCTAGTGACGGTAGCTTTGAAGACGCAACCGATTGCAAGGCGCAAAGCATCTGGGACGTCAGGTTGCTGAGAAAGTTCAATCGCAAACCTGCCAGCAGCTTCCAGAACAGCTGCTTGAGCAGCGACAGATATGATGGGCCCGTATTGGGTTGGGAAAGAAATGATCGGCACCGTGGACTTCAGGGCTGGATTGTTGACCATTCGCTGCTGACTGAACTCGTATGTGAGGTAGGCACTGGCTTTCATGGCAGGTATGTTGCATAAGCTCAGCGACAGGGTTCCCACGCTCACACGATGGATCTGTTGCATGAACGCCTTCCGCTTCTCTTCGGTGGTGGACACCAATGGACCGAGCAAGCACTCCCGACCAAGTCGGACGTGTGTGAATGAGGTGACGGCGTGGTCGAGTGGCCCTCCTCCAGGTCGCTGGGGAAGCATGATGGTGGAGACTCCAGAACACATTCCGCTACCGTTGGTGACGGGTACGGCAAAGGCTCTGACGCCTTGTACTTCGCCACGAACGACCAGCTGCGCAAAAACCACAGCCAGCTTTGGGACGCCGCCAAGGGGGGTGACGGGAGGCATCGATTTCGCCGCAGTCGGGGATGGCGAGTGCAAGTCAAATGAACGCCCGTCCTCAGAAAGTGTTGCAGTCGTCTCGATGTTGCGTGCGTCAAGACCATGTCCGACCTCTGTGAGCATGAATTGTCCACACACGCGAAAAGATTCCAAGTCCTTCATCAGGGCTTGGAGATGTGGCTGGCCTTTCATGTGCGCCCCAATCGTTCCCATGCAAAGGTTCCAATGGATCCCAACAAGGATACTGGCCGCAGGATCGCGAACACACCGACCTGGTGGCTGGATATTAGCTGAGCTCTCTGATGAATAAGTATATATAAGAGACTCACCATCCAAGTAAAAGTCCCAGAACTTCGGCGTCAGAGTATTGACATCTTCAATTGTAATGTCTACAGCCGTTAGTACACTGGAAAGCCTGCGTGTCCAGCCGGCACATACTGCAATCGCGCACCAAGTTTCTGGCTGCTTCGTAGGTCATCCTGTAAGATTGAGGGTCTTTGGCCAACATATGCGCTTCGCGAGCATGCCAGTTTGCAGACAGAGCCGGCTCTGAGCTGCGGGCCATGGTGGGGCCTCTATTGGAGGAGCGAATTGGTTGAAAGTCGCCCATGTTGTTGAGTCCAGGCTGAGTAGTGTGGTAAAGACTGTAGACTAGTATCGGAAGGTGAATGAGGGTCTTGGACTAGACGCCACGAACATCTTTTTCGAGGCCTCTCATATATGTATCCAAAATGAGCTCCATCCATGGCATAAGTTCAGCTTGCCGTCTCGCCACCTCGCTGTGCCCCTTCTGTTGAGCGCTATGGTGTCTGAAACGGCTGTAACAATCAACTCGCTGCCTCGTATTGGACGTGTCTGCCGCCAGTATCCAATACAGACCTCTGGAATTCCATCTTGGACTCGTATCTCATGATGGAGGACCCAAAGAGTCACAGCAACGGTGTCATGCTGCTTCTTATGAGGCACAGTATGTGCTTCAGAGCGTAGTGCGAGAACGTGCTCGTATTTTTGCATGCGAAGCAGTCTCCCTTTTCGGCTCTTGGAAGCTGCGGTTGTCTATCTCATGAAGCCTTATCTGAGTGAAGCCTTCCGGTGAGAACAGACCAACGCGGCCGCGTCTCATCGCGAGTGCGGGTTGGGCATGATCTTCAGTCGTGCTGAGAGATCCGGACAGCGTTCCACAGAGTAATCGCCACAGAGTAATCGATGGTATGAGATCGAAAGTGCATGTCACACATGTCAAAGAGATTGTCTCCATGGCGTAGAGGTATGCGTGTGGTCGGACCCCCTTTTGCCCTGCAGGCGTGATTCGCCGGAGGCCAAACCCCAAGCGTCAAAGCTGCAAGTAATGTGACGTCAAATATTGAATGAACCGGCCCGATGGAGCAGATCGGACACCAATTAGCCCGACTTCACTCCCAAAGACTCGATACACAATTAATCCCCAACATCTATCATCGAACAAACATTCGCCCTACGAGAATGTGCCGCCTCCACAGTCCTCCACTGGGAACTTGCCAAGTCTGTTCTCGTATGAGTCTGCACGTCAGACTCGAAAGAGCGAAGACTTGCCACTCATTTTCTATCTAAACAAGAAAGATGCAACATCATCAAACCGCGGGCCTCCGGAGTCTTGGATACGGCATCGCTGCTGGGCATCAAAAGAACATCTCTATGCATCGTCTACATTACCTCGCAACGAAAGCGAGGATCATGCACAGGCACTACGAGAACGAGACCCGCACCTCGATGATCTGGTCGTCAACAAACCCGTCGTCTCCCTGATGTAAGTCGTCAGCATGCAGCGACAGGAACTGCATACGATCGAGCAGTATCAGTGGCTGTAACACCTCACTCTCCCATCTTCATCGCTCTGCCTCTTCAATACTTTGGCTTAGCACATACTTCGTGCCGCATCGCTCCCACTCCCGCGGCCATCGCCAGCACTCATGTCATCGTTACTCGCAGAAAGCTCTATTGGCACACTCTTCTCTTGGCTAACTGGAAAAAATCCTGCAAATCAACATAACGACACCATCGACCTCATAGCCAGGGTGAACAAGGAAGAAAGTTCTGGACCCTCTTGGACATGTTCTGCTTGCGGATGCACTGGAGAAGGCTGTGGCAGAAACTCTCGAGGCAGTAGGGCGATCACTGCACTTCCGAGCTATCGCGACTCCCGAACCATATGCGACCCCAAAAGCTACCGCAATTCAAGAAGCTACCGCAACTCCAAGCTCGCAGGCGTTTCTCGTGCTGGGCCTAATCAGCTTGCAGCAGACGACAATGAGCACCTGATAGATGCACACAATTGGTCTATGTCCAGGCGGGTCTTTGTCGCTGCAGTGATCTGTCTGTACACGTGAGTGCTTCAGAACGCGTCTGGGATGTGGAGCAACGATCTGGCCATCTGCTGACGCTTCCGCAAAGCTTTGTTGTGTACACCGCCTCGGCCATATATGTCATTGGTGTCCACGATGTCATGGCTGACTTCCGCATCGGAGAGCAAGAAGCTCTACTAGGGCTGTCAATCTACGTCCTAGCATGTGAGTACTATCCAATTTTCTGTCCATCAGCCCTGAAGTCAGGCTAACAGACCAAATAAGATGGCCTTGGCCCGCTTCTATGGGCACCGCTGTCCGAATTGAACTTCGTCGGCAGAAATCCAATCTATTCGCTCACATTCATCGCTTTTCTCGGCTTCAGCGTTCTCAGTGCCGTGGTACGCAACTGGAGAGGATACCTCGTTGTTCGGTTCCTGCAAGCTTTCTTCGGGAGTCCTTGTCTCGCCATCGGAGGCGCTACGATGCACGATATGTTCTCTGAGCTCTCTGTTCCATACTCTTTGGCAATCTGGATTGCTGCTGCGTATTGTGGACCCGCTCTGGGCCCGCTGCTTGCCGGCTACCTGGTTCCTCGTCCCGACAAAGGATGGCGATGGGGAATGTGGGAGATTGTTTGGATGGCGGGGCCGACTGCTGTTCTCATCCTACTCCTGCCTGAGACACATGGGCCGACGAGAAGAGCAAGGAGGATGAAAGCAATCGATGTTGACAATAGGCATGGCCAGGACTCGCTATCAACCATGGACCGCGTCAAGCTCATATTGTGGACACTCGGAGATGCTATCGTCAAGCCAGTCCAGATCTGCATCCAGGACCCAGCCGTTGCTGTGGCCAACCTCTACACCTCCTTCATCTACGCCACATACTACACTCTCTTCGACGCCATCCCCAGAGTTTATGTCTACAAATACGGATTCTCAATGGGTGAACTGGGACTCAGCTTCCTCAGCGTCATCGTGGCATGCATTATAGGCGCAGCTATCTATTGCGCATACATCAGCCAGGTACTCAACGTCGAGATCGTACAAAGGGGCCGTTCCAAGGACCACGAATTACACATCCGTCCTGCCCTGGTCGCCTCCTTCCTCTTACCAGCAGGACTATCTCTCTTTGGCTGGACGTCAAACGGTACGATTCACTGGTTCGTCAGCCTTATCGGCGTCACACTCTACGCTATGGGTACCTTCATTGTGCTGCAATGCCTCAGTGTGTATCTACCGAGGATATATCCAGAGTATTCTGCTAGTTTGTTTGCCGCCAATGACTTCTGCCGGTCGTCTCTGGCCGCTGCGGCAGTGCATGTGGGAATTCCCCTGTATGAGAACCTGGGAATCGGGAAAGGAGTCAGTGTCCTTGCCGGACTGAGCGGGCTGGGGATTGTGGGGATATGGTTCATATATTGGAAGGGTGCGGCACTGAGAGCGAGGTCACGGTTCGTGGTCATTTGAATGGACCGGCAACTTCACGACACGAGTAGGAGCAGCCTCATACATGAACTAATCATCTAAATTGAGGAAAGTGTTGGAAGAATTCGGACCATGAGCAAACTTTTTATTTCATTCACGCATGCCTATCATGATGTTATCAAACCTCCTGGATGACATACAAAGGCCTCTTACTCCGTTGCAGGGGCCTGGCAGGAGGGAGAAGCCTCCCGTTCCCACCAACATCCTTTGAAGGCTTCAAAAACGCGGTGATATCCCCATCACCTTCCCGCCCAACCACGATACCTCTAATTGAGCATACCGTCAGCAAATACCTCAAGAGCTCCCTATACTTCCATTCGTACAGGAAATTGGTCTTACACCCCGCCTTCTTACGCAGTCGATAATCCATAAACCCCTCCAAATCCCTCACATTCCAAACGTCGTTCTTCCCAGCTATGGAAACCAGGTCCTCGACGAGCCAGAGACGGCATTGTTCCAGCTCAGCAACCTGCTCGTCCGTCAGAGGGCGATCGATGATACTGGCGTACTGAATGAGATAGTCAGTCATGGCGTTTGCCTGCTTCTCAATCCCCTCAGTGGGAACTTTGAAGGTAGCTTCAAGGTCAAGAGGCTTACCTGTCCCGGTGGTGAAAGTGTTGATGGAGAGGATAAGATCCTGCGTATCCTGGTCGTTGCTGTCCTGCAGCAATTTCTTGGCGACTTTACCCAAGGCGCGGTTGATTGCCTCTTGCTTGGTCGGAGGACGGGAAGAGAGGATAGGTCGGATTGGGGCGTTGAAGACTGCGAGGGTCTCAGCATCGATGGGATGTGAGCCCAGAGGGTTGGGTTTCTCACTGAATGGAGTCATTCTGCCTGCAGAATGTGCGAGGATTGGAGTTTGGTGTCTTGGTCGGATGCTTGATGTTAAGGGAGTGTTAGCTTTGGTTAATCTCGTCTGTGGGTATGCTGCCAGAGTGCTGTACGAGTAAGAATCAGAGAAGACACGGAGAGAGAGTTCTAATATAGGAACATCCGAGACGGCTTTTATGGTGTGTACTGTGGATTCGGCAATGCATTGTTCTCAGACAATAGTTATTGATCCTGGAATGGCAATGATCTTTGTTCGACGATCGTGCTTTGTCTTTGCATCCCACCCATTCGGTACTAGACTGTTTCGTGTATGCTACTGTATCTCGGGATTAGCTAGATTCGTAGTACGAAGGAAAGCGGACATGTCAATGTTTTAGAATCGAACAAGCTTGATGTTACATACATCTACCCCCTCGAAATCCACCAGACGCTCTGATCAAGAATCTAGAGAGCTCTATACATCCTGGCCCCCTTTTCTTCTCAGCTTCGCTGCCCTCGCCGCGATGAAATCACAAGCCCTTCGTGCGGGCGAACTCTGCGAATAAGACCTCGCCTTCTGCTTCAATCCAAGCTTGGGCTCAGGTTCATCCTCATCCACATCTTCGTCCTCATCCTCATACTGAGCCTCAGCTTCGAAAACAGGCAGAGCCTTCTTCGGCGCCGGCGGCGTTGATGCTGCAGTAGAAGAGGGAGCTGATGGGTTGAACACCCTCCCACCCTCGTACACATTCCAGCAAGTCGTGATCAAGAACCAATGCAGTCGCTTGAAGTTCTTGTCAACAACACGTGGCGATTCTGGGATTGAGGTGTCGAAGTAGCCACTCACCTCCTCACCCATAGACTCTGGTTTACGGAGGATATCGTAGAGTTGAACTTGAACAAACCAGGATAGTTGTTGACCAATCCAGGTCTTCTCTCCTTGTGCTAAATTATGGTAGACCTGCAGAAGTGCGTTTCGGGCCGTCTTGATGTGGCGAGGTGGAGGAAAACCTCTCACAGCAGCGTAGCGGATGATAAACTTGAACATCAGCTGGGCGTGGTAAGCAAGCACCTCCGTATCAATAATAGCCTTGAACTGTGCATGCTTCGTAAGTCGTTCAGCAGTGCCATTGACGTACTGGGCGATATTGTGAGCGATAGCTTGCATATCGTCCGACTTACCAGCTTCGCCCATCTCGTCGAGGATGTTATGTAGTGTGAGATATCTCAGCTCGTAACGAGTTGCAGTCACGCAATCGGATTCCCGGACAGCTGGCTGAGACAGTCCAGTGTGTTGCTTGACCGGTGCATTGGGGTAGTATGGCAAGTTGTCAATTGGGCATCGTTGATCGTTCTCGGCGATCTGATTCTTGATGCACTCGAAATGGTGGTGGTGGCCGCAGGGCGTTGCGCAGGAGTAGTCTTTGTACCACAAGTCATCTGAGTCGATCAGTGGACGTCGACAGGTTGAACAGTTCTCGCCGGGAGCTGGTCGGATCTCGACTAAGTCGTGGATGAACTTGCGAAGTTCAACGGAGCTCATTTTGTTGGGATGCTGCCTTGGAGAATTGATTCTTCTTTCGTAATGTATCGGTATCGTGCTGCGATTTTCTTCGTCTGAAAGGCAGCAGTAAGCGTAAGAGTGGCAATAAGGGAGGAAGAAAAAAATCAAAGGGGTTGGAATGTTTAAGTACTCCCCGTGAGGTGTCGAGTGCTACATTCTTTGTCCGGATTGTGGCAACAACGCCCTGTCGAGAAGCAATAGCATTGTTCCTGCTATCTTTCATGAGGAACAAAGCCACAAAATCTAGAGGAGAAGGAAGTCATTCGATGTGGACTATTCAGACCTCTGAGGATAATCAAATTCGTAAGGCAGGAGAGAGGAATATCCTGTGCCGTTATCATCAGCTCGCACGCCACCAGCGACTATCGCTCTCTTATGGCTTCAACACATCCTCATTCTCAACACGAACCTGGAGTCGGTCAGCCCTGCTGCAAAACGAAGCGTTTATCGGGAAATTCATCCAATCGGGCACCTTCGTCACGCCTACCATTTTTGCACTGTGCAGCGGAGTCCAACTCTCTCACTCGAACATTCTCTTGTCTGTCAGGTCTATAGCCAGTTCTTGCGTTTGTTTCCAATCTGTGTAAGACACTTGGCAGGAGTTGGAATATCAAACATTTGCCTGGGACGTGCCTGTTGTCAGCGTTTACAATCTTCAAACGCTTTATACGAGAACGCGAGCACACACGGAAAACTTGCCACCGGTCCTTCAATGATCGTACGCTGGTAGCATATATGACACCCTCGCCTTGACCGTCTTCGGCCGCTCAAAGAAAACAGATATTCTCATTGACCACTGCCATAATGCATTCAATTCTTCTTCTCTGCTCTCTGTTAGCCATGAGTTCCGCCTCACAGATCCAGCATATCGGTGCCGGACTCCAAGCTAGGGTCGCCGAATGGCACACTTCTCCAGAATACGCAGCAGCTTTCAACGTACCTCTCAAACGAAGCACCGCAATCACATCGATCAAGCCAGACTTCTCAGGACGGGACATCGCAGGCGAACTCCTCCACCCAAGAGGAGTCTTGGTCAAACCCGACCAAATCTGCAAACGCGAACAAACCGGCAAAATCCCCGGAACCGTCTCCCACGTAGACGTAATAGTCCCCACCAACGGCAACATCCAATCCGTCGCCACCCCGGGAAACGGGCACGTCGAATTCCAATGCCGGCGCTATGAAGGAGTCGCACCCGGCGGCGGCGACGAATTCGAAATGGACATAATCAATCGAAGCGAGTGCGAAGTCGGAGCGATTTTCAACATACCCCATGAAGTGTACGTAGCCGGGAACCCGCCTCGGCGAGATGATCCGAGTAATTTGATAAGGAGTGTGTAAGTTGAAGACGATGATCATTTGTCTGGGTTATCGGAGGTAGTTGCTGACGTTTGGATTTTGCTCTTTTTTTGTAGCCAGATCGCGCATACTCCACGAAGAGAGTGGGGAGAAGGGCCCAGTAGATGTAATATTGGCGGGATTCTGGAGGGAGAGTTCCATACTGCTGTCTTCAAGATGATTTTGATATTGAAGAGTTTTTACTGCTGAGTTGCGCGACCCGGTTGACGTCGACCTGTATCTAGGAGGTAGCAGCAGGCCCTTGCTTATAGACCGAGAGTGATCGCTTGAGGAGCTTACAAGCAGACATGGGGCCCGTCTGGTATGTAGCTAAAGGAACGATGCTGTTGAAGTCGAAAAATGCCACGCGGCTGAAGAAGACAAATGTCGGGATATCATTCAAGAAGCGAATCTACTTTTTCTTTGCCCACCAGCAAACCATCGAAGCTACCGACGACCGCCTTTCCTCTTTCTGGCCTCGTTGCCGCCCTTTGTAGGTGTACTGGTAACAGTTGCGGTGGCAGCAGGCGTACTCGGAGAAGATTGTCTTATCGAGTACCCGCCAGCCTCGTCCGGTACAATATCGACCTGAACGCCTTGCCCGTCACTGCTCTCGCTACTACTTGTCTCAACCCTGCGCAGTCCACTACCCATCGGCGGTTGCCGTTGAGTAGCAAGCGGCGAAGACGAGACCGGAGCTCTCCTCAACTGTGCATACCGTACATCTGGGTAAGGCGGTGGAGGATGCCCAACCGCAGCAGGACCACTGACATTGCGCCGCCCCTGATGCGCTGCAGGCATCGGCGGTGCCATGTCATAGTCCGGATATCCATTGTACTGTGCGTTCGAGGCCGAGCGAGTTCGTGTTGGTGGCGGAGGGTACCAATCCATGTCGTCTGGTATAGACCTGTTCGAGCCTGAGGAATCTGGTCGAGTGCTGTAGAAGCGAGGCGCAAGGGGTTGTAGTTCAGGTGGCGTGGACTCGCGCCGGCTGTGCTTAGAAGAAGACCGAGATCGTGGCTGACCCCTTGCGAGCTCCGGACTAGGCGGCCCGGGATAGTAAGAAATCGGCGTCCATACCGGCACTCCGTTTGGGCCAGGTACCATAATGCCAGGGGCACCAGGACCAGGGTTCGGAATTGGAGGTTCCTTCTCCCCAGAGTCTTTTCTCTCGACCTTCGCTTTGGAGTTGGCTTTCGAGCTAGTCTTTGCTGGCGAGCCAAAGATATTCGAAGAGCTACCTTTCCGCTGTTTCTGTGATTTGAGACTGGTCGAGCTGCTGTTTCGACTGCTTGCTTTGACCTTGGTTTTCGCGGGAGTAGCAGGAGGAGATGCCAGAGCGGTTGACGGCTCCGGCTGCTGGTATTTCCTGCGCTCAAGAGCCTCCATCTCGTCCAGCGACAAATTGATATTCGTCTTCCCTTTCTGCCGTGCCCGCGAGATCCGTTCCAAAGCTGACTGCAACAGCAAATCGTCCTTGTTGTTCTTGACCGCACTCTGATATGCCATGTGTTCTTCGTTTTCCTCTGAAATATCATCGTAATATGCTCCGTCATCGTACACACCCGCTCTATTCCGTCTATCCTGTCCCAGATCGTATCCATCAAAGTACAATTTATCGCTCCGCCGTCGCGATGCAGAATAAGCATGCGGATCCAAAATAACGCCTCGTCCATCGTCTTCTTCGCTGTCCAGCTCGAGTAAGCGTGGATCACGAAGCTCCCAGTCCTGCGGATATCTATGTCTTCGTCCCATCCCGCTGAGAGCTCCGGGCGGTCTTCCCGTTTCATAGGGCGAAGAGTGTTGCGCGGCCGACCACCTAGACCGCCTCCTCGGAGAAACTAGCTGCAACGTCTTTTTCCATGAATGCGGCGTGTCCTAGAATCGCGACGCCGGATGCGCCGATGAGCCAGAGAACGGTGGAGAAAGGGGATGCCCAGAAGAAAAGTGGCTGTCCACGTGTTAGCTGAGCCTCAGCGTCGAGATCGGAATGTACTCACAATCGCGACGACGAAAAGACCAGTGTAAAGCTGGCTGACCGTCGCCCGCGCAAAGCCAACATCAAGATCTCGTCCCTCAAGCTTGCCAATTCCCCACATGCCTCCAATAATCAAGACCAGCACGAAGAACAGCAGCAGATTCGTCAGCAAGCTGTAGATGCTGAGCATGACGAAGAGCGCAGCATAGTTGGAGCTGAAGTATGACAGATTGTAGTTCACGCGATTTTGGACCATGGCAAAGTCGGCGGGCTTCGAGATGCGCTTCACGTCGAGGAACTCGGAGATGGGACGGAGGTTTGCGAATCGCGTGCCGAGTGATTGCGAGCGGACGGAGTCGAAGCGGCCGGCCAGACTGTAGCAGTCGCGTCAGTATGGTATGTACGAGATGGTGCTCTTCAGGCATACGTACTTCAGCCGGCTCGTGAGAGCGTCGAGGGGGATGTTGATGCGCGCCATGTTCGCTGATGGTTGATGTCGAAGCGAAGGAGGACGAAGTGCTCAGTCAGAGGTGTTTGCGAGTAGAAGCGGATGATCTGAGACTGGAAATTAGTATAAACGCCCTTTCCACGTGCCTCGACCTCGCCGCTGCCTCTTCCGCTGTAGCTGCATGCGGTGGACGCGTGCAGAGAAGCCAGCGGAAAGCTGCAGAACGGAGGTGTGTCGTGCTTACATTAGCGGTATGCGAGCGAGCGACTTTTGAAGGGGTTGAAGGGTCCTCGAAGGCGTGATCTTCTCTGGAACAGGAGAGCTTTTGGTGCGTGTAGGAGGGAGTTCTTTGGGCAAAGTTTCTTGACAGTTGTTGGAAGGAATGCTGATCCTGGCCAGTGACAACGCCCGGACCAGCACAAGCCACACGAGCTTAAATCACGGAGATCGCATCCCTGAACGCCCCAAATAAACCCCTGTTCATGTGAAAGCGAGATCTGGCCAGTTCACACAAAGACCGTGAGAAGTGAATGTGAAAGTAGATGAAGAAGTGAGAAGAGAGAAGAAGGTGTCGGTGAGGGAAAAGAGCTCAGTCTGAATTCTCCGGCATCAGCATCGGGCGAGGGTCTTGTAGCTTGACCCTTCTGCAGCCAAAATCTGCATCTCCAAGCCCAAGAAGCCTGGTAACCTACGCCTGCCGCCCAACCGACGCACAAGCTCCATAGGAGGTAGATTTGCTGGACGCACAGGAGGCTACAGACAGGAGCTGCAGCGTGGCAGCCCGAGTCGCTCAAAATCTGGGTTGCTTTGTTGTCCACACCGAGGAATCGTCAATAGAAAGGGACCACGTAGTAGAGGTACTGACGGTCTCGGCTCCTCCGCGCTAAAAAGCCCTGGAATTTTGACCTCCATTCAACAACCCATTCATCCTCTCCACAACTGCACACCTCTCCGAAAACAGCCTGCAGCGCTGTGAGAGGTAAGCCAGCCAGAGTAGAGCGGAGAATCCTCGCCGGGCATTCCTCTCTGCCTTGCTTGACTCGCCTAGTCTCCTGCACCTCCATCCCGCCATGATAGGCCTCCACCGAGCAGCTCTCCTGCTGCTCGTCACATTCATTGCGCTTGCGGCGGCCTGGTCAAAAGAAGATCACGAGATATTCCGACTGCGCGACGAAGTCCTTGCCTCCGAAGGCTCGAACTCGACTTTCTATTCTTTCCTAGGGATCAAGCCGAACGCCAACCAAGACGACATTAACAAGGCCTACCGAAGACTCTCGCGAACCCTCCACCCCGACAAGGCGAGAAGTACATTCATTGCGAATTATAACAAGCCACCGCCTGTCAAGAAGGGAGACAAGAAGGTCCATGTGCAGAAGAACAAGAGCCCATCTCAATCCGAGATCAAGAAATTCAACAAGGAGGCTTCAGCCCGTTTTGAGAGACTGTCGCTGGTAACAAATGTTCTCCGCGGCCCCGAAAGAGACCGATATGATCACTTCCTCCGCAATGGCTTCCCAGTCTGGCGAGGCACAGGCTACTACTACGAACGATTCCGACCCGGCCTAGGCTCTGTGCTCTTCGGCCTCTTCATCTTCGTGGGAGGAGCAGTCCACTATGCCGCACTCTACGTAGGCTGGAAACGACAACGCGAGTTCGTCGAACGATACATCAAGCATGCGCGCCGTATGGCATGGGGCGACGAGGGAGGCATTGGCGCAATTCCCGGACTAGGAGGTCCGACGAATGGATCGGCTTCGACACAGCAGTCAAACGGAGACAGCGAAGAGAGTATGCAATGGAACCGTAAGCAAAAGCGAGAAATGGAGAGGCAGAAGAAGAAGGAGGGCAAAAATCCTATCAAAAGCAAGAAAGCGGCAGACAAGGCCAGGAACTCTGGCATCTCAACACCTGTAGAGTCGGAGGTCACATCTGGACCTGTGGGAGCAAAGAAGCGAACTGTTGCAGAGAACGGAAAGATCCTCATCGTCGACTCGGTCGGGAACGTTTTCCTTGAAGAAGAGACCGAAGAGGGTGACACCCAAGAATTCCTCTTGGACGTAAGTACAGCCCCTGTCATCCCCTATATACGTCCTCACTGACACCTCCCCTTCCAGCCCGATGAAGTTCCCCCACCCACTGTCTCCGACACCGTCCTCGTCCGTCTCCCCGTCTACCTTTACAACCAATCCCTCGGCAAGCTCATCAACTACCGGACACAAGACCAGATCGCATATGAGCTGGTCGGAGAGCAAGAGGTCGAGGATGAGGCTACAGCCGCGTTGCAGAGTGCTACTGCACCCAATGCGAACGGAGAGACGAGGAAGAGGCGGACGAAGAACAAATAGATAGATGTGAGGATAGAGATCTTTGTTGATACCCGCAAAAATGTAAAAGTAATTTGAACACATCATGTCTTGATACATATGCCTTGACTTGCTTTGTCTCTACTCTGACTCTGCGTCTCCGCGATGCTTGATTCTAAAGGTCACATTGACTTTTGATATCCCTCCTTGAGACACTCACCCGATCAAGCCTTGCTTGGGTATTCACTCCACCCCTTAAGTAACGCCGTATCCGCTATGCCTTGCCCATAAAACCTCCAATACAGGAAAGTGTCTCTCCCCCTCGCTCATTTCCTCCTACTCCTCCCTTCTCTCCCCTCTTACCCCAGAAATCTCGACCCGTCCCCGTCTCTGTTTCAACTCCCTCGCGAATTTCTCTTCAATAGCCCGGTGAATGATATCCGGATTCGTGGTCGCTTGCGCGTTGTCGAGTTTCTAACCGAACATACTGCTCGCGCCGCCGAGGATCATTCGTAGGAGTTCGAAGATGAGGCCGCCGCAGACGACGAAGAGGAGGAGGTCTAGATATAGACAGCCGATGTTAGCTATGTATGCTCTTTGGAAAGCTGGTGTCCCTCCTGATGTGCATTGGAGGATGGTCTGCTTGCGAGCGGGTCCTTGCTTCCATAAAGATCCAGGACTCCGAATTGGTTGTGGGTCTGACTTACACAACCATATTTTATTGATTGGTGACTTTTGCGGCTTCTCTTTCTTGGGGATTGTCGATACTGGCTTGCCCATTTTGTTCTCTTGCTGTTTGGCGAATTGCGCGTTGGCGCGGCGTTGTTGGGGGGTTTGGGCCTGTTCACATGCATGATCAGTGGATGGTCCGAGGATCTGAATGTGAATGGTTGGGTATATGCAGATGCGATGCGGATCGTTGAAGCGGGAGTTGGAGCTGGTCCAGGGAGGCGTACCATTGTGTCTCGTCTGGGTTTTTGATCGCTCTGTCGATGTACTGTTCGAAGTGCTGGTATGCTCCTATTCTCGACAAAGGTGTCTTGGGCTGTTCAAGGAGCGTGAGTAATATATGAGTTGCAGGTGTGAAGCGTGTCCTTTCCAGGAAGGAGCGAGGGACAGCTTGCACGGAGCACATGCGCGACAAGAGTTCGGCAGGTGCGGCTGTGGAGCCGTGAATTGTGCAGGGGTGAACGTGGCTGCTGTGGCGCAACCTCAGGCTCCACTGACGAACGGTTTGCAAGATTTCGATGTCGAACAAGACTGACAAACATATCGACAAGCACTTCACGACCTCACGTCTGACCGCTCCCATTGGACGCAGACTTTCTGGACCGTTTAATGGAATACTAGCTCTGAGGCTACCAGCCGACATCGTCTGCTATCAGTCAGGGCATTCACTCAAATGGACCGATGATTAATACCTGGCGACCCGATATGGCTCGCTATCCAACATTCGACGAATACGCCCGAACCGGAAAGTTCAAGGAAGGCATAGATCGGTGCGATACTCTTCTCAACAGGAATCCGAATAATGCTCAGCTACTTATCACGAAACTTCAACTCCACTGTGCTGGCAATCCGACCCATCCAGATGTCACGACAACGGTCGAGAAGCTGGTTGCCATACAGCCTCCCATTCAAGACTTGAACGAGATTGTCCCAATAGAGCAAGCTGTTGTACGAGGGAACATAGGACTGGGACTCTTCCCATCACCCAACTCAGCCGGACCGCTCATCACCAAGCTATGGGACAACGCATTCAAGGCAAACGCGAACGTCAGCTATCGAGTGGAGCTGCTATCGGTGCGACTGTCAAGGGCCATCGAAGACAACAGAATTCAGGATGTTCAGCAGACATTGATCCAGTTGAAAGCATTCCAACCGAAGAACCGATGGGCGTACATGGCGCATGCGGCGTATACGCAGCTGTTATCGACATCAAATGAGGACCTGCAGGCTCGACTAGCAATATCGCTGGCCCGGAAAGCTGTATCAGACAAGTTCGACGATGACAAACAGATAGACTGCAGGGTCGCTGGGCAGATATTTGCCATTCAGGGGAGCCAGAAAGATTTGGAGAGCATCAAGGACAGGCAAGCTTTTAGGGAGAGCAAGCAGGTCTATGAGGCGCTTCAACTGCACAAACAAGGTCAGACTAACGGCAACGCAAATGAAGTCGCTTCGAAGGAGTTCGATCCGAAGAAGTCGCCGCGAGAATGGCTCGAGACGGAAGTTGACAAGCTGAAGGCCGAATTCAAGGAGCTGGTCGATTCGGACGCATCAGCAGATGTCTTGAAGCAGTTCATCGCTAAGAGCATTCGTCTTTTCCACCAGGCAATCACTTCGCTTAATCTTGGACACCGAAACCGTGGCGCTGCGGACCCATGCTTCCTCGCTATCTCTGGTCTTGTTAAGCTGTACGCAGGGTCAGACGACCAAAGCTATCTTCTCCAAGCAAGCTATCTCGCCGAGCGACTACTGAGGTTCAATCAACATGTACACGAAGCTCGACTCGTCCTCATATATCTCTATGTGCGCCTCGGCCTTGGCAGCGATGCGATGCGCTTATTTGACTCTTTAAACGTCAAGGAGATCCAGAATGACACGATCGGCCACGCTCTCTACACACGCATATCGACCATCCACCCTTTCAAGGCTCAAGTTTCAAATGGCGAGACGTTCGACCCGCATGAACGCACCAACAAAGCTCTACAAGTTTACCCACGACACGAGGAAAAGCTCTCCGACTACGAATGCGGCGTAATGGAACACGCACAAACAGGCATGATCTTCGACTTGAATCAGCTCCGGTCCGAACTCCGTCACAGCCTGACCAGACGTCTAATCCTCCTCGAACATCGTCGGACCGCTCGCCTCTCAGGGAAGGGCTATGGCAAAGGTACCGCTGAGATCCATCCCAAAGTCGTAGCGAACTGGACCGACACTAAAGACAACCGCGACTTGAATGCCACTTTCGACTACGGTTTCAATGTCGAGAAAGCCCTCTACTCCCGCCGAGGCACTCTTCCAGGCAACAGATGGCTCCTCGTCAACCTCGCCATCGACACAGCCTGGTCAACCGCCAACAAATCCGTCCCTCTCACAATGGATGGCCGAATCCGAGGCATCGGCGCAGAAGACTACGGCGGCCTCGTCGACGCCCTCCACGCCGCGATCCTCAAAGACGAGGAAAATCACGAACTCACACCCGCCGAAGGCAGCGCAGCAGCGATCTGCCTCGTAATTCTCTACGTCCTCCAACCGCTCAAACTCGGCCAGTCACCCAGCAAAGACACAGTCGACATGGTTATCTCCACCCTCTCAAAAACCGACATCCCATCCTTCCTCCAAAACTCCGCATCCTCAACCACTTTAGCAGAGACCCTCCACGACCACTTCATCTACATCGACACCCTCCTCCTGATCCTGCGAACCTGCAAATTCGTCAAAGAGAAAGCAGAACATATTCCCCAAGAAGTCGCTTCCCTGCAATCGACGGCGCAGAAACTTCTGAGGGAGCTGCAGCAATCTGCGACGGGGAGGGCGGCTTCTTTGAAGATGGTCAATGTCAATAAGACGATTGTGGAGGATGATGTGCTTGGAAAGGAGTTGGATGCTTTTGGAACGGAGAGCTTGGCGCAGTTTTCTGAGCAGGTGGTGAGGAGTGCGAAAGAGGGGTGGGAAGGGGTTGGGAAAGTCACTCTATCGAATTGACTGCTTACGAAGGGCATGGTGCTCGTGGCACAAGTTGCGGTTGTGTTGCTGCTACTTAGCGGTGGGCTTTTGGTAGCGATGTGGACGTGAAAACGTATACAGCATGATGATAGGAAGTGAAATTCGACTGACATCAATAGTTTCTCTTGCTACACAAAGAGTCCGTGAGAGTTTGGTCTCTAGGCCTCGTAAAGCTGATGCAGTAACGGTCTGTTGCTGGCGAGCATGCCATAGCGATATCTCCTGATCAGCTGCTAAAGTATCTTGTGCGCTCTGTCAACGCATCTTTGCTGGGGGTATTATAATAAAAGACCGCAAAATCAAATGAACCTCCCAACGCCTTCGCTAAAACGCTCTTCATCCCAAGTAAAACGAATGCACCTCATGTGATGATGCTCATGCCTTGCCATCTTTAATAGCAGTACCCGGTCTCTCTGTCGTATCATCTTCCTCCTCATCATCCGTCTGCGTCTCGACTGGGCCCTCTTTGACAGACGGCGCTTTCACAGAAGGCGCCTTGACACTAGCCGCAGGGGTCGTCTTCAACGGCGTCGCTTCCTTACTACTCAGCACCTCCTCTGGCACCTCCTCACTAATGAGACCCCTCTCAGCTGCCGCTTTCTGAGCAGACATCCTCCTCTTCTTAACATCCGCCTCCTCATCCTCCGCAATTTGTGCTTCTTCCCTCTTAAGGTCCGCCAGACTAGGCACGGAGTCTTGCATAGGCACGATTTCCTCCGTCCCACCAGGCGGCTGCTCGGAGGTAGGGGTGTGCGTCGATGAAGGCGTCCTACTACTCCGTTTCCGTCGCCCGCTACCCGTTTCGCTGCGGAGAGACATACTTCTAGAGGAGAAAGTCCTTCGAGTGGACGTTCTAGATCCTGCTGAGGGACGCTTCCCGCGCTTTGCAGATTGGGGTGTCCTGCCAGAGGAATTGTCTGTATCTGGGGCGGACATGGTTGTTCGACGTTCGAGAACCATGGCGAATTCGTCGTCGAGTGGTATGGCGTCGTCTTCTTCGTCCGAAGGGAAGATGTCGCCGCGACTGCTGTAGCTGTCGGACGTTTCGTGAGAGGCTTGGGTTCCGCTTCGTGCTCGACCCTTTCTTCTTCCGTCTGTTCGGTCGCGAAGCTCGTCATCTTCGAGGAGAGCTTCGCCTTCTGTCAAATCTCTCGCTCTTCCGCCTGTCCGTCTCGCGCCAGGATGCTCCTGCAATCCAGCCGCGCTCGGCTTGTATCTCAACGGTTTCCCACCAAAGAGCTGTCGGAAGAACCCTCCTTTCGCACCGGGTATGACAGTCGGATCTTCCTCGCCAGCATGTACGGCGCTCTTCCTCCTCGCCTTCGGATATGACATTCCTCTCTGCCTCCCAGGCTGCGCCGTCACAGTCCCATACCCACCACTCGCACCAGCTCCACTCCCCGCAACCAACCGATCGAACTCATCATTCCCCCACCCACCAAGCAATCCATCATTCTCATCCTCATCCCAGTCATCATAGAAGTCAAAGTTCAGCTCCGCTCTCCCTCTACTCCTCGCGCGACCTCTTTGTCGGCGCAAGCGATCGCGTTGGCTGAAGTTGAGCGCAGGACAGCTAGCATCTATGCAATTGGTAAAGCATGAGCCGATTGATTGGAGGCAGGGGGATACGTAGTTCTGGCCAAAGACGTAGATGTTCGATTGAGCAGTTTCGTTGGCGGATTCGAGTGTTTGCGTGAGGTCGTTGAGACGCCGCCGGAAGCGGGGGTCGTTTGTGCGATACATGGCGGCATTGAGGCGGAAAGAAGGGTATTATGGCGGTCGCATTGATGGTGTATGCCGCGCGGTGGGTCAATCGATTGGCGGTATGATTTTGCTGGAGGTCTTGAGTGATGTAAGGTTCCTGTGGTGTTGTCTGGGATGGGAGCTTTGACTTGCTGCGAACGCTCGGTTGCCGGCACGTGTCAAGAAAGGCTGGGGTAGAGCAGTGGAGTCCTTGTTCACTCACTCGAGTGCTCAGTGGTCCGCTTTGAACGGGCACTAGCGGCTGGCTTTGGCTTTGCCGCCGGCATGTCGGAGAGGAACTGCCGCGACTTCGTCTCCAACCTGTCCTCCAACAACAACATCTCCTTCAACACCCCACTGATCATGCTGCGGCCTTCTCCTCCGCGTGTCGTATACTCGGATTCTATATGAGTCTTTGGGTCCCCTGCTTCCACCACAGCTTCGCCAAGACAACCCCATGTCAGTTCGTGAGCGACAGAGTTCATTGACAGCCCTTCCTGGGCGATGATCTGGAATCGTTTCACATTTCCTGATTGTTTCATCGACTTCTAGAAGATCGCGAGTATACCTTCTCAGCTTACTTCTTCTATGATCACTACTTCTCGGCTTCATTTTGGACATGTACACAGCCCTCAGACCAACATGCTCGCCAACACCCCCGGAAGACATGGCCAGACTCGCCACGAGGCCACAACGAACTCTATACCACATCCATCCTTTCTACACCAATGGAAACCCCAACCTCATCCACACCAACATGGAATCCCATCTACGGCAACCGCACAAACTCTTCTGGCGCATGTGAACCATACTCTTTTCTTCCAAGCGCATCCGGCATCTCGTATCTCCCATCTCCAGGCTGAGATATGAGATAAAGTGTACCCGCGCTCCAGTCATGCCGTCGCCGAGGAGCCTCCTCTCTCCCATTGATGAACGCATGGAGGACCTCTCTCCTCCCTTCATTCCACCACTCTCCAGCCACACACCTGTCCAGCTCCGTCCCTCGCCGGCTCATCTTCCCAGCGTGACGCTTGTCGAATCCGAGGCCAATACTAGCGCGGAGCAGCGGAGTCCGAAGAGTGACACGCACATGTCATCGCTGTATAGTGCGGCCAAGATGGTTGACAGCACGAAGGTAAAATTCGACCTACCAATCGGGACCTGGGGACATACGGAGGTGGAAGTCGAGTATCCGTGGCATCGGGATCTGGACAGCATCATTTTGCCTTTACTGGAGACGGCTCATGAATCGCAAGCCGAGAGGCAGAGGAAGCACTACGCGGCCGTGGAGAACGGAGGCAGAGAAGGGAGTAAGAGGCATAGCAAGAAGAGAAGTATCAAAGACACGCCACTGCCAGCGAGACCTCACGAGGGTGGAATCGGTGGAGGTGGTAATCCGAGAGACAGCCGATTGGGGATGGAGAGTATGGGTGGCGTTGGTCCTAGTCTTGGAAGCAGAGTCAATGCAGAGATCAGAGTCTGGCTGAAAGGGCGAGAGTCAGCTAAGGAGGTTGTGATGCTACGAGGCGAGCAGCTACAAAAGGTCATGGAGGTCTGGGCGAAGGAAGTTGAGAAAGATCCCGAGAGATTGGAGCTTTTCTACAAAGGCAAGCACGTCAAGCGCATTGAAACACCAGAGAATGTGAGTAACAGTTCGATAGGCCTGGAAATTGTGAATCTGCTGCTGACTGAGAAATAGCTCGGATTAGAGGATGGCTCAAAATTTCAGATCTATGAGCTTGTACAATGACTAACGACCAAGAAACTTGGGCTGGTCTTTGGGATCTGGCTCGCGTATATCAGCGATGGGCAAGTCTCGATCAAGACAGCTAGAGGGTGTAGCGATGAGTTGTGCACGAAGGAAGAGCATTGCCATTTGCCTCATTTCCACCTGTCTATCTTTGGCTTCGACTATGATGTTCCTAGCCGGGAGAAGAGGCGCATGAGAAGGATGCTGGGAAGCTATTGGATAGAGGGATTGTATACATAGGAAGTGGTTGGTCATCTCCGACTCAGCGACAACGCATTCGTGCAACAGTATAATGTAGCTCTTCAACAATCTCTTCAAATATTACTTCAACCTCTTCATGAAACTTGAAAAGCGGCTGACTTTTCGGCCACAAAGTTTGCCACGTGCATGACTCTTGCCGATCTGTTCAACCTCACTTCTCAGGCCACTATCTCAGATGCATCTTCAACATGGAGAGCTGAACATACATGAGAAAGTCGCGCTGGCCCGCGACGAACGATAAAGATAGACATGCCACCAACTCTCATTCTCATCCGTCACGGCGAAGCAGAACACAACCGCACGGGTAAGTTCTTCAAACCGAAAACATCGGTGAAGACTCATCATACCCCAAATTTCCTATACTAACCATTCTCCCAGGCGACCCCTCCCTCCCCGACCCACCCCTAACCCCCAACGGAATCCAACAATGCGCCGACCTCCAAAAGCACCTCCAAAAATCCTGCCCCCTCGCCTATAGGACCGAACTCATCATCTCCTCCCCCATGCGGCGGACCTGCCAAACAACCCTCCTCTCCCTCACCTGGCTCATCAAATCCGGTGTCCCCGTGAAACTGGATGCCATGTGGCAAGAAAATTCCGATAAACCGTGTGATACGGGGAGTCCGATTGAGGAAGTGGCGAGGGAGTTTAAGGAATTAGATTTCTCGAGTGTAGATCCGATATATCCGGACAAAGGGGTGGGGACGAAGTATGCGTACACGAAGAGTACGAATCGGGAGAGGGGGGATGTTTGTCTCAAGAGTCTGTACTCCAGACCTGAGAAGGTGATTGCGGTGGTTAGTCATGCGGGGTTCTTAAGGACGGGGATTAGTCGACGGAGGTATGCGAATGCGGATTATAGGATATTCACGTTCGGGAAGGGGGAGGATGGGAAGTTGGAATTGTTTGAGGATGAGGAGACGGAGGGGAAGGGGGGTGGGATGGGGAGGAGTGATAAGGGGATTTTTGAGATTGGGGAGTGGGAGTTTCGGGGTGAGACGCCGGATGGGGAGGAGGATGAGAAACAGAATGGAGAGGAGGAGGGTGATGATGCTGACGATGGAGATGAGGATTACGTTGACGCCAATGATAGATGATAGATGAGAGAAGAAGCTCCACTGCTTGCTCAAACGACCCTTGCCAAAGCAATCCCAGGGTTCTGTCTTCGAAGGATGTCAGAGGCGGCCAGAGACGTACAAATATCAACTGGAGTAGAGAATTCTGTGTCTGAATCCTGGTGCTTCTCACGTCATATTATGTTCCATTGGGGTCACTGACCGAAGGTTACTGTAGTCATCTTCAGCCTCCTTTGGTGAGCTTTTCCCTTCGAACAGACTCGACTCGTTTGCGCTAATCATGATCAATCAATTGGCGTGAAGCTTAAGGTTTCCCAAGGTGTCATGACCGTCCGCGCGTGAAAAGTGCCCGCAGCCACCCAGTGAAACCAATACAGACCCCCACCACTCGTCCCAACCCGAATGGTATTCCATACCGGAACCAAGTCAAAGGCGCCAGAACGCTCACTCCCGGCAGAACAACCCTTTCCCCTTTACTTCTCTGCTGTACACTCGCCGTCAACTTCCTATTCCCCGTCATCGCCGCAACAGCCTGCAAAACAATCTCCACAACTTCCTCCGGCATGCTCAAAAACGGCGAATGGCTACTCTCCAACTCCCTATGCTCCACACTCGCACCCATCGCCCTGGCCATACCCACCTGGACTCTCTGCACAACGACAGGCAGTCCACGATCCTCAATCGTTCCGATATAGCAGACCGGAACATCTTTCCAGCCGGCGTAGGCGTACTCTCCACCTTCAAACATAGCTTTTAGGCTTTGATAGCCTAGGCGCGAGACCCAAAGATCCGCTTCTGAGGAGGGGAGGTCGTGATAGAATAGTTCCCGCGGCGGGGTGACGAGGTCCGCGAATCCTGTTTGTTTGTTTGCTTTCCAGCTTGGAGGGGGGATGCCGAACATGGGGTCCATGAAGGAAAGACCGGTGAGTGTGAAGCCCGATGCAATGAGGATTACTCCGATGACATATCCTGGTCCAGAATCGACGGATCGAGGGGCGCTGTTCTTCTTCGAGGGACGCGTGAGGCCTTTGATTGCGGAGTTGCCTACCATGCCGCCGAATGAGTGGGCGATGGCTATAACGTTGCGGTTTTGGGAGGTCTCGGCGATGATGGCTGCTCGGGCTGTGTCGATGTCGCCTTTGAAATCGGCGTTGGGGTTGCCTTGGGTTGAGGGGAGGGTGACTGTGGTGCATCTCAGGTGGTGCTTTTCTTCTAGGATGGCTGTGATCTTCTCGTAGCAGTGGCCCTGATGCCATGAGCCGGCGATGAGTACGAGGCTTGGAGGAGGCATCGCAGATGGCGTTCAGCGACGTAGGAGGCAGTTGCAGACCATGTAGTCCGCTACGCGCTTTTCGGTCCGTGCCTGATTTCAAGTCTTAATTGGTCTTTTTTGTGCTGTGATGGTTTGTGCCGGCGTCTCTAAAGCATTTGAAGACGAATCTGTATTAGATAGGTGGTTGATCTTGCCCTACGTGGTTGGAATGCGGCTGAAATAGGTGGCAGGTTGTGAGGTCGGGCGTTGTCGGGATGAAGCCCGGGCTCCACCTGCCTTGTTTACATTGGAAATGTTACACTGCTTTCCTGACACCTATTAAGCATTAAATATTATAGACGATAGTGGTGTATTATGTGTCATGAGTTCGCGTATCTGTAGCGTTCTTCTATGCGTCTTGAAGATTCGCCATCCGCACGTTGGACTTCGTGTTCTTCTTGCTGGTCTGGACTGCTCGAGCCGCGAAGGCCATGAATATTGTGTGACTGAAATCGGGTCTTAGCCATAGCTCTTGCAGCGCAAAGGGTGTACTCACAGAATAGCATTAATGAAAAAGAAGATGCTGGGTACCCAAGATCCTTCGTCATCCCATCTGCGGATGGCTCGTTAGCTCGGGTGCTTCTACTTCTCTTGAGGAGGCCACTCACTCCCAGAACATCGCCGTAATGATGCCAGTAACAACATATCCGATCAGCAGCAGGATATTCGAGACCAGAGCATAGATCGGGTGCAGAACCCAGAATCGACAGACGAAGATATCAATGATCGTCCACACAAGACCTAGACAAGGGACTGGCATCATCATAGCCCAGCCGGTTCTACAAGTAATGTTAGTCATGCGGATGTGTCCAAAACTGTATAATCTTACGATGTAGAATAGTCGTTGCCCGGCTCGTTGGCAACCGTGGCATTTATCGCAATCGTCACAATCACGGCAATGATGGTAGCAGCCAGTATGCTGAAGAGAAACACGATCGGCTGAGTAGTGTTATACCAGCTGGCCAGTGTCCGACTGGACTGCCATGATCCGAGAGCCATGTTGTAGTTCTTCTTTGACTTTGACTTCTTCTGCGAGGTGTTTCTTGGGGTTCTGGCAACAGCGAGAGTAGAGATGCTGAAAGAGAGCGTAGGAGATGTATTCAGGCGAGAAATCCGCTACGTTACCATTTCCTGTATCTTAAGCCGAATGGCGCACGCGACACAGCTGAAAGGTCCTGCGCCCCAAAGGAGTGGCGGCCTTGTACCATCTAAGGTTGTTTGAGGCTTCGATCCTGCTGTTTTCGGCCTGAATCGTGTTGATCGTGACGGTGCCCAGTCGAAGGAATGCAATACTGTGCGGCCCAGGTGCTTGGCGGCGCGGAAAGGCCATTGATATCCATCGTGCACTTCTGTAGACATGCCGCGGAAGCATCTTTCATTCATTCTGAGCGTTCGACATAATGTTTGTGTGAGAAAGGAGGAGCCAAAAGGTTGCGAGTGAGATGTCAGACTTGGTGGCCGCCTGAGGATGAGTCTTGGCGATGCTTGGCGCGCCAGACATCAGACTTCACGTTTGCATCGACTCAGCCACCACCGAAGACCTGCAAGTATCACAAGACTCTCCGAATGGCGATGGAAACGTTCAGTTGGTGGCTCGAATAAGCGCAGGGCGAAATAGAACGGACCCTCACTTCGTGAAGACATTGTTGGTAGGCACAGCCGCACAGGACGGGAAAGAGTAGAGAATGGATGGATCAAGGAAAGTACATGTAGTCACGGCTGTGGGTATATTCTATTGCATTGATATCTCTGGGTCTCCCAATTCAGCATCGGTCTTCATGCGCTGACGGAAGTAGAGTAGGGCGTCTGCGCGACGCCCGTCCCAGCCTCAAGCACGAGCTGCAGATGCTCTTTCTCAGCTCTTTGATCCCGGACTCCTTTGCTCTCCTATACGTCTTGCTTGTCCGCGGCTGAACGGTGCATGGTCCTTCTTCTCCTAGTTCGGCGTATGCGCATCTGGCGCAAATTTGACCAGCTCCTCAAACAAGAACGCCATATCCTCCTTGAGGACATCCTGCTCTTGATCCTCATACTCCGGAACCTGAGCATCCTTCTCACCCTCAAGCTGCCACCACACCTGGAACAGATACCCAAGCAGGTGTCCAGCTTCCATGTTGCGCCAACGGTAGACGAGAAGAGCTTGATCCATTGCGTTCCAGACGGTGCACAAGGCCGTCCAGCGCTGTCTCATCACGTCCGGATCGTCTCTAAATCGGAGAGCGTTGGTTGCGAGCTGGCCTCTGATCAATCCGAATGCATATGGGAGCATGTGGCGCCAGTTGACGTAGACGCGTCGGCGCAGGTCGAGGTTCGGTGGTGGTGCGGAGCGATCGGTCTCACGCACTGTGTTGTATGCGAGGATGGCGGTCTGGACTGATGAGGATCGGTTCTGAGTGTAGACGCCGTGGATGCCGAGATCACGATCCATCTCGTGGCGGAAGAAGCGTTCTGCGGCGGTGGGGTTTGGGTTGTCTTCCTCGACTTCGGCTGGCGCGGGCTTCTTGTACACTGGCGTGCGGCAGCTTGGACCTGCAAAGCGAAGAGTTGAGGGTCAGTACTTGTCTTGAACGTCGATGGCTTGCAGTGTGGTTTCTCTTACAGGTATGAGAGCTCTTGAACCAGTGATCAGCGCACTCGACGCAGAGGATGTGCTCGCAGGTGGTCTTGAATGGCTGACTCGTGGCCTCATAGCAGACAGGGCACTCCTCCGACGAGGGCGTAGTAGTGGTTGATTGCGCTGTGATCGAGACCAGGAAGACCTCTTTGGTTGGAAGGTCCGCCATGTTGGCTTAAGTTGTGTCGTCGAGGACGTTCAGTGTTGAGTGTAGATGTTCAGGTTGCTTTTTGAAATAGCGAAGCTGATAAGTGGCAGGGAGAGTGGGTCACAGTGGCGATTTCGAAGGTTGGTCCGTGCTCATTCACCTCAGTCCCAGCGTTTCTTCATCCAATCCCAGTATTTCTTCATTCAATCCCACCATTTCTTCATGAGCACGCGCCAACAGTCATCCAGTCCCACCCTTTCTTCATTCAGTCCCAGCGTTTCTTCATGAGCACGCACCACCAGTTTGAGGCAGTGCTGCTGACCAGGCACATGCGACAGAACCATGCATGTGAACAAGGATCTTGGTGCAGGAGCGCGCTTTGGCATCATCCCCTGAGGGCTCACACCGCCTTCGTGAGCTTTTGGTATAGCCTACGCGTAAGAAAGAAAGAGAAGAGGTGCAAAGCAAAGATGATACGATCTAGGAGACTTTCCCTTTGGTTTGATCGGTGGAACTCCGCTCTTGATCACTTCTCCCTGCGACCGAGCGCGAACGAGCGATCTCCAAACAGCATTACACGTGCAAGACCCTCCATAAGCTTCTAGCCTCTCTTGCGTCGGCATCTCTCCCCCTCCGCCTCAGCATCCCTCGCAAACCTCACCAACTGCTCAAACAACACAATCATATCCTCTTTGAACCCCGGCTCCTCTCCATCCTCATACTCCGGCAGCCTCTTAATCCCTCCAGTATTCTGCTTATACCACAGAATAAACAATACAGTCAGTAACTCCCCCACCTGCATCTTCCGCCCATGAGTTCTAATGTAGACCTCCATAGCGTGCCAGGCCGACATGAGCACCTTGACACGTTGCTGGAAAAGGGGAGATTCGGAGGTGCCGAATTGCCAGAGGAACTGCTGGATGCGACCTCTAATGAGACCGTGAGTGAAGGCGAGCATCGGGACGAGATCCATACGGATTTTACGGGAGAGATCGGTATGTTCTTCGTTTTGATTGCTGTCGTCCGCGTTGAAGATGGCGGCGATGAGTTTGCGTACATCGAGGTCGCGGGGGTTAAGACCGCGAAGGCCGAGGACTAGGCGGGTTGAGCGGTTGGCTTTGAGAAGAGTCTTGAATCCGAGGATGCCGATTTGGATGAACTTGTCCTTGTCCTGGTGGTATGCGCCGTGGCTCTTGAGGTGATCGTCGAATTCTGCGCGGAAGTGGGCTGGTAAGTTTTTGAAGCGGTCGTTTTCGTCGGCCTCGTCGTCCTCGTCTTCTGCTTCGTCCTCGTCTTCTGCTTCGTCCTCGTCTTCTGCTTCGTCCTCGTCTCCGTCTGGGTACTCGTACAGTTTGGTGTCACAGCTGAGGCAGGTGTTGAAGTCTTCGAACCAGCCTTTTGCGACATCAAGGCTGAATTGGTGCTTGCAGGTAGTCTGAAATGAGGACGGGGCGGTCATGCGGTTCTTGAATTGAGTCGAGGCGGATTGTGCTGTGATTGAAGCCAGGAAGGCCTCTTGGGTTGGGAGTTGAACCATGTTGTCGACTGTGATCATCGATGGACGCAGCTGCGAAGTCGAGGGTGATCAAGCAGACGTGAAGTCGGTGACTGAAACAGCGTTGAAATTGCGAAAAGTGGGTCTGCCTTCATTAGCTTGCATGTGAAGCCGAAGCTTGCATGTGGAGAATCACATAGCACGGACCTCGTCCATACTAGGAAAGAAAAGGAAAGAATTGAGATGCATATAGTTCGGATGTAAAATGTTATTGCGATTCAAGTGGAAAAGAAACAAGGGCGACTGTGAAGGGAAATGCGACAATGTATCCCAAATTAAATACAAATACAAGTACCTACAATCATAGTCCCCATGCGAGCCCTTACCTTTTCCTCTCTCATTGGACTGGACATGAGCCCAGCCTAATTCAGTGCATACCAATCATGCCCGTCCCATTGCCATGACCGATCATTAACCCACCCCACCCACCCCCTCCCCCTTCAAATCCTCAAACCTCTTCCACCACTTCGCCCCCTTCACAACATCCGTCAAAACCGTCCGACACCCATCCCTCACCCTCCCAGGTCTCCCCAAAACCTCCACAACCTCCTTCTTCCCCTTCAAAGCCGTGCTCAGCTCATTCGCCAACTGCATGTAAGAAGCGTAGGTATTCCCATTCCGCTCCAGCAGAATCTGATGAAGTGCTTGAACGAACGTGGTCATATCCGCAATTTCCGCTGGGATGTACGGATCGCCTTCGATGGTTGCGGTGTCGAGTCTCATATTCGCGGAAGCGAGGAGTGCGTGAGAGGCGTAGTTGATATCGATCTTGCCTGTGGCGGGAGGAGGTGTCTGTTCGGGGTTTGGTGCTGGCCAGGTTTGCGCAAGATGATATAATGCAGCGAAGTCCGCGCAGATCTCATCTTCGTTGGCGGATGTAGAGACGAAGAAGGCTAGGTTCTGAGTTGGCCGGGAGGGGATAGGCAGTGACCGAATCTCGTGGACTCTGAACGGCAAGTCGAAGAAATTGTGTTCGTAGTCATCGCTATCCCAGAGGTCCTGAAGGGTGGTTGGGTCAGTAGGGCATACGAAGAATTTACGTCGGCAGGTTGGACACTTACCTTTTCCCCGTTCGCTTGTTAGCCAGTTCTCCAAGCACCCCTTGTGATAGATGAGTTTGCAATCACAGAAGCCATTGGTGTTGACCGGAGCGTCGTAGACGTGGTCGAAGTTATCGTCTGTGCTGCAAATTGGGCACTCGCCGCCTTCCGGGAACGTGGTCTCTTCGAGATAGTCGTCGAGGAAGTCGTCTTGGGTTGGGAGAGGCATGGTGAAGGTAGTGGTCGATTCGCTGTTCTTCGAGGTCGGATGCGTTGTTAGTCTTGACTTTGAACCTGTCAAAGATAGTCAACGGCAGCGATAGAAAGAACTTTGTTGTGGATCGAAAGAAGGAATGGCCTCGATAAATAGTAGCGGCGTAGTTTAATGGCTCTGCGCTCGCTGTGGGTGTTGTGCTTCACAATGCCCTTCATGACCCGTCAAAGACATCCAGCACAAAGCAATAACTACATTGTAGTATCCGCTGGTCTCCTCCTTTGTTTCCCGTGCAGTGTATATGCGACAATGCATTGTGCGTACCCCTCTCAATGAATCGAAGAAATCTGTGTCAAAGCTCCGCGAAGACTTGCAGCTGAAAATCGGCAGATGAGCTTTTGCCAAGCACCTTCAACGCATCCATGGCCTCTCAAAACGATTGGATATTGCGTCTCTAATCACGTAACGTCGTGAAGTCCATTATCGCTGCATCCGCCTCGTCAGTCCACTCGGCACCTTTGAAAGCCATAAGCTAGATGATCCAGATCAAACGTCTGTCGAATTCCCCAGCTTGCCAATGCGATCCATGACTGGGCGTGCTATTTACTGTCTCAATCAGGAAAGCATCGCGGCAACGCTGTAGTATGGTCTTGATGAAATCCTCCGCAGTCTTCCTCTGGTTAGACCACTGGCGCAACAAGCTTTCAGCTTCACGAATGACGATCCCCCACACCTGCATGCTTAGATTGCCGTGTCCTCCGGGCGGTGAGTATCTGGCAAGGTGGACAACATTGTAGACGGCACCGAGGAGAAATGGTCGAAGATGGTGAGGATTAACAAGTAGCGTGCGCCCAGTGTTGAATTCGGCCGGTCTGAAGGCTTCTGCGTTGCGCATGACGGCCATTCGACCGGACAAGACTTCCATGGGTATTACACTGACACCGAGTTGATCGATCCTCATGAGCCACGAGGCGATGGCATCCTCACTCATGTGTCGATTAAATTGTAGTTGAGCGTCGGCGACGACCATAGACATGAAGGTCTGCACGTCCTCGAAGAACGAACGACCTGGGAGTCCCGGCCCGTAGGACAATGATCGAGGATCACCGATGCAGTGATTCCGGAGCCAGTCTCTCATCAATTCGTCGTACAGCTCCCTCGCAGACATCTCTGAGTGGGTACGCACTTTGAGGACACCTTGGACTGACTCCAGCACTCTCGTCCATTGCTCATGACACAGCTCGTGAGAGCGGTGGTCGACCCTGACTCCAAACGAGCTGGCCGTGCTCGGAGAGCGCGTCCGAAGGAAGAGATACGCAGTCATCGCAACGAGCATGAGAGTGCCATGATAGATCCAAACGGGCGTTTCTGGATCATAGGATCGGGTTCGCGGTCCGTAAATTTTCCAATTTGTAATGCTCAAGTGTAGCCGACGCTCATCGAGGCGGTATATATCAGCAAGTTGTTCCACCTCAACCTCATCAGGATGGCGTATTTGAATCTCACAGAGCTTGGCTCTGCAGATGGGACAGGTAATGGAGTCTTCCAACCATATCTCCAAACACTCGCAACAAAAGACGTGCTCGCAAGGTGTGCGTGTTGGTTCCGACAGCTCGTCAAAGCAGATAGGGCAGTGGTCCTTGGCATCCGTGTCCACGAGCCAGCCACCGGAAGAGATAACGTGCAGGAGCTCATCTCTGGAAGGTAGGTGCGCCATAGTGCGATGTCTCTTGCAAAAAAAATGGGCGTATGTCGAAGAACGAGAAGAATGTTCATGCACTTGCATAAGAAATCGACCTTTCCAGGTGTTGAGAATTGTGGACTTGTATGGAGGCTGTGTTGAAGACACAGAAAGAGCATGGAACCTACTCGCAGCTTCATGTCTTTGCGTTTGGCAACCGCGCTGCATGTGCGGATTCTCAAATTGTAGGGAAGAGCCTGTCGTGGCAGGATTGAGCAGCATACATGTAGCATCTGATTGATTGTTAGCGTGAAGTCTAATCCGTAGTATCATTCACTCAACTTACAATCACTCTTGAAGGTTCCAGGCAGCTTTCCATCTATCTCAATGCACATCAATCCCTCAGAGATGGCTGTCTGAGCCTTGTTATTATCTTGCAAGTATCAAGCTTTGACGAAGGAAAGTCGCCCAGATACAGCCTGCTCGAATGTCGCGTGAGCAATTGCAAATGCCGGACCAAGCTCCCACCCTCGTGGCGCATCGGACAGATCGGAATGCATTCCAGCAGCCAGCCACTAGTTGTACCACCTGACCACCCAATCATTTCCAACTAACTGCTCGACCCTGCATTTCGGATGACACTCTGTACCTGGGGGTGCCTACATCATTCATGCGGTCTTTGAGTAGTTGTGCGACGTCGGGAGGCCAGTGGAAAGATGGTGCATGGCCAAGACGGGAGAGTCGAGATTTCATGCATGCGGACATGGGGTAGTTGTGTGACCGGGAGGGCCAATTGAAGAAGAAGCTGGTCTGGTGGCTTTGCGAGACGCTCCTGTATCCAGATACCCGCTTTCATTTCGCCGTCTTCTCAGCCTTCGGGCTCGGCAGCCCCTTCATAATCTCATCGACCGGATACTGCTCCTCCAACGCCTTCTCTCCATCCTCACTCCACTCCCTCGGCAACACCGCAAACACCAGATAACTCGTATGAGTCTTCACCTCCGGTTCCGTGCGATGCACCAATCTTCCCTCCTTGTACAACTTCCTCTCCCCCGCCTCCCTCTTGATCTGCTCCAATCTCTCAGCCTTACTCAAATTCTTCCTCTCCTGCGCCACATCAGTCCTGTTCTTCTCATTAGTACCACTCTTATGATTATGATGGAAATTTTGAAGTTTGGTTTCGACCTCCCTTAACCTGCCTATCGCCTCTTCGACGCTGGCTGCTGTGGCATTGACGCCGCGGAGGCCTTCCTCCTTAAGGCCGACGCGTTCTCGACGGACGTCAATGCGTTTGTGCTGGACTTCGACCATGTCGGTGTCGGCCCAGCCGGCTTTGCGCAGCGCGGAGACTGTGGCGATGACTTGTTCTATGCAGGGAGAGAAGGTGCAGAGGTGAACGGGGAGATCTGGGTTGAGAGGCGAGTTGGGTTGTGTGCGGGTGAGATGTTTGAGGGCTATCCATGGAGCGGGGAGATCCAGGAAGATGGCGTTGGTACTGGGGGATGAGCCGTCTGCAAGGAGGAAGCCATCATTGCAAACGTCCCTGTGTGTTAGCTGTACAATACCATTCAGACCGTGATCAGATATCTCCTCGCGGAGAGTCTGTACTCGCGGCTCGTGGTACTCGTAGCTGCACACTTTGCCATGCTCCCGACGCTTCGAAGCCGGTTCCTGATCACCATCGGGTGGATAGCCATTGAAGATTGCTCGGGCCGCCGCATGGGTGAAGCTACCACTGCCGGCTCCTGCTTCGATGAGAGTGTCGCCGGGCCGGACGCGGAGTCGTTGCAGGATGTAGCTGTAGTCCGGAGTGTACACTACCTGCGTGCGGTGGTCAAGGGAAGAAGTCCAGGACTCAGGTGTAGGCTGGAGGACATGAATGAAGCCTGAGCCAGCTTCAATAGGCGCTTTCACAGCCTGATCCACATCCCCATTCACAGCTTTCGTCTCTTGCTTCCGCTTCTTGGTCGGCGACTCCTCTGCTGGTGCTTGGTCCTCGGACAGCCGCTTCTTGCCTTTTGTGCCAGTCTCTTCCCCATTTGGTGCGTTTGCTGGCACTGGCTCATCTTGCTTCGCCTTCTTACCCTTTCTGCCCCGACTGCCGGTATCAACCTTGCTCGCTCTCACCTGGATGCCCCACTCCGAGCCGATGATGGTCCTGTGAGGGAAACTGCCGAAGCGCGTGTTCGTGACTGCCCCTTCAGCGTAGCCATCGTCTGCAGTGGATGAGAGCTTGACGGGTAGCAGACTGTCGCGCTTCAGATGGAGAATAGCAAGAGAGTTTTCCTCTGCTGTCCGGGGCGGGTGGAAGAAGGGCGACGGTCGTGCCATGCTGAATGTTGTGCTGCAGCTCTTGTGAAGGCGACTTCCAGATTTCTTTCATCGCGATCGGAGCTCGCTTATCGATAGTTCGTCTCCACGTGGGCGCTCGGACGGCCCAGTGGTCATTGCTCGCTATAAGGCTTTGTGGGCGCATCGGTTGAGTGTCACATTTCGACCGCTGTCTTGACACCAACTTTCACACGACAGAAGCCTTGGAACAGTCGAGCGCGCGCATCACAGTGTGAGTGAGGTGAGATGATTATCACATGCTCGCGCAACGCGACAGGGCATTGGAAAGCATGCTCAGGGCAAGGATCAGCTTCTCCCCGCGGGCAGGAACAATGGTGGCGGGGTGAGACGCTTTCAATGCTGGCTCGAGTGAGGCGCTACCACAGAGCCGCATACCTCAACGACGGCACCTGCACGTCGGCAGCAAGCGCAGTGCCTTCGTAGCTGCAGCTTCTTCCAGCTCTTCCGCTGTTCCTGCTTTGCCATTGACCACTGACGAGCATTGACGAACTCGCCAGAGGGAAGCGTCGGCTTAGGCGGTAAACAGATCGTCCTCCTCCACCTTCTCTTTCATCTTTTGTTGCACTCTATACTTCCTCTCCCACAGACATCGACAGCATCACCACCTCTTCCATACAGCACCATTGTCTCTCCGCCGTCTCCCCATTGCTCCGCCAGCAAGCCGCAAGCTTTACGAGGCGTCTAATTGGCATTCTCATTCCTTGTTCATCACGGCATTGTACGACCTTACGAGTCTCACGACTGCATCTACTGTCAATAGCATCACGACCAGAACACGGCCTCAGATACACGTACATACCCGACGCAAACATTCTCTCCACGCGAGAATTCACCTCCTACCTGACAACTCCTACAATCCGTCCAGACCCAGTCTGACGAGCGCAACTCTCTTGTAACCGCCCAAGAGACAGGCGAGCAACATGTCTCCCCAACAGATCTCCAACCACACAGTCCACCTGCTCCCACTCAAGGACGATGGCTCTCCCGACCTTCCCGGCACTCCTGCCTACATCTACCTCCCACCACCCACGAAACCCGCTTACAGCGTACGCTTCCAGATTGAAGGGACCAGCTCCATCTGCAGGGAAGGAAGCCTCTGGGTGAACATTCCACCCAAGGGCGAGCATTTCAACCGCAAGAGCTTCCACGAGTTCAAGTAAGTAGCCAATTATTCTAACCCCCAGCTCGTGCTGACTGTGGAATACCAGGCTCGAGCCCAGTTTTCACAAGCTCATCAACATCGATGTACCTATCCACTCCGCGGGCGCCTTCGAGTTCTACTGCACATACACGCCTCTCCCACCTTTTAGCACGAGCAAGGTTGAGACTCCAAAGCCCACGCGAACAGATACCCACTACATCGATGTCTCGCCCAGCCTTCACGTCGACAATGCGCCTCTCCCACTCGACGCCATCTCCATCATCTCAGTACTGTCCAAGTTCATGGGCAAGTACCCGAGCGATTTCGACCGCCATCTGCGAGGTATCAGCGAAAGAGGATACAACATGGTACATTTCACTCCCTTGATGGAGCGCGGAGAGAGCAATTCGCCATACTCGATCTACGATCAGCACGGATTTGACAAGCACGTCTTTCCAAACGGCGAGAAGGACATTGCGGAGCTTGTCGCGAAGATGGAACAGGACTACGGCCTTCTTAGTCTGACGGACGTTGTCTGGAACCATACCGCGAACAACAGCAAGTGGCTGGAAGAGCATCCAGACGCGGGCTACAACATCAACACGGCACCACATCTCCGACCTGCCTACGAGCTGGACAGTGCCTTTTTGCAGTACTCGTCTCGTCTGCAGTCACTCGGTCTGCCAACTCATCTTACATCCACAGATGATCTTCTTAGGATCATGGATGGAGCAAAGATCCACGTCATTGGCGCAATCAAGCTATGGGAATTCTACGTTTGCGATGCCGAGAAGGACTCCACGGCCACTGTTCAGGCATGGATGGACGGCAAAATTGACACAACGCTCAATGCGCCGGAAGACATTACACACTGGTCATTGAAGGACAAGGCCGAGTGGATTCGTGAGCACTGTTGTCCTGGCAAGGATCGCATGGGTGAGCGATACCGCCGACATGTTGTGCCGGAGAAGGGTGCTGCTTTGCTGCAGGCACTGTTCGGAAAGTACAATACCCAGATGAATGCTTCCACCGACGAACGCGCCGCGTACGGCACCATGCATCGCTTCCTGAACGAAGTCAACATGGACTGGTACAAGGAGTACGACGCTGATGTCGCTGCTATCCTGGAACAGGTCTACAACCGCGCCAAGTACGTGCGACTTGACGACAATGGCCCCAAGACCGGCGACATCACCATTCAGAATCCACTCATCGAGTCATACTTCACACGTCTACCATTGAACGAGACTACATCCAAGCACGATCCCGACTCACTAGCCTTGGCCAACAACGGCTGGGTCTGGGCTGCAGATGTCATGCGTGACAATGCTGGGTCCAAGTCCAAAGTCTACCTTCGACGAGAGTTGATCGTCTGGGGGGACTGCGTCAAGCTGCGGTATGGATCCGGTCCACAGGACAGCCCGTTCCTGTGGAAGTTCATGACCGAGTACACACAACTCATGGCCAAGCATTTCCATGGTTTCCGCATCGACAACTGCCACTCGACCCCACTTCATGTTGCATCTGCCATGTTGGACGCCGCTCGTCAAGTACAGCCAAACCTTGTTATTGCCGCGGAGCTGTTCAGTGGTGACGAGCGCATGGACTTCCTCTACTGTCAAAAGCTCGGCATCAGCTTCTTGATCCGAGAAGCGATGCAGGTCTGGTCTACGGCCGAGATGAGCCGACTTGTACACATCAACTGCGGCCGACCTATTGGCTCGTTCGAGGTTGATGACATCTCTGCTGTTGACAAGCCACCGACTGCGAACGGCAATGTGACTAATGGCAGTGTGCCGCAAGGGCGGGAGATCATCCACAAGATCATTCCATCCAAGATCCATGCTCTGCTCATGGACTGCACCCACGACAACGAGACTCCTGTGCAGAGGCGTGATGGTCGCGACACTCTTCCAAACTCTGCGCTTGTTGCCATGTGCGCGTCAGCATCCGGCTCCGTCTTTGGCATGGATGAGTTGTACCCGCAGCTCATCGAGCTTGTCCACGAGAAGCGTCTCTACACCTCGCCGTACAGCAATCTCGAACAGGGCAAAACTTTGCGAATCGGACCAACTGAGGGTACTGGTGGTGTAAAGCGCTTGATGAACCAACTGCACACAATCATGGGCAAGGATGGCTACGATGAGTGCTTTGTCCATCACGATGGCGAGTACATCACCGTGCACCGCGTCCATCCCAAGTCACGTAAAGGCTACTATCTCATCGCACACACTGCTTTCCCCGGCTACGGCGGTGGCAACGCAGGTTTCCCAAGCCAACATCTTACCGGAACCAAAGCGAAGCTTCTCGGTGCGTGGAAGCTCGAGTGTGACCAGAGCTGGGAGGCGAAGCAAGCCGCGATCAACGACAAAGTCTTGCGTGGTATTCCCAGCAAGACGAAAGATTTGCACGGCGTGAACGTTGAGTCTCGAGGCGATGATACTGTCATCAGCGTTCCCAGTGACTTCCCACCCGGATCGATTGCCGTCTTCGAGACCTGGATTCCTGGCGCTGAGCACAGTGAGGGTCTTGACAAGTACTTGACCTCTGGAGCTGCCGAGGCCTTCAAGAACTGCAGTCTGACCGACATCAACGCTATCATGTACCGCGCTGACTCTGAAGAGCGTACTATGTCCAATGGAGCTGACGGCGTATACGCGGTTCCAGGTGTCGGCAACCTTGTCTACTGTGGTCTCCAAGGCTGGTGGTCTGTTCTCCGGGACGTTGTCGACCACAATGACCTTGGACATCCAATCTGCAACCACCTCCGCGAAGGCCAGTGGGCACTCGACTACATTGTCAACCGTCTTGACAAGCTCGCGCAGCGCAAGGATGGAATCTATAGAGGCGTTACTCCCGTCTCTGAATGGCTCAGATCCCGGTTTGATGCCATTCGCAACGTGCCAAGCTTCCTACTTCCGCGCTGCTTCGCAATCGTTGTCCACACAGGCAAGAAAGCCGCTCACGAGCGTGCCATCTCCCAGATGCATCCGAACATCCAGCAAGGCCAGCGCTTCTTGAAGTCGCTTGCCATGGTCTCCTGCCAAGTCCAAGGTTATATGGACAACGCCAAGCTCTGGCCCGACAAGCTTGACCCTTCGCTCGCCGCTGGTCTTCCTCACTTCGCTCAAGACTGGGCGCGTTGTTGGGGGCGTGACACCATGATTGCCATGCGTGGTCTTTTGACGTGTACTAGCCGTTACGATGAAGCCAAAGAGCATTTGCGCTGCTTTGGTAGCTTGATCAAGCACGGCATGATTCCCAATCTCCTCAATTCCGGCGCTCTTCCACGCTACAACAGCAGAGACTCGGTCTGGTTCTATCTTCAGAACATCCAAGACTATATTTCGATGGCTCCCGAGGGCGACTCTATCCTCAAGGAGACTGTGAGACGCCGGTTCCTGCCAAACGATGATACTTGGTTCCCTTGGGACGACTCGCGAGCCTACTCGGTGCACAGCAGCTTCGAGGACATCATCCAAGAAGTCTTGCAGCGCCATGCCACTGGCTTGCACTTCCGTGAGCATAACGCAGGTCCTTCTCTCGACAGTCAGATGAAGTCCGAAGGCTTCAACATCGACATTGAGGTTGATTGGAACAGTGGCATCATCTACGGTGGCAACGAATGGAATTGCGGTACCTGGATGGACAAGATGGGTGATTCGACAAAGGCCGGCAACAAGGGTCATCCAGGAACTTCTCGTGACGGTGCGCCAGTGGAGATAACCGGTCTACTGTACAGCGCCTTGCATTGGGTCGATGGTCTCCAAAAGGCTGGCAAGTTCAAGTATGACGGCGTCACGACTTCTCAAGGCAAGCACATCAGCTACGGCGAATGGGCGGCCAAGATTCAGAAGTCCTTCGAGCACCACTACTACATTCCCACAGACTACGAGAAGTTCGGCGAGTACGACATCAACCCGAGAATCGTCAACCGCAAGGGCATCTACAAGGACGTCCACCGCGGAGTCAAGGAGTACAGAGATTACCAGCTGCGCCCCAACTTTCCTATTGCGATGGTTGTGGCACCGGAGCTGTTCGATCCCGCCCACGCTCTGGGCGCCCTCGAGCTTGCCGACAAGTACCTCCGTGGCCCGACTGGTATGGCAACGCTGGATCCGAGCGACATGGAGTACCATCCGGATTACATCAATAGCGATGACAGCGACAACTACCAGACTGCCCACGGCAGAAACTACCACTCTGGACCGGAATGGCTGTGGCCGACTGGTTTCTTCCTCCGTGCCTTGCTCAAGTTTGACTTGAAGAGAAGGAAGACGCAGGCCGAACGTGTGGAGGCCTTTCAGCAGGTCACCCAGCGTCTGAAGGGCTGCAAAGAGATGATTCACAACTCGCCATGGAGAGGTCTCACTGAGCTTACCAATCGCAATGGGTCTTTCTGTGGTGATTCGTGTCCGACTCAGGCGTGGTCTGCAGGGTGCATAATAGACCTGTACGATGATGCGAGCAAGCTGGATCCTCTCGACGCTTGAATTGGATCAAGCGAAAGGGATTTGTACTGATGACTGGTGGCGATCTTTGTAAGGCGGAGGTTGATGGGGTTGAAGTGTAGGAGGAAGATGTTGTGTCCGGCTCTGATGGATGGTCCTGAGAGGAGGAAAGAGACAAAACGAGGAGGGGAAGGTGACCTGTGTGTGTGTTGTGTTGATATTGTAGATACCCTTACCTTACCTGAAAGTTAGAACGTTCGACCTCATGCTACTGTGCTCACTCACTCTCCTTTGCACATGGGCACAGCTTCTCTTACGCGGGTACAGTCACTTGGAAACATGATGTGTGTTGCAGCTTTTCATTCGCTTTCTATCTACCGCCAGCTTCTCTCCTTCATGATATCATCACGGCTCTTGCAGGTGTAGGATCCTGTCCCAACCCTCCCAAAGCCGCGATCATCTTCATCATTCCTGCTCTGATTTCCAGCGTTTCCGTTACGCTGGCGCATTCTGTCCCGCCTGCCAGATTGGTCGAAGCTTGAATAGCTTGACCCTGTTCCGGCGCTTCCGTCATCCTCGAGCCATGTGTTCTTGCTGGCGACTTCTCGTCCGGCGTTCGTCAGACCAAGTGTGGCGTTCTCGCTCGAGTTGTGTGTGGTGGTGTTGTTCTCGGCCATGCTGACTGCGCTATCTTTGCGCAAGTTGGTGTTCATCGCCGTGGTTTGTTGTGTCTTTTTCGAAAGCCAGCTATCCATTGTGTCGATTTCGGGCTTTGTGGATTTGTTGAAGCCGTATGTGGCGTGTTTGGTGAGGTGAAATGCGCTCTTGTCCTCTGCTGAGGACCTATTGAATGGTGGGCGATAGGCCTTCGGCTTGTTCTCGACGTTGTCTGCGGCGTTGTCACTGAGCGAATGGGTGCTTGGTGGCGTGGCTTCTTGTGTTTCTTCTGAGAACGAGGTGTTCTCCTGCCGCTCGTCTTCTTGTGGGTTGTGAGGCTGATCGGATAAGTTCTTCTTCTTGAGCCACCGGTGACGAGGCCATTTATCTCTCCCTGTAACGATGGCGGCATTTTGCGAGTCAAGAGTCGGATCGGGTGCTGGAATTGTCTGGCGTCTCTGATCCATCATTTCTTGCACAATCTTGAGATTCGCGCCTGGTATCCTTTTGAGAAACTCTGGCAAGCCATGCTCACTTCCGGGTGCCGCGCCTAGAGCTGGCGGTGGAGGTGTACATAGGCTTCTCAGGAACTCGCTGAGCGCTTCCGCGCGTGATTGATTTGATGGAATTGCAGTTTGTGAGGCCGATTGCACAGCCATTGTGTACGGCTCTGCCATGCTCTCCGGCAGTGATGTTCGACAAGGGTTTGCCAGCAGCTCGAGGTGATGAGATCTCGCTTCCAGATTGGACGATAGCGTGAGCGACGTGAGCTGCTTGCTCGTCTGCTCTGTTCGGTCCGTGGACTGGATGAGGGCCATGGTTTGGAGGCGCTCATCGTGCTCCCAGTGTGTCAATGCATCGTCTGACCACAAAAGTGCGTCGTCTTTGAATGCTGCCGCGAGACCATTTGCATCCGCTGTTGCTCTCAGAGGCTCGCGTGTCAATCGAAGAGGGTTCTCCTCAAACAGTGGTATGTCACCGCAAGGACTGAACTCCGAGAATCTCTGCACGGCTCGTCGCGGCTCCGCTGAGGCTCCATCATCAGCCTTGACGAAAGAGTGCAGCACACTCGCAACGAAATGGCGGTCGTCGTTGATCAAGACTTGCTGGAAGATGAGGTTGAGTGTGATCACGTCGCCACCGACGTACGCCATGCCCTCGTCATCTTCTTGCAGATTGGGCGACCCAAGGCTCTGGTAGAACTCGAATTTGGTGAAGCGTGTGCTGTTGCTACGAGTCTTCATCCACTCTAAGATCGGAAAGAGTCGATCGTTCTGTAGCATGCACTTGAGCAAGTTCCCGAAGCTGAAGCGATATCTCGGTTCGTTCCATCTGGTCTTTGGAATATCAAGCCCATGCTGACGACAGATATGCGATAGCACGGCTGCAAGGTCGACATTGTCGAGAGGGCAAGGGCAGGACATGCCTCTTCCGCAGACACCTGGCTCATGGAAGTCGCATTCAGCCTTGCGGTCGCGAGGGAACTCCAGATCGCTTGGACGGCTTCCGCTGAGATGCTCAGAGGGCACGCGGAATTTGGGCACCACTTTCTCGTATTCAAAGCCGCCATACCTGAGCTCCACTGCCAAAGTGAATGGTTGACGCGGTGTGCCTTGGCAGATCTGAGCGACTGTGTTGCTTATCACGGGAATGTCGTGCTTGTAATTCCACCAGATCTTGACATGATCCGGGTTGAAGACGGTTCTCCGGAAGAGCTCCTGCAAGGCTGGTGCGGTGTGCTCATTAGCCTTCATCAACATCTGGTAGATGCTGAAATTTAGGCAAAGGTGCTTGTCAACGCAGATGCTTAGCACCGATACCAGCTCCTCGACTTCGCCACTTGCGATAAGCTTCCTGATCTCGTTGGCTGTCTTGCCGCGCACCAGGCCCTCTGAGACTGTGATGAACTCCGCGTCCATGCTGTAATGAGGACGCGTTGAGCCAGGAGTGCATGCTTGACCGACTCGAACAGGAATTCTCTGGTTCGGTGCGATCTTCAATGCCGCCTCCAAGAGATCAAGCGCCCTCGACACCTCGCGCGGGTCTTCTATCACAACCGTGAAAGTATCGAGCCGACTGAGTGTGTTTGGAAGTTTCAGATCGGAGACGTTCGATCCGTGTCTGCCTTGATTGTAGCAGGTGACAGACGCAGTGCCGATTTTGTCCCGTCGGTGAGCGAGGCTGAAGCGATTGACTGGTATTTTGTCATACGCCAGTAGAAATTCAACCAGCTGCTTCCCCGACTGATCTGGGAGCATCGCAGAGTACTCTGACTTCATCGTCTTCTTCCTCGACAGCTGCCTCTCCAGTACCGCGCAGGCTCGCCCATTCTCGCTTACAGTCACTTTCGGTGACCCATCCGCGATAGTCTCTGGCGTGAAGACCTCGATGCGTATCTCGAGCGCGCGCGCGATCACCGCCAGGAGGCTTCTGTGCCTGTTCAGATCCGGACAGAAGAGATACGCCAGTAAGTCCAGCTCTCTTGTCTTTTGGAAGACGCCTGCTTCTTGCTTGTAGAAGTCATATCCAGGGTGGCTTTTGTCACTGTGCGCTCTAATGGCGAAGTCAACAATCGCATCACGGATCTTCCACCAGCCGCTCGGGTCTCCAGTGAGATGTATTGAAAGCGCGCGGTAGAGCGAGCATCCTGGGTCGTCATGGTCTTGGGTGCGCCGCAACTCGCCAGACTCGAGGTGGACGTATTGACGCTCCATGGTAATCGCGCCGCCATCGACAGTGTAGGCGCTCTGTCGCCGATTCTCAAGTCGTGGTCGTCAAGTCTACCGAGTTGCTGCTCTGTCAAGTGGTTCGTTGCGTTGTTGATAGCCAGGGCCAGCGGCGGGCGCGCTTGAAGATGGGTTTTGCAAGTTGGCGGAGTCGCGGACATGCAGATGTCAGAAAAGAAACAATCCGTTTGTGTTGGAGTGTCGCGCTCGCCGTCGCGTTGTGTCATGTGTTGCGTTGTCATGGGCTTCACGTCGAAGCCGAAGGTAAATCCGCCTTCACTAATCGAATAGAACATTCTGGCCCGCTTGATGTGAAAGTTGAGTATAGACGGGTGTAGGTGTTGTGGTGTTGTGTATAGGTGTGTGAAAGTTAGAGAAGTGTGGAACGGCCATGTACGGGGTAAGAGGTTGGGCTTTTCGTCAACAAAGAAACTGCTTGCTGGACTCAGGGGCTAAGACAAACGGCATTGTATACACCAAGCCAGCCAGGTGAGTAAAATTTGGAGTCTCTGGTATCAGCATTTCTACAAAAGTTCATGATCAGAACGTTACCGAATCACTCTGCTCCCGCACCTTGTCGATGACCTCCTTCAGCTTCTCGTCGTTCTCCGCGCCAACCATCACGTCTCCAAAGCTGCGGCCAGCGCTTCTCTCTTCGTACCACGAAACAATAACGAATGCGCCGCTGTCGAACTGCTCCTTCCACATATCAATGAACTCTTCTCTGTTCTCCTTTACGGTGATTGAGAATGAGCTTGCAGCATTCAGGCCGCGACTCGTAAAGTGCGTCCGCATCAGCGGGAGGCATAAAGATCCGGTCGTTCGAACATTGAGATCCACGATCAATAATTCTCCAGCCTTGGTCTCGAGTACGTCTGCGCCGATGGGACCGATGTAGTCGTGTTCGTTTAACCAAGAAGCGATCTGCTCCATCAGCGGTGACAGCTTGTCCTTGAGCGCGTCCTGCTGTGAATATGAAACGCTGCTTCCGATCCAAGCCGAGCTTGATCGATCAATCATTTGTTCTGAAGCAGCAAGGAAGATGGGTTTGCCCGAGGCTGTGGCGAAGAATGTGAGGCCGACGTCCGACACAGGGTCCTGGATCATGTCCATAAGTAGGACTGAGCCGAGCTTGAGGTGTTCGTTCGAGACGGTGATGAAGGAGAGCAGCTTGCGTGTTAGACCTTTCGTCTGGAGGTCGTGCACAAGCTGATTCCTCTCAGATTCGGACGTAATGACATATGTTCCCGAGCCTGCGAACGCCTGGTTGCCCTTTACAACGAAAGGGAGCACTCTGGCCTTGATGGCGGATGTGATGGTTTCAGTCTGCTCAGTCAGCCATTCGTCCCAGCTAGAGGTGTAGTCGGAATCGAAAGGCGATTTGCCATCGTTCAGTCCCACACCAGGCGTACACCACGCACTTTCGTCTTCGTACTCTGTGATTTCGATGATTGACGACTTGGGCGTAGGCAGACCAGACAATGCGAGTGCCTCTTTCGAATTCAGGAAGAAATGCTTGTCGTCGTCGACAACAGACTCCAGCTCGCAATCATGGCCCTCTGTTGCGTCTGCCACACCATCTACTATCACTTTCGACGTGATGTGGCTGAAGCCGTGCCTCTCTGCAACACGATGGATCTCCGCAGGTCCACTCGTGAAGATAGTCTCAGGCTGCTGGTCTGGCTCAAGCACGCTCAACGTCCGAGCTACCTCCATCTTGTCATGGGACGTTTGCTCGTCTGATCTCCCAGTGTGAAAGAAGATTACCGGCGTCTTGCCTGATATGAAAGCATCCCGCTGCGATACAAGGGATAGCATCTTCACCGCAAGCGACCGTTTCGCGTCTTCAGCCATTTCGTCGGACGCTGGGTCGTTGAAAGCTCCATCCTGATAGACGTATTTGAAGTTTCGCGGAAAGTCTGCAGTCAAGTCAAGCGCTGAAGTGACACCGCAGTAGAGGTGTGCGATGCGTTTATCTGCATGTTCCGAGCCCGCTTCTTTGTAGAGATCATGTAGCGTCGTATCCAGTCTCACAGAAGGGAGATTCGGCATAGTGGTACCTGACTGAGATGTTGAACTGGTCAGGGTTGGAAGCGTTTCCAGGACGTAGCATCTCTTAGCCTAAGTGGATGCAAGGTGCGGTCTTGGTCGGTGTCCAGCTTGGCCTGCCTATTTAAGACGTATGCGTCATACGACCGTCCGTATTTTAGACTACTTTTCGGTTCAATAGACTCCCCGCATGCTTGTGGCGTGCTGCAATGGTCTATTCCGGTCAAGAGCTCGCATAAGTGAACCGTCTGCGAGTGGGTGGAGAAAAACGGCAATGGCTGAACCCCACGTTCAGCCTCTACTCGACACTTTCGGGGCCCTCAATCTATCCACCAACACGCGGACGCATGCTCGCACCTGCGGGTGTGTTTCTGCATCCTGATCAATCTTGGACTTCAGCGCGCAAAGTTTGTTAGGAAAAGGCGCAGAAATGTAGCCAGTGGTCATCGTTACGTCTCGGTTCCTGCGCTTTAAGTCTTCAATGTCGAGGTATCTTCGGTTCACAGATCATGTCCAGATCCGAAAAAGGCCGCAAATCGTTCTAGGCCGTACCGGCGACTGGCCTGCTCGCAGTGGGAAAGCGTTTCGCGCTCAGCAAAACTCCTTTGACACCTCTGATTTCTTTCTTGAGCTCATCGACAGCATCGCTTTGACGAGAGTTGGATACGATTTTGCCCAATGTCGGGTCCTCCTCAGTCCAAGAGGTTACACCGGATGTTCCGTAGATGAGCTGGTCGAGATAGTGGCGTAGCTTGTTCATGCTCTCAAGTCGATCCTTGTGAGACTCGCCCGCCTTGGTCGAGCTCTCTGCCATTTCTTCGATGTGCGACTTCATGATCTTCAATCCAGTCGTCGCGTACTCTACAGCATCCTTCTTCTCTGTTTCGCCCGTGACAGAGATCGCGCTGGGTGGAGTCAGCTCGGTCTGTGTTCCCATATCGCGATGGTAGAGCTCGGTTGGATCGCTTGTTTCGCTCTCATCGTCCTCGCCCGCTGTGTCTTGCTGTCCGGCCTTTCCTTCTGGCATCCTGCTCACAGTCTTCGACAGCTTCTCGTTGAACTCATCCACTTTGGACTGACTGTGGTTCAGAAAATCGTGTCTAGCCTCGGACAGATTCTCTACCATTGGTGTGATTATCCACTTGCTGGCACCGTAGAGTATGGCCGCGATGCCACCAGCCGCGTATACTGTGTTCAAGATTCGGCCGGGAGTGATCAGCGGAGGCGGCTTGTGGGCTTCGACGAGAAACTCGGGGTAGGTGATGATTGGAGGAGCTGCCGGTCGCTCTTGCTGCGGTTGTGACGACATGGGTCTTTGGGCCTGCTGTTGCTGCTGCTTGAAGCTATCGAAGTCGCGTGCCTCGAAGTGCTGCGTCTGTGTCTCGGTTTGCGGTGCCTGAGGCGCGGTGGTAGGTGATGTATCGTCTGATGGCACTGATTCCGACTCTTCAATGGCACTCCCATCTTCTCCTCCTGTACTCTGGTCTGCCGCTTCAACAGTCTTCTCTTGTGGCTGGCTGCTGACTGGATCGTCCGCTGCTGATGGCGGTGCCTTGGCGGCTCGCTGCCAGTCGGGGATCTTCGGTTTATTCGACATGGTGGATGTTGCTGGTCCCACCCATCAACTTTCACATGACAGATAATGAGATGGTTCTGGATGGAGTGAAAGTAGTTGGAGGGAGCTCTTTGATGGATCGGCAACTGAACGGGCCTCGGCTGGATCTGGCCCGTGGACAGAACTCAAGATCGGAGGTTTCTTCGGCAAGATGCTCTGGACGCGAAACAGAATCAGATTGAACGATAATATTTTCGCCCAGTGCTACTGAAATCTACGTAGCTACGTACACGTTCAATAGCCCTCGGTGCGTTGAGTGGACATCGATGATTGTAGTGTAGAAAGCACGTCGACCTCTGTCCTGCGATGTCCGTAGGCTTGGCGGCACATGCGCCTGGAGAAGACCCACCCATCTGTTCACTTGCGCTAGAACACCTCCTGCATCTGGGTTGCTCCTTCCATCACTGACTGATATTGTGTAATCATCTCCTTCCATTTCCAGCATTTGTGCATCCGCGATGGATTCCCCAGACAGCAACAAGCGGCTCAAGTCAGCGTCGGGAGCGCCAATCAGCTCGTCGTCGTCCGGCGCAGCAAACTTGCCAGCGTATCAACCGCCTCCTGCAGCGATTGGAGCGCGAACCAGCAGCGGGTACGTCACCTCTTTGTTTGAGAGTTGGAGGGCGTGTAGCAAGCGCGACACGACCAGATCATCCTCGTACACACGGGACAGTAAGCTTCGGGGGCCACGTGCAACAAAGGCGAGGAACGCTGGACGGTGATTGCCTCGTCGCGCAATTACAGCTCACGCCATGCTTGGAAGCTCGCAGATCAGCGGAACAGCCTGCATGTGAAGAGCGAGCGAGCGAAGGCAGGAGCATTCCGCAGCTTCAGCCACACGCCAACTCCCAAATCCATACCTGCTCCATACACCCAACCTGACCATCATCCCTGATATCAATTCCGATATACCCTCCACCTTCACCATGCCTCCGGCACGCCGATCAGCGCGAACGGCCTCCACCACCGCCGCGCGAGAATCGGCTCAACCATACACACGAGCTAACTCACGAACCAGTCCCGGCGCTTCTCGACCATCAGCGTCCATAGCCCGACCTGCAAATGGCAAGACCTCGCTCCGTCTTACAGTAAAGGCACCACCCAGCAAGCTACGCCAAGCCACATCCGGCTCCTCGATACCTCCCAACCCTTACGCAGATACCCCTAGTGAGAGTGATGCCACGCCAGCTCCACCCCGGCGCGGAGCGAGATCGACGCGCAATCCGCGAACAGTCGTTGATCCCGACTCAGATGAGATGGACGAGGACGCAGAAGGGGAGCCTGAGGAGGAAGAGGCCGACCAAGAGCTAGAAGAGCCCAGCGAAGAGGATGCGGAAGGTGAAGACGAGGACGAGGAGATGCAGGACGAGCATCCTCCGCCTCCCGTGATCAAGCAGACTCCTTCGACAACCAAGGGCAAGCCAAACGTAACAGTCACAGCACCTCCAGAAGGGCCGCTTAAATCGGTTGAAGACAAAGAAATGGAAGACGACGATGACGATGAGCTCTCTGAATTGACAGACAATGAGGAGGACGAAGAGGAAGAAGAAGAAGAGGGGGAGGAAGGCGAGGAAGACGCAGAAGGAGAAGAAGTGGACGAGGAGGATGCCGAAGGCAGCGATGAAGAGGATGACGAGAACTCACGGAGCGCAACGCCTGACCTGACCAAACTCACCAAGCGGCAACGAGGCCAGATAGACGAGTTCGGAGTTGACTTGATGGCGCTGTCAAATGAAGCGCAAAAGAAGAAGCACCTCACGGCTGAAGAGCAGTCAACCAGACGCGCAGAAATGGCGCGTCGGAGGAAGAATCTCAGCGAGAAGCGTAATGAAGAGGAGAAGGTCAGTCTGATCTCCAACTTGCAATCTGCATTATACGCTAACTCTCTATACAGATGGACACCATCAACAAGCTTCTCAAGAAGCCTGCACCGAAACGACGTACACGGGCTGAGATGGAAGCAGCTCGAGCAGCTGAGGAGTCTCCTTCAGAAGACGATCCCAATAAGCTTGATCCAACTTACACCCGCTGGTTCCAGTCAAATCGGCCGGAGAAGCAGGCCAGCTGGATTTGTGTCACGCAGGAGTGGCAAGACGCGCCTGTTGGTGAGCTCTTCAATCAGTCCAGTGGAGTGTTTGGGAAGCCCAGCCTTGGACGTCTCGTCGAGGAAATCTCATGAGCGACCTCTCTTGTCGAACATCTATCATCGAGCGAAGCATATATTGCAGATATACAGCATGCACGCCGAGCTTTTGCGCCGTCTTCTGGCTGCATTACGATGCATCATCGTCGTCAAAAGCCAGCCGCCTTATCCCACCGACGTTCACTACCTTTCAGTATTGTCGCAACGCACGCGACCTCATCGAAGTATCTATTGTTGTACACCAGCAGCTGACTCGCCATATTCAACTGCCGGGACGGCGTCTGGCGGATTTTCAGCCCGACCGCATTCGTTTCCAGGAAGCATGCAAGGACGCGCTGCTACGTCAGCACCTAAAAGTCCAACAGCCGCTTTACATCAGCTGGAAGGATTGCTAAAGTGGTAGCTATCGCATGCAAACGTTCCATGGCTTACAGTCGCATACTTACCTCTTACACCTACTGTGCCTCTAGGCCTGACCCATTGACAACATCGCCGTCGCCACCTCCAGAGAATCGCAAATAAAAGCCTCCGGCAACAACAGCTAGATATGCAACCGAAAGATACCTCATGCCAAAATCAAGGAAACCCATATCAGTCACAATACCCAGCGTCCAACGATTACACCAAAAATGTCAAACAGAAAATCGATCCAAATGATGCCCAACATCAAGATACGACGTCTCGACTGTTAGGACTTCCCTCTCCACCGACAAGCAAGACCTCCCGGCAATCCTCTGCTTCAGCTGCGAGCACCTCCCAAATAACACACTCAGACGAGGGATCCAAACCACACAAATCCTTCTCCCAACGCGAACTCGAATCTCTCGTCTCCCAATTCTTTGTCGCCATCAACGCCCGCGACTACTCCACCCTCCAATCCCTCGCCGTTGACCACGTCTCCTCCGACTTTCGCGCGAAGTCCGACCAATTGGAGGCGACATCTTCTTTCCAGGAGTACGTCGCTTTGCAACAGAATTGGTATCAGGAACATCCGGACTGGTCGAATGATATCAAAAGTATCAGTGCGGATGTGAATGAGATGCATGGGAGTGCGAGTGTGTTTATTCTTTATGAGGTTGTTGGGTGGCCGGAGGATGTTAGGAGGCCGATGATTACGGTGCATAAGTGGAAGAAGAGGGCGGGAAAGTGGGTTTGTTTTGAGAGTAATACTGTTAGGGGGGATCCGTTTGAGGGGGCTGCTGCTTCTGCTGCTGGGTGAGTGGGTGAGGATTGGGATGACTTCGGAGTGGCATAGAGTCTGGATGAAATGGGAAATGCCTAGACGTGGCTGCTTTTGAAAGTGTGGTTGATCTCATTTCGAACGGGTATCAAGTCGTATAGATGAAATCCGGCCTGTTCACAGTCAGCACAAACCAGCTCCGAGACATCACCAGCCACGAAAACATACACTCTATCCCCCAAGATACGAACTTCCTCCTCACTCTTCCCCTCAACTAAATAATCCCTCTTCCCCTCCCTCCTCTTCCTATTCTCCCCCTCCAACACAAAATGCGTCACAATACTCCCACCCAACAAAAACACCCCCAAGTACCCCAACGTAACCCCATGCCCCACAAGATACCTCGGCGCATCCCCCGTAGGATAGATATTACTCGCCACTACACCGTTCAAATTCCCCCATCCTATCACGAAACCTAATGTCACACCCCTCTTATACACGCCTTCCACATTATTGGATGCCCACGCGATGGTATTAGGTACGCAGGGATATATTCCCATGGCTCCTAGGAAGATACCCGCGTATTGGACGCTGGAATTGGAGGATCCAATGAGCATAGCGAATCCCGCGAGGGCGAGGAGGGATGTGAAGATATTGCAGTAGCCGCGGAGTTTGGTGCGGTCTGCGTACCAGCCTACGAGGATTGTGACGATTGCGGCGGCGGCGTAGGGGGGTACGCTTAGAAGATTCGCTTCTGTGGAACTATGGCTCAAGCCTAACTGGCGGATGATGGTTGGGATGAAGAGGGAGAATGAATATAAGGGGGAGTCGCAGCCCATGTAGATTATCGCGAAGGCCCAGGTTTTCCAGTCTTTGACGGATTCCCAGAAGTAGGTCATCTTGAAGGTTTCTTTACTGGCTGATGCTTGGGCGTCGGATTTGAGGCGACGATGGACGCGAGCACGGTCGGCGTCGGAGAGGAATTTGGCTTCGTCGGGGAAGTTGTGGACCATCCAGTAGGAGATTATGCCGATTAGGACTGTGGCGAGGCCTTCGAGGATGAAGATCCTGTTGTTGTGTTAGTTTGAGCAGCCTGTAGAAAAAGGTGGTGTGATACCATGCCCAGCCGTGCTTTCCTCCGATGCCTAGGAGGTTTTATTAGGTAGACTTCTAGAGTAGTTATTGTGTTTCGACGCACCATCCATCTGCGCAATCGCAGCCGCAAGTAACCCACCAAATGACCCAGCCAGCGCCGCAGCAGAGAAGAAGATAGCCGCGCGGATACCGAACTCGCTTCTCTTGTACCAACAGCTGAGATAGTAGTTGACTCCAGGAAACAGGCCGGCTTCAGCCATTCCGAGGAAGAAACGAGCAGCTGCAAGTCCGGAGAAGTTGTGCACTAAGCCCATGCAGACCATGCAGATTCCCCAAAGAGTCATGATGATTGGGAGGAAGACGGACGGCCGGAGCCGTTTCAGCAGGATGTTGGTTAGGGGTTCGAAGCCGGCATAAGAGACGAAGAACAAGGAGAGGGCAGCTTGGTACTGGCCGCTGGTCATGTGGAGGTCTTCGAGCAGACCATCGATTTTGGCATTGCCGATATTGGTACGGTCTGTGGGATACTGTCAGATGGGCAAGACATCACATAGATGGGTGACATGTCTTCTCGTACCAAGAAAACTGACGAGGTAGAGAAGAGTGAGCCAAGGTATCAGCTTGAGGTCAAGCTTTCGAAGGAGTTTCTTGTCCTGTACCAAGCACGTTAGCGTCACAGTAAGTTGAACTTGTGTTTGTTCGGACTTACGATCGCGGCCTTTTCTTCCTCGCTCTTACCAGCATCTGGATCTGGAATCTCATCATCCAGCGTATTGCGCAACTTGTCCGTATGTTCAACTCGGCGCTCTTCGTCGGATGGACTGTAGTCCTTCTCTCCGATTTGGACTTTCTCCATGACGAATGCGCTCAAAAGCAGTACGGAAAGAAGAATAGGAAGGGACTTGTATGAGAGTGAAAAAGATGACAGCACCTACTGAAACATATCTCTCAACAACCGCACATGCAGCCTTCCCTCTACAAAGTAAATTGGCACCAGTCGAAGCGAGGCGCTGTCCAGCGCTGTCCATGCTGTGATCGACACAACCACATGGTCATCTACCTGCAGCGGAAAGAAGGCATCTGGCAGTCATTCGGTATATGATTCGTCCGAGCCAGGGATTAGTGATAAGGCGGGAGACGGCAGCGATGTGGACGACGTTGGTGTTTCTCCGCGTGAGAGGTCGATTGTGGAGTGTGGAGTTTGGGAAGCCGGGAGAAGACGTCGGCCAAGCAAATACCAAGCTTCCTTTGCCGAGAGACGAGGTGGCGTTCTATTTGACAGGCTCGTGCTTGATTGCGTGGAGCGATAGATTTGTTGTCGGCCTTTGAGGTGTCTGTATTTTGAGAAGCAAGACGATTGCAAAATGGGAGTATTGTGCAATTCCGTATCCAGAAAATGGAAGCTAATTGTGATGCCTGAGGCAGTAGTCGCAATCGGATTTGAGAATTGAAGCCAAACGCAACATCCCTTCTTACTGTACGCTTGACAAGAAGCACCAACATCTGACAGGAACGCGCCTCCTCCGAAGCACTCTCGCCACTGCTCACTCGGCTCCCCGGCCCTATTTACAATGCCAGAGACGTGATGAGGAGCATCCTAAACTATGTCAGAAGACCCGGGGCTGCGCTTTGTTCGACCCGTTGCTTTGACCTTACTCGGATATCTTGTATCCGATACAAGTTCGATAAACCGCACGATGCTAGAGTGTCCGACGCCAAACGACACAAAGCCATTCGAATGAGGGACAGGTTCTCTGAAGTTACGATAAGAAGACAACCATGCGATCCCTTGGTCAAGTCAGCTTTGCAAGACTCAAAGACGGATCTTTTAGAGTGTCTTCAGTCCAGCATGGACAGGGGCACTGCCAATATCACTACACTTAGAGAGATTCTCTTGCGATACAATCAACACTTGGACACGCTCCCGTGGGCTGACGCTGTGAACGATGTCAAAGCTCGACAACCGGGCTACAAGATGCTGCACTGGCTATGGTCAGAAGATACTGCTCGGCAAGACGAGAGGGCGATTGATTTTTTCTCTGACCCCCCGATACTCTTTCTGTTGAGCAATTTGTACGCCTGGAGGAAAGACAACGCTTCCTATGGAGTTGGTTCGCGGCTGACGCCGGCCCCTTTGACAACATCTCCGAAAAAGACATAAAGTTTAAGTGGAGGGCAAGCCTATTGCGCAACATGGTCTCCAGTGAGCTTTTCATACTTGGGATGAGCGGCTGCACCAAGGCCGATACCGCGGTGGACACCATCTTCAAAGCCATCGAGATCAGAGATGCCAACCATGAACATGCGACGCTGCAACGAATGTCACCGAGACCGGCAATTTACGTTCTCTGCGCACAGATTACTTCGGCATTTTGGCAGGGAACTTCTCTCGAGAAATATGACAGGCTCACACGGTTTGTCGAGCAGTACATAATTCATACCAAGAAATCCAATCATGTCCTGAATACAGCGGCCTTTGATGTCGCCCGGCTCAAGCTCTACCGTCCTAAAGGTCCGGACCCAGACCCAGCAATCCACGTGCTCAGGAAGATTATACATGATGAACCCGAGTCGATTCGCAGCGTCATCGCCAGGAATGCCATGGCCAAAACAGCGCGGCGTACTGCAAATGTGCTCCGTGCGCAGGGTCGGCAACAGGAAGCTATGGAAATACAGAAGCTACATGAGCTGTGGGACAACTTCAAACTTCCTACACATCGCGAGCACGACGAGCAAACGGGCATCATCTCTGAAGCACGCCAATCCCCTACCCGATCGATCCCCTTCTTCACGCCAAAAGCTCCCTGAATGTCCTAAATCCTAGCAGCACGCCCGCTGAAGCTCTTTCTGTGACCGCAACCACTCCATCATAGCAAGATCCAATGGCGAAAGGGACATCGTGCGGCTGACATCTATATCTGCCGCTCTTTTCAGCAGCAGCGCATCAAATAGACTAGAAAGCCGCTGCGTATGGAGGAGTCTATCTTTGAGCACCTGAAATCTCAAACCCAAGTGCTCTGCAATTCCGAGTCTCGCGCTAGAGCTCAAGCTACAGCTACGACTTTCTGGCTCAGTCAGGATCCTGAGCGTGCGATGGAAAAGCTGCCCCTGTGAGAGAGATCCAGTACAGAGGAAAAAAGGTCTAGGGAGCTACTCACCCAATCTGAATGTGGCCTGTGCCGATTCAAATGCCGCAGCCCGTCATATGATAGCTGAATTTGAAGCAATCTGGAGTGCTGTAACTTTTGATGCAATGCGATTCAATTCTTTTTGGCCGCCTATGCACATGCCGAAAGGCGTTTCGTGTCTTCGTGCGAATGTCCTCCCCCTCGATAACCACAATGACCTTGTCGCCCCTTTGAAACGCCAGACTCCATCGCTAATTCGTAACAACCTTCAGAAGTCCCATCGTGCTGAGACTCGCCATCTAGAACCTCTCCTTCATCCTCGCACTCACGTTCCTCAAGTTCCCGTAGACCTTCCCCGGCGGACTTCCCAAAATCAAACTGACAACCGCCTCTCTCGCAACATGGATATTCTTGAACCCACCCAAAATATGCACCTTCTGATCCGCCAACACAATCCTCGTCCTCGACGCATTCTCAATCGCAAATTTCGTCTTGCCATCCTTGCCCGCAATTCGTCCAATCGCACGACTCAAGTGCTCCCCTTCCAAACTCTTCACATCCTTAATCTCAAAACTCTGAATATACAAATCATCCAATCTCAACAACGCAATCGCATCATCAAGATCGAACCCCAGACAGAAAGCTTGTATGAAATCTGCACCTTTTTGAATTGCTCCTGTGTCGGTTGTATGGGAGGATGTGCGGAGCTCAACGGCTTTTTTGGCAATGTTCATTCGCACTTGGAGTTTGAGGTGTTCGACTAAGGGTGGGTAGATTTTGGGCCAGGAGTTTTTGAGGGGCGACATGCGGTGCGGTGGGACGCGGACTTTGCGTTCTTCGGCGCGGTGGGCGGTTTTGGAGGCGGTTTCGGGGGTGAAGAGGGTGGTGGGTTGGTCGACTTCCATGTCGCCTGCTTCGCCTTCTGTGGGCTGTTCGTCTTCTGGGCCTTGGCCGAGCTGGGCTGCTAGGAGGATCTCGTCGTCTTCGGTTGTGCTTTGAGGTGCGTCGTGGAGCGTCTCTTCGACTGCGAGAGGCTCGGGCGCTCTTTGCAGAGCCGTGGGTGCTGGCATGTTGGCGGTGGAGAAGCAGTCGGTCGTGAGGTGTTGGTGTGGTGGTGTGTACGATGGCAAGGTTTCCGTTCGTTCCCCAAGCCTTCTTGTGAGGTTCTTATGTATCTCCTCTTGTGTTATATGGTCGCCTGAGTACGTGGCGTGGCGTATGTAATTGTCGTCGAGTCCCAGGGAAATTTCGAAGTCGTCTCGAACTTTTGGCCGCCAAGGCTCACAAGATCGGTGGCAAGTCGGCCCGTGCTTGAGCTTCCTCTCCGCGTCACGTCTTTGGAGCCTCACGTTTGGAAGCTGCGGACATCGAAACATCATCAACACGACCAACAACATCCACCACAACACACCGCTAGCTCATCTACTCCCACAGATCTCTCCGCCGACCGACTGAGCTCCACCCCAGCGAGATCAACCTCTCCAGGCCCACGATGGCCGCCATGTACAACGCTCCGATCCTCTCAGAGGCGCCCGGTTACTCCTTCGCACAAGCTCCCACAGCTCACTCAGAACCACGCCAACACGCATTCTACCCGTATGTCATATTCGACCGCCCATAGGCCCTACCTCACGCTGACTATTCTCTAGATACACCGACAACGGCGGCTCAACCCTCGGCATCAGCGGCTCTGACTTCACCATTCTCGCAGGCGACACACGCTCGACCTCCGGCTACAACATCAACACACGCTACGCGCCCAAACTCTTCAAAATCGGCGGCGACGGCCCCGAAAACATCGGCTCCAAAATCGTCCTCTCAGTCGTCGGTTTCGCCGCAGATGGAAACGCTCTGAAAGAGCGCCTCGATACGGTGGTCAAGATGTACAAGTACCAGCACGGAAAGGATATCTCCGTACACGCCTGCGCGCAACGCCTCTCACACATCCTGTACGGGAAGCGGTTCTTCCCATTCTACGTCACTGCCATCTTGGGAGGGATTGATGAGGAGGGCAAGGGAGCGCTGTACTCATACGACCCAGTCGGGAGCTACGAGAGGGAGCAGTGTCGAGCAGCAGGAGCCGCGTCATCGCTCATCATGCCGTTCCTGGATAACCAGGTGAACCTGAAGAATCAGTATGATCCGAGCCAGGCGCAGGGATTGACGAAGGAAGCGCTGGTTCCAAAGCCGTTGCCACGGTCGCATGTGGAGGAGCTGGTGAATGATGCGTTTACGAGTGCGGTGGAGAGACATATTGAGGTTGGTGATGGGTTGCAGATGATGATCATCACGAAGGATGGGATTGAGGAGAAGTACCAGCCGCTGAAGAGGGATTAAGCGGAGCTAAAGACGAGACAGAGGTGAAGAGTGAGCAGATGAGGAGACAAGTGTACTATATCCTGCTTTTGACTGCTGCATGATACGCAGTTAGGAAACCCGCTCCACCTTACCGGCGCTGTGTATAGCATGGCGAGCGGAGTCTGGCTAGGTGACAAAGCAATGCAATCCATGGGAATATGCCCCGAGAACCTCCCTTTCCAAACTGATTCAAACGCAGTGTCCAAGCCAATGCCAATTTCTCACCACGTCCGATCCCAGTCGACCTCCATCAGAAAGCCCCTCAAGATAACCCTTGGCCGCGAAGGCGAGATGTACAAGTACGCCTCAGGCGGAGAATGCTCTTTGAGAGTAAAACAAGGCAACAGCCACATCGCATGGTCTCCATTTGGTCCTGCTCTCAATTTCACCATTTCTGCCAGAAGACCATCGACCATTTTGTTCGCCTCTAGCACCTTCAGAAGGCTTGCGAGTTCCTCGGTGTCGTTCAGTGCCAGCGTCATTGACAGTGAGGTTCCCGGTAGTGCGGGTGCATGCACACATGTCCTTCTCTCACGACAGATTGCATGTCTTGGGTTGCTGGGCAAGAGGGACCAGTCTCCGACCGAGGTGTCAGAGGGTTGGCGGGTTGATGTTGGGAGGTACTTTTGTAGGGCTTTGGTGAAGGATCGGATTTCCTTGAGTGTGCATGCCATGTGTCCCTTGAATCCGTCCACTCCAACTTCGCGGTAGAATTCGGGTGTCGCCTCATTGTAGATCTGCCTGTTGGCGGAGCAGAGGCTGAGCAAGCTGGACGCGAAGGGTCGGAGGGAGCAGGCGCTCTTGTAGGATATGTGCTTGTCGTTCGAAGAGTGAGATAGGTGGAGCGTGCAGCATATGACGCTGTTGTGGTCTTTGCTTGAGAAGCAGAAGGAGTAGATGCGTAGACGGAGTTCGGTCGGTATGCCGAGGAAGGAAGCTCGTTTTGGTATGTTGGGTTGTTGTTGTTCCATGCTGGGTGGGTATGCTTGGTTGAGCTATTGTTCTGATGTTGTTGCTGGTCGACGTCGAGTGTCCTTAATGAAGATGATGGAGAGACGGTCAAGGCGACACGACCGCCTGCCGTTTTCGGAGCAAACAACCTGAGACAGGCAGCAGCTGCCTTGAGCACCTGAAAGATGATGAAGAGAAGCGTCTGAGAAGGTACTTGCCTCGTGACCAAGATGTTCCTACCTGATCGGTCATGATTGATAGCATCACGAGCTCGCCAGCGCATTCATGACTGTGGCGAAGTTCGGTGCCCAGTAGAACATAGCTTTTCCATCGTCCAAGCTTTTGAGTGTGTTAAGCGGCGGAGGCACATATTTCAGCGGCTTGAAGGTCTCTTGGCTGGCCTTCTGATACTCTGGCTCTGCGACATCGCAAAGCCAAACGCCTAGATCAGCTTCCACAAGCGCATCGAAGTCTGTTGAGGAGTCTCCGACATAAACGACAAAGCTGTCACTGCCATATGCCGCCTTCGTCTCCCTCAGGTATTGCAACTTGTCATCACTGGTGCGGATGTCCGTATACAGAGGGCGAATCACTCGACCAGAGCTTCCTTCCGGTGATGCCAAGCCCTCGATCTCGTTTGCGAACATTCGCATGTCGTTGATATATTTGCAGAGCAAGTCTTTCTGACAATGGTTGGACTGTTCGGCTGCTTGATACAACGCCTGCCGCATGGCCATCTCGCTCCAGTTGACGCTTAATATGTCAATGCCGCTGCCGTTGGTTGTGCCATCTTTAGAATTGTACGAAGATAGGAACAAATCGAACAGCTCGGTCCATCCAGGACGCAGGTCTAAATCTCCATTACTGAGCGACTTGCTCACTTGAAGCCTGACATCTTCAAAAGAGACTCCTCTGAAGAACCTTGAATCTTGCACTCGCTGAGCGCTCTTCTGCTCAACCCATTTGCGAGCTGCGAGCCAGGCACTGTATTCAGCGGAGTCGTAATTCTTCCAGGGATATGAGGTTTCCTTGTAGGTCCGATAATCTTTCATGTAGGCATCTACTATCTCCTGCCAGGACATCTTGGGCTGCTTGGCAAGGCCACCAAGCAATGCCATCGTGTCCTTGACTGTGAGCGTGCCATCGTAGTCCAAGACCAGACGTGTTGGCCTACGGAGCTTTGGACCAGACATCTCGTGGAAAGTGTGCGCGAGAGATGTAAGTGAGATCTGGCCCGTCCCGAACGTAGATTGACTTCTGAGGTACCTCGATCCAGAGCGTAGAAGAGATGAACACCTCATCGGCGTCTTGAGATCATTGAACTTCCTGACAGGCCTCGGTCTCCTGCTCCAGTTATGGTAGCCTATTCTGGCAAGTGGCAATGCATTCACAATCAATAACAACGGATCCAGATGTTTAGGACAGAAGTGACCACATCATTTCACGTGCGTAGACTTTCACATGGTAAAGATTCATCCCCAGGCCCGAGGTCGCTGACAGGGGCCATCGTGCCGTGAATTGTTCCCGATGTGTATTTCCTATCCCGACGTGCCGAAGTGTGCGCGGCATGCGGCAATGTCAGCTTCTTTTCATTGATTGGCCAGCCACTCGGCTCAATCCTAACCGGCACAAAGTGACGCCCTCGACCTCTCTTCCAACGACTCTCTTTGCCTCCAATTCACACACAACTCTCCACTCAAACAACACCACCACAATGGCCCTCAGATTGGCGACACGGCGCTTTGCGCCTCAGGTCTTCCGTCGTGGCATGGCCACCACCATCGAGCACACCAAAGAGCCCGTTTCCGCCGTAGCCGAGGCGACGTCTGCATCGCGACCACCAGAGCCTGCCTCCAAGAGTATACCTGTGGGAGAGTCGAAGCTGGATGAGTCGGCACGAATCAAGACTTTCCAAGTTTACAGATGGAATCCAGACGAGCCTTCGAGCAAGCCGAAGATGCAAAAGTACACGCTCGACTTGAACAAGACCGGGCCAATGATGCTGGACGCGCTTATTAGGATCAAGAACGAGGTGGACCCAACTCTCACTTTCCGGAGAAGCTGCAGAGAGGGAATCTGTGGAAGCTGTGCGATGAACATCGATGGTGTGAACACATTGGCATGTCTTTGTAGGTGGATAGTATGCCAAGTTGAGTTGGAGCGCGAGGCTAACGTGGTCTAGGCCGAATTCCCACAGACACGAACGCAGAGTCAAGGATATACCCATTGCCACACACATATGTCGTGAAGGATCTTGTACCGGACTTGACACAATTCTACAAGCAGTACAAGTCGATCAAGCCATACTTGCAGAGAGATACGCCACCACCAGAGGTAAGCAGCGTCTTCAAAGCCAACTTGTGGCTGTGATACTAATGATCATCACAGGGCAAGGAGAACAGACAGTCCAAGGCCGACCGAAGGAAGCTCGACGGTCTCTACGAGTGCATTCTTTGCGCATGCTGCAGCACATCCTGCCCGTCCTACTGGTGGAACAGCGAAGAATACCTCGGCCCAGCAGTCCTCCTTCAATCCTACCGATGGATCGCCGACTCGCGTGACGAGAAGACCGCGGAGCGTAAAGACGCATTGAACAACAGCATGAGCTTGTACCGATGCCACACCATTCTGAACTGCAGCAGAACATGCCCGAAGGGTCTCAACCCAGCGTTGGCCATCGCTGAGATCAAGAAGGCCATGGCATTCTCGTAAATCATCCTTAGGGCTATCGCGACAGGACGCGAGGGTGTACCAGCAGTGGCGCTTCTAGGGCATGGGACTACTACAGCCGGTGGAGTTTTGTATATAAAATGTTTATTCGAATGTTCAAAGACTTTCGTTGTCAACCTCCTTCCAGCTCGACGACAATTACTTCCCTTCATGTATCCACTACCCCTGTTTATCGTAAACGCAATAGCAGCACCCATCTGATTTGCCTGTTTGGCCGCAATGCTGCACCTTCCTTCGTTGCATCCGGTACGTGTATAGGCACTGACCAATATCGCCAAGACCAACCCCTGCTCTCGGTTGCCGGTAGCGCTAGCAACATCAAACATCATGCTTGCTCTCAACTTCACGCTTCTGGAACAACATTCACACAAGCACGAATGTGGAGCACACTGCGCCTCGTACAGAGTCGCAAATGGGTCACTCATGGCACCGTCCTCCGACCAACAAGGACCGCATCTCCCAGCCCTGTGCTTTGGCACAGCAGGCTTGTCCATGGAGGCACAGAGCCAGATAACACGATCCCGAAAGGCAGTGCGCATTCACGGCAAGCACAGTTGGTGAAGAAGTATCGTACACGACTCGAGAGGAGCGAGAAGTTGCAGGACCAGAGGTTTGGACCGCTGTCCGCGCCAGCGCGTGAAATTCAACGCGCTTTGAGATCCGGCAGCGTAAACCCCTTTGCAAGCCTACGCGATCACCTGGCTAGTGAGCAGACGGATGCGCATGTTCTGTACACATGCTTAGTTGCGGCATGGAAAGAATTAGCAAAGCTCCCACGCCGTGAGCGATCTATGGCATACAGGCAAAAGAAGTATGCCGTTGCAAGATCTGGACTTCGAAAGGTATGGTCCAACCGTAATCTTTGGCCTGTCATTCAGCATTCGGACGCCTGCATGGCGCTCTGCTGGTTCGCGATCGACGAAGGTCTCGAGCATGTTCTTCTCGAATGGATTAAGACCGACATCTCGAGTGATCCAGTCGGTAGGAACCTCTTGGCCGACTTCACCAATGGCCACTTCCCGACCTGGCGTAACTCATTGCTCCGTTACCTGGTCCAAGCTCACCTTCTTCATCAGACCGATTCTACAGCTGATGCTGCTTTACAATGCGTTTTCGACATCGGCAAGTGGAAAACTGCGACACTCTCCTCGACAGCTGAGATCGACGAAGCTTGGGCGTCGGAAGTCCGACATTTATCCACTTGGCCAGCCGTACTGTCCCTCACGACATCGTTTTGCTCGGGAGACTTTCACAGGACGGATCCGAAGCTCCTCGATCGGCTGATTAGCTGGTTGTCGAACACGCAGCTTCGGAAGTCGCTGCACACCGATCCGTGGGCCTTGCGCGGTAGCTCATCGATAGCATTCAGCATTGCACGTTTGCGTCTCTTTCATACTGGAGAGCCTGAGATCAAGCCTTTTGTTACTTTCCTGCGGAGCATGATACCGGATTCAGATCTGAAGATAAGATGGCCGCATCCTGGTCTGGAAGGCTCTGTAGAGGCGGGCCTAGTACGAGCGCATACACTGGCTTCAAAAATGGATCGATCCGAAGATGACGAGTGGATCAAGAAGGTGTATGAAGCCAACTTTGGCCATCCGATCAAGCCTCAGAACCAGCGCGGAGCCAAAATATCACGGCGCTGGAAATCCGCACAACCTCCCGAGCTCCTGAACAAATCCAACACCACTAGTGTTGAGCTTCCCTCGAACGGATAGCCTCCTCAATGTAGACGCAGTCACGGCTCCGCCGAAGGGCCACTCGCCGTCATGAAATGGAATCATCCCACCAAGAGCTATCCACATGAAGCATCCGCCCGATCAATCCAACGTCGCCTCCTACAAAAATCCGTTGAAGCTAAGCTCAGCTTCCCAATCGAGAGAATCCACGCCGTACTTCCAGCTTCATCGCTGTCCTCGGCCACAAAGGACACGTGCTTGTTAACGAGCTTCCTGGGCAGCGCTACTCACTAGCACAACCATGGACGGTGGGCCGAACATGTGCATCATGGCGGATCAAACCCTCCTATCGTGGAAGACCTCCAGGAGCAGACTCCTCGTGCCTGGACAGCGCTACTCACAACCACATCCGTGGAGGGCAAGCCGAGCGTGCTCATCAGCGTCATCGAAAGCTACGCATCTTCAAAAGACTCCAGAGGCAGGTTCTGCACGAGGCAATCCCGAAGGGATTGCAGGAATATCTACCTCAGACAAGCATATCAAAATCTCCCGCTTCAGAAGACTGGTGGCTTCGATATGAGAAACCACAGAACAACGAAAAAGGCTCTATATATCGAGAGGTTCAAACTCATTCGCAGACTAAATCAATATAGATAGTAGAGATAGCTAATTATCACACTCAAAAATACTCTCATGTTCTCATCGCATATTACGTCCCCATCCATCCCAAGATCTTGCAAATCTGTGCATCTGTCGTCCCGTGGGCCTGTTCTGTCCTGTAGTAGAAGTGGTATCAAGCGCGCATCAAACACAATCCAATCTCAATTAACGTCAAAGAAATCGTCCACCTCTTCCTCACACCTCCTCATGAAACCTCGTCGCCCTAACCGGACTCTCACTCTTCTTCTGCCCCGCAAAAGCCGGCGGCGGAGCCAAATTCTCATCGAAATGATCTCTCGCCTCTTCAAACTGATCATTCTCATCTTCGGTCGTGCTCACACCACTCGTACGAGCATCACGGCCGGAAGTGTCTTCAGAAGCTCGTCCCCTGCCGTGCGCTTTGTCGTTCTTCTCGAGCAGATCTCGCTCATCCTTAGGCTTGCCGAAGAGTTTACGAGCGAAACGGCCTCCACGACCGCGCTTGATGTCTTCTTCGTCGACGCCGGAGGAAGAGACGTCGTCGGGATCGGCGCCGGTAGCTTCGCCGCGGGTGAAGGAGGATGGGGATTCGGGTTCGGCAGCAGCTGGGTTGCCATGCAGGCCGGAGACGTGTTCTTTGTCGCCGATGGGGCCGTCTGTGCCGATGTGCTGGTCGGAGGCTTTAAACTCTGGGCCGACGTCGACGGGTGGGATGGTCGAAGAGGTTGCGGTGCCTGTAGGTGAGGTCGGGGACTTCTCTGCCTCAGACTTGTTGGCGACAACGACTGGCTTGTCACCGGGCTTAGTCGAGTCGTATGGGACGGACTTTTTCTCTTCCTTTTCCTTCTCCTTCTTGTCGGCGGCCATGAATGAGCCAGGCTGCTTCTTCTCAGACTTCGAGCCATGACGCATCTTTGAGAAGAAGCCGCGCAGACCCTTCTTGTCATCCTTCTCGGATGGCTTCTCGGTTGACTTCTCGGTGTCGCGCTTGGTAGGAGGTGTCGGCTCGGCCTTCTTCTCGGCGTCCTTCTTGAAGAATTCGCTTGCACCCACAGCTGCCGCGCCAGCAGTGCCTACGCCGGCAGCACCGGCAATCACACCACTCTCATTCCGCTTGTGCTTGTCGGTTGGCGATCCTGGGGCGGATGCCGGAGGGATGGCAACAGTGGAAGCGGCATCAGTGTCCTTTGGCACACCTGGTGTCTTCAGAGTGGCAGGTAGATCTTTCGGTGGCTCAGCCCTTTGCTCATTCATGCGGGTCATCGTCTCGTCGTAGACCTCATTTGATGGATGCGGGGGCTCTGCAGCAGCAGCTGTTGTAGCAAGAGCAGCGCCACCAGCGGCAGCAGCTACTGGCGCTCCAGTATGCGTCTCAGTCTTCCATTCGCGTTCACCGATACCCAGATTGGCATCGGACTTCTGCGCGAGTGGTTGTTGGGCAATAGGCTCTACTACTGGAGCAGCGGCAACTCCAGTGGTTGCAGTCGCCGGCACGTGCTGCTCTTGCTGAAAAGCCTGCTGACCAACGCCCACATTGGCTTCCGTGGGTTGCTCACGCGGCTGGTGAACAACACGCTCTGCTGGCGGCGCAGTGGTAGTGGCAGAGGTAACAGCACTCACGGGTACTGGAGCATGCTGCTCTTCTTGAAATGCTCTCTGGCCAACACCAAGGTTCGCATCGGACGTTTCTTGGGGTGGCTGCTGTACGGCTCTCTCTTCTAGTGGCACGTAACTAGCACCAGCTGCTGCGGCGCCGATGTGTGGGACCGCATGATCCTGCGCTTCTGAATGCACCGCTGGCTGGCCGATTACAGCACCCGCTGGCTCTTCGTGCACTCCTGTTCTGCCTCTTGACGGTCGCTCGTCGTTCCAATCCTCGTCATCGCTGTCCGATCCAGACTCACTCTCCGGAATTTGGGAGATGTGCCTTTCAAGAGTGGGCATATGTGTCGCTCCCAGAGTGCCTGCCTGGTCGTTGTGGTAGCCAGCAAAGCTGCCAGTCTGCTGGAAACCTGGACGAGATGGTCGAGCAGATTGGCTCTCTTCGTACAAGCTGTCGTCTTCATCGTCCGCATCCATGTCACCAACCGCAATAACAGGAGGCAGTGCTGGTGCTGTTGCAGCGACAGGAGCAATGTCGTGCGCAGACGTCACAAATGGCGCTGGCTCAGGGGCTGCAGCTGATACGTTTCTCTCGGAGGGTGTGATGGGTGAAACGGGCTCGTGCTGCGGCTCAGTAGCAGTGACAGCCGGCACCGTAGTCGTTGCTGTAGTTCCCGTCGTCGCGGTCGTGGGTCGATCCTCATCTTGAGTGGCAGCAAAGGTAGCTTGCTGCACGTCGAGGGACTGGTCATGGTGTGTATGCTCGATGTCAGCCAATGCAGCTCCAGTCGCAGCTCCAGCAGCTGCACCACCAGCGATGGCTGTCTTGTTGTGTGTCTTCTCTTCAACAGGCTTCTCTGCCTCGGGTTCCACCTTTTCCTTCTCCTCGGATGGGCCACTCTTCCGGAACTTATCCTTCAGACGAGCAAGAGCAGATCTGTGCTTCTCACGACCATCAGTCACACCGGTCTCTTCCGTTGGTTCTTCGTCGTGGTCATGCTTCAGCTCTTCCGCTGTGACTCCGCCAGCAGCAACTCCGGTGGCAGCCGCTGGGAGCGTGTCTCTCTTCTGGTCATGGCTCTTTCGGGTTTCGGCCTTACGCGCTTTCTCCTCGTCCTTTTCTCGCTTGTTCGACTCCCGAAGTTCGTCTACGCGGACGTTAAACGTGAGCGACAAATTTGAAGGTATCAGGCTTACTCTTGATCCGCTGCTGTTCACTCTTCTCGGCTTCCTTCTCTCGTTTGGAAGACTCCTTGAGCTCGGCTACCCGATGTTAGCAACGTCAGCGCTCATGAAGTAATGCATCCTCACCCTTGATTCGCTTCTGCTCATCCTTCTCAGCCTGCTTTCGCATCTTCTCTTCCATCTTTCTCGTCTGTTCCTCGTCTCGTTCTCGGGCCATCTCGATGTCGCGCTCACGCCTCTTCTCTGCGGTATCATTGATTTCGTCGAGTGTTGGCTTAAGTCTGGCAGCTGCAATGGCTTCGATCTCGGACTGCTCCATGAACTTGCCACCCCCGATGTGCATCTTTCCAGGGTTCTGAGCTTGGAGCTCGCGATCCTTTTGCGCCTTCTCCATGGCCTTAGCCTCCCAGTCATCCATCATGCTCTGTGAGACCTTGCCAGTATCACGGTAGACCTTCTCATCCATATCGTGCATTCGACTTGACACTCGTTTCTCAGCAGCCGCAAGTAGCCTCGCCCGATCATCCTGCTGCTTCTTTGCGTCGACGTTGCTTAGCCCGGTGCTGAGATTTGCCATTTGGGTGCGAATCTTACGCGCCGTCTCCTCGTCATCCGAGTCATCCATGAATGAGCCTGCGCCTTCGCTTGAAGCTCGGTTTCGGCCCCGACCTCGTACCGACAGTCTCGAAGAGAGTCTCTTAGGCTTATCTTCGTATCCATAGTACTCACGGAAGCGCTGGTTCTCCATGCTCTTGTCAATCTTGGCCAGGCGTTCCGCAGCCAGTTTGTGAGCCGCATCCTGCATGCTGATGTATTGGAGAGCCTCCTGTTTCACGTCCGGGGCCGCAGCTTGTGATCGTGCCGCTGTCCGTGCACCTGCGAGATCTGATCCATCCGGGTCCTGAAGCATGGCAGAGCGGTTCTGGCTCTCGTACATCTTCTTTGCCATGGAGATCGCTGATGCCTTCAACGCAGCTTGATGATCGTCCTCCTCGTACTGATAGCCTGGATGATCGGTGAACATCTCCTTGTTCATGTCGATGTTCTTGACACGGGCAGCCTGGTTCGCAGCCGAATCCCATCCATCAGACTTCTTGGTAGAGGCGCGGTGGGAGACCGTCGCAGCATTGAGCGCATTAGCGCCTGAGTTGTGCGCGTCCGGGTAGAGTGCTGGAGGTGGCGCGGGAGTCGATTCGGCTCGTTGTCTGCCAGCGTGATGCGACATGGTAGCCGCTCTCAATGCCTTGCTCTTCTCCTCTGCGCTGTTGCCGCCATATGCCTGAGGACTGAGCCCCTTGTTACGGAAAGCCAGTGTCGCGGCAGACTGGCCAGCAGCAGTCGCCTGGGCTTCCCACAGGTCCACCTTGCCTCCTTTCCCGGCAGCGAGGACTGCGGCCTTCGACCCAGCCATGCTCTGTTCAGGCTGCCATAATTCTTTCATCTTGTAATCCTTGGCCAGCATAGCAGCCTTTCCCGCAGATCCGGATGCATTGCCGGTAGACGGGAAACTGGGAAGATCCGTGGCCTTCGCATACTTCAGTGACGTTGCGGCGCCTGTCATTGTTCTCTGTCTCAGTACAACGCATCACCACGTGCAGGTCGTACGCGCGCCCAGCAGGGACTGGGCGTCGTGGTGCTGACTTACTCTTGGACGACAGCTTGCCGTCAGGTCCGAGAACCTCCTCGGTGCTCTGGCGCGAGTCGCCCACTCTTCGCTCCGGGTGCGTAACATACAGAGCTGCCGTGCTCGCTTGCTCGGACAGCTTGTGGCTCTTCTCGTGTGCGCTGGGGTCCGGACACGGCACAGCTTCAGATTGTGTGTCGGCGGCCATTCTGTTTGTTTGCGGCAGTCGGCCGGGCGTGGAGCTCGCGTCGACCGGGGTGCTCCCTCTCTGTGACGATCAAATCAATGCGCTCTGAATAACGACGAGATGTATGTATGCCACCAGATATCAACAAGACAGTAGAGAGTGAAACAAGCTGTGTCGCATTGCCTACAGCAAGATCTGCGTCAACACCACAAGTGGCTGAGCGTCAATACAAGAGACTGGAGCGAGGTGGTGATTTGAGTTCGTTCTGCGGCTCCTATGTCATTGACTTGTGACGACATCGTACAGCCAATCTTTGGCTCTCGGCGCCTGGCTCTTTGACCACCCGCCGGTAGTCCGCGGAGTGGGATGCTGCCCTTCCACTCTTCATCCAGGAGACATGGGATGCATACATATCACCTCTCAGCTCTTCTTTGTGTCGCTGCCAGCGTGTTGAATAGATGCATCCTCCATTTCGTGTGGTTGAGCGAGGAGAAGTGGTCGCCTCGGTGATGAAGTTGACTTTGGGTCTGGCCAACGGCGGATCGTAACAATCCCTGTCGAGCGCATGGGTCGCCAAGAGATCAATTCTCCGATCGACTTCATCTCACGCCTGCCCGTGAAAGAGCTGCATTCGAACAACAATGATGATGTGAAGAAGATGATGCCGCTGAAGTACAAGAACATTCAGTAAGCAAGGCACCGCTGCTTAGAGTTCCAGTTGACTACTCTCCCACACATCGCTCCTCATAGATAGACCGATCGCATCATTCATTGACTGCGATACTAACCATCATATCCAAGAGGAGGAAGATGTCTTCCTTCCGCGATGACCTTTGTGTTCCTGCGTACTCACGCAGAGCCCCGGACTTCTTGCGACAGAATTGTTTCCAGCCGATGAAGAGCTCTTCCAGAAGCTCGCCGACCTTCATTTCTCCCAGATGCAACGGCAAGAGAATCTTGTGGATGGCTTCCAAAGTTTCCAAGTCGTACGAGGAATTACACGTCACTCCCTCCTCACCGGCGTCGTATTTGAGTCGCAAGCATCCACCGAAAGCCAGAGCCATCAGCTCGTCATGATTGACGATAAGTTTGCTTCGAAGGTCTGGATTGGGATGTGGGTTTCGAAGCTCGTCAAAGCCCCAGCAGCCCATAGGAAGCAGCCTGCCCCCTAGGTCGAAGTCCAAAAACATGCGCACCGATCCGTTGAAAAGATATAGGAGCTCATCTCTGAAAGTCGGGTCGTGTTCGTGCCAAAGTGGCGTCTTGTTGTCGAATAGCTGGGTCCGACAGCTCGCACAGGTCTTCGAGGTTTTGAACCACGTCCGCACACAAGCCGAGCAAAAAGAGTGGCCGCATCTCGTCTTGAACCGGTTTACGATACCTATTGGCTGTCAGTGAGTACCAGCGATGTCGGTGGACTACAGACCTTCGTAGCAGATCGGACAGCTCTCCTCGGCAGGATCTCTTTGAGAATGCGTGGTCGAAATGCGCTCCTCCACGGATTTAGTTGGTTGTTGAAGTCCCGATTGCGCGGAGCTTGTCTGCGCAGGGGGTCCAGCAGCAACACTTGCTCCGCTCTGCTGTGCTCCGCTTGGTGGGAGAACACGAAGAGCAGTCAAGAGCCGCGGGGTCTTCCACTTCCTTGGAGAGGGCATCCTCAATATTGATAGAATTTGCGGAGAGTTGCAGCTGAAAAAGGGGAGACGCATGGTGGAGTTCTTAGCTACAAAGGACGAAACATACAGCGAACAGCCTTGCCTGCATTGCAAATCAGCTTGGCTTTCTGGTGAGTGCGAAAGACTCGAGATTGTTGGTTCAATGTTTCTTGTACGTTGAGGGGAAAGCTACTAAATGCCTTTGTGCTTGCATCAATTAGAATCTGCTGATCCTAATGTAAGAATGGCCAGCGATGAGTCCTGAGTGCCGGTGAGAGTGTCGCGGGCAATGTGTCCGCATTGTGAACTGTTCCGCCTTATTTCAAACCGCGACTCTTTCCTTCACCATCTGCGCAATTTGTCCCGAACACCGCCGGCTATACCGTCCGAAGAAGCAGCACAGCACGCCATAAGCCTGAACGCAGCAAAGATAAAGAAGCGAAGACTCAGAGTTGGGAGGATGTGCAGCATGGTAAGTTGGCGGTGGACAAGGAGAAAAGGAACGGGAAGAGGAGGGTATGTATTGAAAATCAACGGCTGCAACGTCCGCTCGCCTACCAGGCGCGCCTTCCACTTTCACATGCAGGCAGCTGGCGCTAACGCGAAGCCCAGTGATCAGGGCCTCGTTTTAAACGCACGCTGTGGTTTCACAAATGCAAACACCGCATCAACACCACCTTGTCTCTTGCGCACGTCGTTCTGCGCTGACGAGTGGATTCAAGGCGCGATGGTCAATCCAAAGCATGCCAACCGCGTCTGGCCAAAAGGCGGCCGCAAGACTGCGCCGCCATACCGAGACCCAAAGTGGCGGTACAAGAAGGCCGGCCTGGTCACCCTACACAATCTCATGCGACTGCGTGGTCTTTACGTCGAAGACAGCCCTAAAGATAAAAGAACCTTGGGACGACTACAGAAAGCAGACACGCAAGCCCACGTCTTCGATCCACCTTACAAAAAAGAGATCATGGAGCTGTTCAAGGACCTTTTGCAGAAGCGTCTCGTCAGTAAGAAAGACTTGAAGTCTAAAAAATGAGCGAATGTCATCACTATGGTGAGAGTGAGCTGACAAAAGCAGTGGCAGGATTCTCAATGGCACTGACGGCAAAACAACCTCCGTCACGCGCACTCTGGATTGCTGGTATCGCGACCGCACTTTTCCAAAGTTCATGGATCTACCAGCAGAACTGCGCAATCATATATACTCGTACTACTTCGAAGTGATCAAGCCTGTGGTATCATCATTTACCCGACCAGCGCCGCCGCCTCTTGCGCAGACTTGTAAGCTGATCCGCAAGGAGCGCATGAGTCTCTTCTGGAAAACGCGAACCTTTCATCTCGTCTGCACGCTGAAGGGCGGTGGCGGTGCGTGCGCACTCAGCTCTACATATCGAGCATGGCTGAAGGAGATCGTTCGAAAGAACCTGAAGTGGGTCCGCTCATTCATCATCTCCTACGCCGGAAGAGTGGGTGGTCAGCCATTCCCAGTGGTCCAGGTCGAGTTTGATGCAAAGTTGACCAAAGCTCAAGTGAAGCATCTTGGGTGCTGGGCCTTCAACGATGATGCCGTGTATGGCGTGGCAAAGGTGCCGGGCTTGGAGCCCACGCAGATCGGCCAGGAATTGCTGCGATAGTCAGTGGACATGATGGTGGACGATCGTGGCGCGAACATGGATATGTGCCAGCTTCAGTTGATGCTTGAGAGGGTCACGCGTGGTTTGGGAGGCTAGCAGCATAGCGGAGTGACGCATGAGGGAAACAGTCGCTGAAGAGATGGCAGAAAGGGGTTATTTCAGCTCGACTGCGAGGCTCTATGCTCCTCATGTCGCCTCCCGCGGTCTTCAAGCGACTGTTGTTGCTGGAGGGAACGAGCGATAGGAATAGACCAGCTGCATGGCTCAACTCAAAAATTTGATTGTCGTGTTGTCAGAATGACCTTCACGATCTCACCTCTTCAGACAACCTCCCAACCTTAGGAGGATATTATGACTATAACATAGTAGCAGGAATACAATACGACCCTGAACAGATGCAATCGTCAACAACGAATCGTCACTGTCAACGACATGTCACGACTACAATCGCTCTGGACATTCACGCTGCATTGCGAAGGACGGCAATGTTTCGAAACGTTGTATGACTTCCAACAAAACGTGACGTTGCAAGAGAGTTGTAGAAATCATGATCTGTGGCTCACTGCGACTGTTAGCGATACAATGTGATAATTAGTATCGCACATCTCCTTAGCGGAGTGCGATTCAACAAACAATACGAGCTTCTCACCGTTCCAATCAAGACCTACGCCACTGAAGTCGCCTCCGCTCTGCTCTTCTCTCGAAGTACTCCGTGAGAGCAGGCTAGATATGGCAAATAACATGTACACAACCGTGCACTCTCGCGCTGAGACCAAAAGGATTCACAGAATTGTAAACAGTTCTCATCCCTCTTTACTTATTTATACACCTACCCCTCACCCTCCATCATCTCAAAACCTCAACCTAACACTCCCCTTCTCAATCTCCCCAATAAGCCCCCCACCGCTCAACGTCCACGCCTCACTAACCAACCCATCCGTCACCGTACCCCTCATCATCCCGCTCCGCGCATAATATTCCATAACACCCCTCGCTTCCTCCTTGCTCAAGCCTTGCAATTTCATCACACCCACAGTCTCCAGCGCATCCTGCACCCAACTATCATGCTCCTCATAAGGATTCCACTTTTGAGGTTTCTCCACCTCATTCTGGATCTGCAGGTTCCTCTCAAGTGCGAAATCGAGGGTTGGCGTGAGGGAGCGGTTGGATTGGGATGTCGCGGCGAGGACCATGCCGCCGTTGGGAAGGGCGGTACGGCCTGCTAAGGCGTCGACGAAGTGTTTCGCCAGGGTCAGCTCGTGGGCGTGGATGGGTTCGGCTTGAGCGTTGAGGTATGCCGAGGCACGCATGATGTGGTCGACTTGGTCGCAGCTGTAGAAGATTGGTGGGCGGCCTTGGCCTGGCACGAGAAGCTCGTCCCATAGGGCTTGCCAGACTGGCCAAGCGACATCGGGGTCTCTAGCTCCGAGTTCTGCGAGACGGGCGAGTGAGGCCTTGGGTTGAAGTGGTACAGGGAGTTTGTGCTCCTTCGTTGTTGTGAGTCTCGCGAAGACAGCCTGGTTGGCCTTCGCGATGTTGCCCAGCAGCTGCGCAGTATAATGCGGCTGGATATACATCGTCCCCTCAGGCGTATCCACAGGCTCATACGAAGTATGCGCAATCGTCAGATCCTTCGCCTCAGGAATATGCACCACAACCCAGCCCCTCAGAGATGCCATCGCCAAAGCCTGAAGCTGCAGCACACTCTTCCCACTCAATCTTTCACCAAATACCACTTTCCGCACGGTCTTCGCCTGCTGAGGCTCCCCATTCTCATCCAGCTCAGGCTTCGCAGATATCCAGTCCAAATCACCCGCCAGTTCTGCCGTCTCGTTCCGGATTAAAGTCGCAGGCCGTCTGAACATATGCCATCCTTGCGAAGGCTTGAAAGCTTCCAAAGCGCGCAACGCATCTACCGTCTCATTCGCCAAACCGTATACGCGCCCTTGCGCGATTGTCAATTGCTCCTGGTTCGAGTTGTTCCTATTCAAATCCGGCAGCCCTTGGATCTCAATCGCATTGGTGTTGCTGAGAACTACTCTCTTTCTTAACGCTTTTCGCTCGCCAACGGCTGGCGGTCGCGTGTTCGCGGCGCGTTTGTTTTTCGTGAGTCTGAGTTTGCTGCCGGACCGTGATGCTGTCTTTGGGGCTATCTTCTTTGGTGCGCCTTTTGCTCGAGGGGAGGAAGTCGAGAATGCGGCGTATTGGATGCCATTGGTCGATTGTGACGTTTCGATGGTGTTGAGTGAGCGTTTCAAACAGCGTAGGCACATCGATGAAGACATTGAGGATTGCATGGCGGCGTGATGGGTGGTTGAAGCTGTCGACAATGTTTCCAGGTAGACATGCGAGGTTGCGGAGGTGGAGCGGAGGTGAAGTCGTGCCAAGAACCGTTATGCCTCAGGCACGAGAGACTTACAGGCTCAATAACACGACGGCAAGATCAACCACGAACAAAAACGATCGATGACTGTTACTGAGGCGAAAAATTGATAATAGCATGGAGAAGTATTTCTCGACCTAAATACGAGGATCGAACACTTGTTGAGTGAGGTCCTTTGTCGACTCTTTCTTGAACGGTTACCAGGAACTTTCACATGAAAACAACATATTTTCTTTGATTTCTTATTCTTGACTTACATCCGTCAACGCCTCATCCCATTTCTCCTCCAAGCCACCTCATCCCCTCTTCCCTCATTTCTGCTACAAAACAGTCCCCAGCAAAAACCCATCAACACACTCCGCAACATTTTCCTTATGCGTATTAACCGTACTCTGCAGACCCACAATAACCTTCCCCTCCTTGACCAATTTCGCCGCCATCTCCACAAGCGCCATCCCCTTGCTGCTTCCATCCGCCTCCGCCTCCGCAATCTGCCTCAACACATTGTCGACATAGATGCAGCCCCCTTTACGAGTGAGTTTGGTCGCCCACTCGAAGTATTCCGCCTGGTTATCCCAATCAGCGTCGATAAATACAAAGTCGTAATACCCAGAACCATGTTCCTGTTCGAGTCTGGGGAGAACATCGAGGGCAGCACCGTGGACAATCTCAGTCCTATCCGCAACGCCCGCGGCTTGCAGATTCTCTTCGGCGACTTTCTTGTGTTTGGCGTCGTATTCGATCGAAGTGACCTGAACACCTGGAACGGAATTGGCGAACCAGATGGTTGAGTAGCCTCCGAGAGTGCCGATTTCCAAGATGCGTTTAGCGTTGATGATCTTGCAGAGGATGGTGAGTTGGTTGCCTTGATGAGGGCCAATGGCGATGGAGGGAAGGCCGGAGGCCTTTGAGTGGGCTTTGGCCTTATCGAGGGCTGGAGTAGAGGTGTCGAGTTGGGATTGGGCTTCGTTGATGAGTCCACGAATGCGGTCGAAGTTGGGATAGGAAGACATGATCGTTGATGATCTTGTTGGCTACGTACAGTTGAACAGGTTAAGTGGTGTTCTTGTTGGTGTAGGTGGTCTGGGTGTCGGAGTTGTCGAAGGATGGAAAAGATCTGATAAGCGCAGCTGTCTTTATATGTCTTTTTCCAGTCCTCCTTTTGCTCTGTGGTTCACTTGGATCCCCGCACGGTCCGCGCTTGACCCCCAATGCTAATATGAGTCAAGTATCAGAGTTCTGACAGCATCGTACGAACTGTAGGCATACAAAAGTTCTTTATTGTACGAGGTTTGTTGCAAAGTCCGATCAGATAAGAGCGGTTGTGACACTTTGGGTATTTCGGCCGAAGCTCTGCAAGTCCGAAGGAATGCTGCAGCCTGAAGCAAGGCGGTAAGGTTCACAAAGGTAGGGAAAGAGCAGCGCGAAATAGTACGATACCACCAAGATCGTGTCATTTGAATGAGTCTAGGTACAGCTTATAGCTGTTGTAGGAAGGAGAAGCATCATTGTAGGATTCACTTACTGTACAGTTGGCGCAACTAGCGTGACACCGGTCCGGTGGAGCGCGTATAGTCGTTTAGTCTCCAGTGACTCCAACGCCGTAACAGCTTGGTGATACTCCGACAGCTGCTGAACAAGCACTTTGTGGAGCTTGTCGAAGCTTTCGTGCAATCTTGCGTGATGTGCTGTTCGCTGCGCTGTGGGTCGCGTGCATTGGTCGTGTCTATGTACAACTGTCGAAGGCCAAATCCAGAAACGCCGCGCTTCAGTGGTATCTCAAGAGTCAATCTGTTCACCCTCTCAGTACATGCCTTGTCCAATATGAAAAACACTCTCAACGTCACCCAAGATGCCGGTGACTTCAATAACCACATTGAAGATAGTCGATATCGTCCAGAGCGCGATCAGAGTCCATCCGATCTTGCGGCTAAGAACCCATTTGTTCAATGGTACAAAGATCAAGAGGCCGACCAGCGTGATGAGCAGTGTAATGCCCGACACAATCAAAGTCTTGCTAACTTCGATGTGATAGGTGTGGAATTTAATCCCTTTGTTTGGATGCCGCTCGTGCCGCCGCTCGGCGCCGCGCACCAGGATGTAGGACCCAGAAAGGCCAACGCCCAGCAAAATGTTCAGCATCGGACCGCCAAAGCATGCGGAGAGAGCCATGACCGGATAGCCAAGCTTAGCCACAGTCACATCCGCGACCAGGTCTCCAAGTGAGTTGCCAACGGCAAAAATTGTGAGACCCATAATGGCGTGAGACATGTTCAAAATGACCGCCAGGGCCTTCAATGCTCCAACAACCTGCGATGCGATGGCAGAAATCCAAGCGATAGCGACGACGAACCCTGCAAGGCTCAGAATGATCTTGTAAGCCGCAGGCCGATGCGTTGGTGTTGATGTCAACAGCAGCAGGACAAGAAGCACCATGGAGACCAGCAGACAAATGAGAACTGGCATGACAAGCCAGGATGGAGGCAAGTCGTCAGGTGCCTGTAACCAGATGGAGAGCACAATAAAGATGGGCGCCAGGAAAAGCTGGATGATTGTGAGCCAACGGTTCCACAGTTCTGGGTGCTGTTGCTGATCTTCAAGATTAGTTTCGTCCATGGTTTGCGGCTCAATCGTGATTGAGCCCCCGTGTGCATCAGTACCATAGTTGTGGTGATATTCTTGCTCAGCGTTGATGGCAGCGGTCGCAGAGTTGCCGTGGCCAGCAGTGCCATTGATCTCGATTCTATGTGGATGCGGGCTGGAGGCCTCATCCATCCATTCCGGCGTGAGACCTTTGACAGTCGCTGATCCCACGTTTGCCGCCCCGCTGATGCTCTTGGAGCGTGAAGTATCCAAACTCAAATCCTTAGCCGGAGTATTTGCCGCCGACGGATGCATGTCGCTATCCTTGTTCTCGCTTTCTACGACAGGTAAAGTAATGGTGAGGCAGAACACACTAGGAAGAGCTACCACGCCAAGCACTTTCTCCCACCATGACTTCTCGTGCCAGTGGTAAATTGTCGGGAAGAGAGTAGAGATGATTACACCTGGCGGGGGCATGATGCGATACGGCCATATCTTTGCAAGCCGGTCAGGTCTTCTAGGTACTTCCATCTCAGCCGTCTCATCCGCTGCTATGGACTCGGGTGACGCAATGGTCGTCAAGGGCGCAGGCAGATAGATGCTGGGAGGCCTTGAGCTAGGCGATCTGGTGCTGTTCGTGATCGACGGAGAAGGATAATCCCGATATGTTGGGAAGGGAGATGTGCTTCTTGAGGACCCAGGAGATCTGACACGCTGTGGAATGATGATCCTCGGCAGCGAGCGCGCACTCGGCACGGCTTGGGGCTCATTTTTGGGCGAGTCGGTGCCACGCCTTGAGGGAGATCTGGGTACGAAGTAGTCTCCACCAGACTGTCGTGTCAGTGCAGACGCGTCCGGCGGCGCTAGCAGTGAAGATGGCGATCGGACATCAGTTCTTGACCGAGCTCGTTGAATCGGTGCTTCAGGGCGAGGTGTAGCCGGCTCAATGCGAAGAGTGGGTGATTTGGGTGGATCACTTGAGGCGGAAGGTACGTCGAGATGCTGCCCTGAACGTCCTCGTTGTTCATTATCGCCCATGTCTATCAGGTTGTCTTCGCTCATGATGGGACTGAGGCGTTGCAGATCGGAATTGATGTGGAGCGCCGCAGCATCGTTTGCGGATACAGCTCGAGTCCGTCCAGCGGGAGCTGATAATGGCGTATTTGTAGGTGGCCTTTCCAAGTAAGGCGATTCTTCTTCGGTTACATGCACTTCAAAAGGAGGCCTAGCTGCGGGATCAGAGGGCGAGGCTAGCTGGTCTTGTTGTTGCGCTGTCGTATAAGTCGGATCATCTGAATACCGACGTGAGTCCATGGGAATGGTCTGTATGTTGCGGGATCGTTGCAAGGACTTCAGTACGGCTTGGAATTCAAGCGCACCAACAAGAGACGGCCTGACAGGCGTCACGGTATTTCTCCTAGAACGAGCCGTGGGCCTGGTCAAGCGCATGTTGCTAGCAAGCTCGCTCATCCATCTGTCTCTCGCTTCTTCCTCCTCGTCTTCATCCCCTCTGTCGTCATAGTACTCTCGTGAGCCGCCCTCTAATGCAGACCAGTCATCGCGCGACACGCCTCGGGAATAGCCAGGCCGTCTTGGGTCGGGAGCCTCGTCTGGATCGTCATGGTACTCTTCTTCTGCACTGAGCTCGTCTTCAACTGGGATGAAATGTCCTCTCGCAGCAGCTTCTTTCTCCTTTCTTCGTCTCCTGCGTCCAAGCCACCAATGCCAGGCCACAACGAATGCGACATAGAAGAGATAATAGGCGACCATGGTCACGCATTCCCAGAAGTGTAGTTTGCCATCCCACAGAAATACCATGCTGAATGCGGCGGCAACGATGAAAAAGCCAACATCTCTCACAAAGCTCTTCTTGGCCACATGGAACGGCCGTATGAGTGCCATTGCACCCGACACTACGGCTGTGATGAATCCAGCAGCTCCGAACAGCTCTCCCACCGCCAAGCTTCCGCTATTTGTGCTCATCGCGGCGAATGTAGAGAAGACATCCGGACTACCATTGCCGAATGCCAAAAATGTAACACCGGCGACGCTCTCACTCAATCCCAGCAAGCCGGCGATTGTGGATAGATCTATGCAGAAGAAGTCGCTGGCGGCGATGCCAATGGTCGAGAACAAGAGTCCAAGCCATGATATAAGGATGATGAATGCGACCGGCTTTGCGTGTGGCAGGCGGCAGTAGTAGAGCTCCAGATATGCCGTGAAGCCGCCCTCGTCAGTAGGACAATTCGCTCGAATGTATGCGCATTCATCGGTCGCTCTGTGTACTTGTCGGCATATTTCGTCATCGTTGGCGAGTGGTGATATCGGTTGTTGGAGGTCGCGTGCGTGGATGGAAGACTGCCGGCGGGGCTCGAAGTACTCGTAGCTCAGGATGGACCACGCCGCGAAGCAGGTGCCCAAGAACAGAGTGATATAGAATGCTCGTGCGGCGCGATACTTGGCTCGGTGCCAAGCGGGCAGTTGCTTGCCTCGAGGGGGTTGTGGTTCAGCCATACTGGCATGGCTGTCGTCGCAGGTCTTCTTATCGGCGGGCATGCAGTGCGCATGCTGTTGCTTTAACAATGCTGCGGCAATCTACGTGTAGGTGGGAGGACGCGCATATCTCCATATCAAGCGGCGAATGCGATGGAGAACAGGCACCGGGGGCGCAGCCAACGCATACCAAGACGCTTGTCAGGGCGAGATGTGAATGGTCCAGCAGTGTGAAAGTAGTGAAGCCGAGGTGTGCCTTTCCAAAACCAAGTTCCCCATTCGTGCCTGCCCTGTGGCTGCGCAAGAGTGACATTAGCCGACCGCCACACTCCGCAACGTCGGCACGTGCAGATTGTGGCTTGTCCCGGAATCAGCCGGCGTCTGTTTTGGGCAAGAGTATCAAAACAAAGATGGGAGGTGCAGCTCGTCCTCGCGTCTGCACGACGTTCATGCGCGATTCAGCCGCCCTGACCCGCATCGCATGCAGCACTAGACTTCCATCCTGATACACAAACAATCTACACATCCGACGCTCCTCTGACTCCCTTCCCACCACCACCTCCGCAGCGAGCATGCCTCGTGTGCGCGCCTCGGCCAACAATGCATCGCCTGTGAAGACGGTGCAAATCCCGCTCAACGATGACAAGGAAGAGAAGGCCAAACGACTGCAATCACGACAAGCCCTCCACTCGCGACAGATGAGTCAAATTAAGGCAGCGGCGACGCCGCAGCGGAAGCGAAAATCCATGGGAATGGGCGAGGACGGGCCCACAACGCCCTCCCAAGACGACGATGATCCATACGGAGTGCGAGGGGACCATGTGACGCCTATGAAGCGCGTGCCTATTCTTGCCAATTTCGAAGAGTGGATGAAGATGGCCACCGACAACAAGATCAACGCGACGAATTCATGGAACTTTGCGCTGATTGACTACTTCCACGACATGAGCCTGCTGAAGGAGGGAGACGGAGTCAACTTTCAGAAGGCCAGCTGCACATTAGACGGCTGTGTGAAGATCTACACGAGTAGAGTAGACAGCGTTGCGACAGAGACCGGGAAATTGCTAAGCGGTCTGGCCGACAGCGGAAACAAGAAGCGCAAAGGAGGTGACGCAGAAGAGGGTGCTGAAGATGGAGACGAGGACGAGGAGGGAGAAGATGGCACCAAGAAGAAAGGCAGAAAGAAGGCGCAAAGATCTGCAGAGGCTACACTGGCTGGCTCTTTCGATCAATTGCGACTCAAGAAGCTAGAGCTGGAGTTTTCGGTGGATCCACTCTTCAAAAAGGCAGCAGCAGACTTCGACGAAGGCGGTGCGAAGGGCCTTCTCATGAACCATCTCTCTATAGACAGCACCGGTCGAATCGTCTTTGACAGCAGCGACGATACGCAAGATGCTGAGGGAGACGTTTCGAGACGCGACAGCATGGAACCTGAAGGCGAAGAAGAGGAAGAGAAGGAGAAGACTGAAGCGCCAGAAGAGCCTGCTACTGAAGATGGACCCGTGGACATTGCAGCCCTTGGAGTGCGCTTCTTTCCAGATCTTGACAAGCTCGAAACCCAAGACATCTGCCCATCCTTGAAGACATTCGAGCTTGGTGGAGGCGACGGGACATTAGATTTGCCGTTTCTCAAGGCACCAGAGAACTGGCGAGACGAGCACCCAGAGACCGACAAGGACGATGCGCAAGTAGACCAAACGGGCATCAACCTGAACGATCAGACAGCAGCTTTTGGAATGGACGACGACGATGCAGGGCCGCTCTTCGACATGCCAGCAGACGTCGGCTTTGGTGAGGGCGGAGAAGCGTGGGCACGAGACGCAGCTCTGCAGCCCCAAATGCGCGTGTATGACATGTCAGCAGGAGCAGAACCTGGAGATGATGCAGCTGGAGAAGTTGGTGTCTTCGATACAAACTCCAAAACTTACGGCGTCACGCTGCAGCATCGGCCGGGGGACGACCAGGAGAACATTCTCAATTATTTCGACAATGCACTGCAGAAGAACTGGGCAGGACCAGAACACTGGAAGATTGCTCGGATAAAGGAGGAAAAGAAGGAAAAGACAACGCGGCCGCGAAAGGAGAAAGAGCCATTCGAGATCGATTTCGCGGCACCTATGTCACAGGAGCTGTCAGATCTGCTCTACACACAGGCAACTAATAACAGCACAATCTGCCTACCGAAGCGAGATCGGAAGCACCCGAAGCGAAACCTCTTGCCAGACGACAAGCATTTCAACTCAAAAGACCTTCTGAAGTTGTTCCTGAAACCAAAGGCCAAGCTTGGTGCACGAAGATCAGGGCAGTCTTCGAAACAGCAGCCACAAGGACTCAATGCCGAGCTCGACGAGGCGTACTGGGCCTCACACGGCGCAGAGGCAGCCCAACCACACCCAATGGACGCAGACGACGCAGTTCAAGGCGATTACGACGCGAACTTCTTTCAAGACGACGGCTTGCCTATGGTGGGCGGTGTCATGGACGATGACGATGACGACTTTGCAGATGCTCGCGATCACTTCTCTCCTGGTGCAGACGACGTCGACGCTGCTGGCGGGCCTACAGGAGCCGGTATTGACAGCGTGACTGGGCCTACAGAAGCTGGTGCAGGTGGTGATGCTTTCGGCGCCAACCTTGTTGCTCAAAGTAGGAGGATGCGACCCGAATACGTCCAATATGCTCGAGTAGCCAAGAAGGTCGACGTTCGGAGGTTGAAGGAGGAGATGTGGCGAGGCATAGGATATGAGCAGAGGTCAGTACACAAGCTCGCAGTCCAAATCGTTTCGTTCTTACTAACCTTGTTGCAGGCCAGCACCGGATCAAACACCCTCGAGACCGCAGATACCTGCGCTGTCGATTGACGAAAAATCGACGCTCAAGTTCACTGATATCATGAACAATCTGCAGCACGTCTACCCAAAGCAGGCGATGTCTGACATCAGTACATCATACGGATTTATCTGCCTACTGCATTTGGCAAACGAGAAAGGTCTTGTCATTGAGAATGTCGACGATTGGACAGATCTGACTGTCAAGAAAGACTTCGGTGCCATCATTGCCGAAGGCGATATTTGATGCTGTTTAATGACTTGTTTGCTGTGAGGCGTTTGATGGCGGCGGTAACGAAAGGGCTGATAAGATCTCGTATTCTTGCATAGCACCATGATGAAAGAGGGCAAAGGCGTTGTACAAATAATTGAAGCTGTTCGAAAGCCGTTTGGCAGATTGGACAAAGCTCAATGGAAGGCATTCTCATTCTTCAGCCGCCGGACCGGTTTTCTCAAAATCCGAATGCCGCGTCCGAACTCCACCTCTAACCAGACCTCAGCTCCTCGGCTTCCTCCTCCACACTCTGTCGAACTTCACTCTGGGAGACGGCTATCTGGAGATGGCTTGCCCGACGGGCAAGTCCTTTCGCCTGTGAGGCTATCGTGTGATGCATGCATGCATCTCTACCGAAGGCAATTTGTTGAGCATCAGATAAGATCGACACTGTTCATCAAAGGCTTCCAGTCCCCTCCTTTCCTTGTCAAATACACCGGTAACTTGAAGAAGAGGAATCATGGGCTCAACCGCACCACCTTGGAAAGAGAAGGCCGCAGCCAAACGAGCAGCTCAATATGAATCTATCCCGAAAGAATGGCGATTGCCGGAACCTCGTCCTCAACCCAAGAATACGTACGAGTTTCTCAAGACTTCTGGTGTTTTGACGAAAGATGAGTTGGCGATTACTGAGGAGGTTGACGCTCGCGTCCTCCTCGACAAAATGGCATCTGGCTCCCTCTCCGCCGTATCCGTAACCACGGCATTCTGCAAACGAGCCGCAATCGCCCAACAACTCATGGGATGTTGTACCGAGATGTTCTTTTTGGAAGCGATCGAAGCAGCGGGGAGGTTAGATCAGTATTTCAAGGATAATGGGAAAGTTGCTGGGCCACTGCATGGTTTGCCTGTGAGTTTGAAGGATGGGTTTAATGTTAAGGGGTACGATACGACAGTTGGCTGGGTTGGTGAATGTGGCAAGCCTGCAGTGAGTGATGATATTATTACGAAGGCGTTGAGGTTGCAGGGGGCGGTGCTTTATTGTAAGACGAATATACCGCAGAGTTTGATGGTAAGTACAAGCCGACCTAAGAGTGCTGAGGGGATGGGGGAGGTTGCTGATATCGAGGGAATAGATGTCCGACTCTTACAACCACGTCTTCAAACAAAGCCTCAATGCCTTCCACCGCGGCCTCGTTTCTGGAGGTAGCTCAGGTGGTGAAGGGGCCATCGTTGGAGCGCGAGCTTCAATCGTTGGTGTGGGCACAGATATTGGTGGCTCGGTTCGTATACCCGCGAACCTGCAAGGCCTCTATGGTCTTTCCCCTTCGACTGGAAGGGTGCCGATGAATAAGTCTGGGTAAGTTCCTCCCGAACACCCCCTATGAGTATGTGTTCGTGCTGACTCCACAAGTGATCGCATCTACATAATCCCCCCCGTCGCCGGCCCCCTAACAACCTCCCTCTCAACCCTCGAAATCTTCATGCAATCCCTCCTCGCCGCCGAACCCTGGCGCTTAGACCCCGTCATGATTCCCGTCCCCTGGCGCACTTCCCTCGCAGCCAAACCCACTCGCCCTCTTCGAATAGGCTACTACCTCGACGACGGCGTCGTACGCTGCCAACCACCCCTCGAAGCCACCGTCTCCCGCGCCGTGGACGCCCTCAAAGCCGCCGGCCATGACGTCTTCGAATGGGACGTGAGCACGCATAAGAATGCGTACTATGATCTCTGGTTGAAAGGCGTGCTTGCGGATGGAGGGAGAAGGTGCAGGAAGATGTGTGAGCAAGGTGATGAGCCGTTGGTTGAGGGGATGCTGGTCGGGAAACCAGAAGACGAATTGACGACTGTGGAAGGGGAGGTGTTACATGCGAAGATAAGGGATTATCAGAGGGCTTATATGACGACTTGGGAGACGAAGAAGGTCGATGCACTGATTATGCCCGTACAGCCATGGGTCGGCTTCCCTCCCAAGACATGGGTGAAATCAAGTCAGTACTGCGGCTACACCGCCCACTGGAACCTCCTCGACTGGGCCGCCCTCGTCGTCCCCATGGGCGTCGCCAAACCTTCTGAACACGATTTGACCAAAACCCCCGATGATGGTAGACCTGCATGGGCAGATCACAAGCCGAGGAACGAGAGTGATCGGTTTAATAGGGAACAATATGATCCGAAATTGATTGATGACATGCCGGTGGGGGTGCAGATTGTTGGTGGGAGGTATGGTGAGGAAAAGAGTGTTGCTGTTGCTAAGGCGCTTGAGGAGGCGTTGGGGAGGGCGTAAGAGTGAATGACTGCTCAGATTTGACTGATCGCTCGCAAGCGTTGAACTGCATACGGTGTTCTGGATTCGCTTCCGATTGCACAGGGAAGGCTTCCAAACGAGAAGAGAAATGCTCTGACATTCTCGATTGTGATATCTTATAAGATTCATGCTTTTGAGCTTGCGCTCAGAGCGTTGAAATGTCGATCCTTTGGTAGCTCTGACCGCCAACTCGCTCTATAGAAATCCACTACAGCGTATGCTCCCTCTTTCCCTGCTCTTTCCTCCAAGCCTCAAAATCATAACCCACCTCCTCCAGCCTCGTCGTCTTGTGCCTCTTCTCCCCAAGATCCTGAAAAGCTTTCTTGATATTCGGAAACCTCTCTCGTGTCCAATACTCCTTCTCACCCCACCTAGGCGGCTTCTTTCCAACATTCTTCTCATTATCAGCGCTGACCGCCCAATCATGTAACATGTTGATATAATCCGCATCTTTCGGGAATTTGAGGACGTGAAAGGAGCGTCTATCGCCCATCTCGGCGATGACATCTTCTTCCCAAACTCTCATCTCGTCTTCGCTTGGGAGGTAGAGGCGGCCAGAGAGGACCCTTGCGATGACGGCTGATTGGACTTCGGAGACGGGGAAGGGTATGACCTTCATTGGAAGACCGAGGAATGATAATGTTGGGTTTGGCTGGTAGAACACGTGATGATATGTCTTCTCAACGCGCTCTCCGGACGTGATCAGTGGCGGGTTCAGCGAGTCCAGGAATGGGTAGGCATAGAAGTAGCCCGTACAGTAGAGAATCGCGTCGATGCCTTTCTCGATCGTTCCATCCGTGAACCATACACTCCGGTCTTCGACGATGAACTCGGTAATCTCTGGCTTCTCAGTCTGGCTGGGGTTGGCGCCGCCGACGTTGAGGTAAGATTCGGATTTCGATGATATCAGGAGAGGAAGTTTGCACGTGGTGGTGATTTGTGCTCCGATATCGATTCCTGAAGCAGAATTCCCGACGACAACGACCTTCTTGCCGGCGTATTGTTCTGGTCTTCGGTAAAATTTGGAGTGCGATATTATGCCTGGATAGGCTTTGTTCCAGGCTTCGATACCAGGCACATCAGGGATGTATGGGACATCGTAATGGCCATTAGCGACCAATACTGCATCAAAGTCCTCGCTCTTCGGGGCAGTTTCCTGGTTGTGCTCGACTTTCCGAGTCTTGACCGTCCATTTACCGTCAGCTTTTTGTTGGACGTCTAGTACCCGGGTATCAAAGTCTATCAGATGCAGAACATGTTCTGAGTACCGGCTGATATATTCTAGCACATCTTCATGCCTTGGAAACAGCTGGGTTTCTTCGGGCCAATTAAGGTCTGAGAAACCCATCAACCCTCGAGGGATATTGGTCTCAAGCCGCTCGTAGACCGGTGTCAAGAATTTCGCGCGCTGTTCAGTTTCTTTGTCAAACACCTTTGTAGCATTGCTCTTCTCCCAGACTGCCTTATCGTTGCCGGCATGAGGACTCGTCTGCGGTATTGATACATCGAGTGCTGTCTCGCTATCGCATGGGGTGTAGTTCCATAGGCCCCCTACCGTGGATCTTTGCTCGAAAACAACAATACGAGAGAAGACATTCTCAGCAACAAGGTACCTACCTTTCCATCAGTCCCTCCTTGTCGGTGGTGTCCAAGACTGAGTCCTACTTCGCTGCTGCTATGCCGCTTGGACCTGAGCCGATGATGCAGACGCTGGCAGCTTTGAAGCGCCTTCGTTCCGGTATTGAGCCCATGTTGATGGCCGCGATGCTCCTGTATGCTCTTAAGCTGGCCGCCCTTACTGTGGAAAATAAGAATGCAAGGCTCATGAGCGGTGTCGCGGGCAAGAAGAAATACTGAGCAGATGCCGCGATAGGGCGATACCGAATGGCGTCAACATCGGCCTTGGCGCGTCCTCGGCCCGGTGCCAGACATCACCTTCTACCTCTCACCACCTCCGTTCAAATACTCTTGAGTGATGTCTTTCATCAATTGATAGCCATCTCAATCCAAAGGCGCTCTTACTGCTGGCGCTCAATGTCCGTTCGGTGTTTTGAAGTCATGGTGAGCTCAATGGAAGATCTCATCACGATACGCGAGCCGTTTCCACGGCAGAAACTCGCATCACGACAGGCAACAGCCGTTGGATGTATCACACTTTCATTACACTCTATCACCAGCATTCCAATACCATTTGCGCATTCTTGAGCTCTGGGTCATCCGAGGTGCAAGTTGAATCTTATTGACACCAGCTTCTTTCGTCTCTTACTTCAACCATGGACCAGTTCTACCTGTACAACAAGACTTTGTATCGAAAGTTAGTCGACGAATTCGATCCAACTGCACCGGTAGCGCACTTCAGTCGCCATACTGCTGCGCCAAGCGAAGATGACTTGAAGTCTGCGGAACTGGAACAGGAGAATCCGAATATGATCGTGTGCGCACGAATACGGCCTATGCTGGACGAGGATGTGTCTGCAGGCTTCCCACGCGCAGCATATTCGCGAGAAACATCGTCTGGCAATGACAAAATTGTGGACCTCCATGATCTATACCATCATCCCATAAAACAGCCTGAGCTCAGGGTATGAAGCTTCATGCTCGATGAACACTGGCCCTCCCACTAATCCATGACAGTCTACGAATCACAGGGTAGATAGACTGTTCGACTCTTCTACTACTACAGAGGAGATATATGAGGAACTCATCATTGACCTGGCTTCATTTGCACGCGATGGCGGAATCGGGACGCTCTTCGCTTACGGACAAACGGGTTCCGGGAAGACATTCACGATTAGCCAGCTTCAGCAACTTGCGACAGTGGCGTTGATCGAAGACTCTGCGGACACCGGAACAGAGATCTACATAACGATCGCAGACCTTGCCGGGAATTCAGCCTTTGATTTACTGGATAGCCGCAAGCCAATTTCGGTATTACAAGATGCGTCTGGCGCCACGCAATTAGCAGGCGCTGTAGAGCATCGAGTTCACAGCGTCGACGAAGCACTGGCTCTGCTCGAGCAAGCAACCTCCTTCAGGCGAACTGCTTCCACACTGAAGAACGATGCTTCTTCACGCTCGCACGCCGTATGCCGCATTCGAATTCACAACACGCCGACTCCAGGTAAAGCCGATGGAATGCTCTATCTGGTCGATCTGGCCGGATCAGAAGCTGCACGCGATGTAGCAGAGCACGATGCTGCTCGCATGCGCGAGACTAAGCAGATCAACGTCAGCTTGTCGATTCTCAAGGACTGCGTACGAGGCAAGGCCGAGACAGAGCGTCTCAGACTTTGCGGACCGATGTCAAAGCAAAAGAAGGTACACGTGCCAGTTCGAGGAAGCACGCTGACAAAGGTGTTGAAGCATGTTTTCGATCCCGATAGCACACGAGAATGCAAAACGGTGGTCATTGCGTGTGTCAACCCGAGTTTGGCCGACGTTACATCGAGCAAGAACACCTTACGATACGCCGAGATGCTGCGCGTGCCAATTCCGCTAGCCTGAAACTAGAAGCCATCAACGACATGTCAGAGATCTATACTCGAGACTTGCATTATATCTAGAAGCCGCGGGATGCGCCTTGGGACGCCGAGAATTCGGCAAGCAGACAGAAACTCAAGCTTGACCGGCCGCCGCTTTGGTAGACTCCGAAACTTTCTGATGTCCTGAACACACACACGATCACTGTCTCAATGCCCAAAGTGCTCATGCAGAAACTTCAGCTCATCGCGCTTTGCTCCATTGAGCACAAATCCAAAGTAAAACTGGTATGTTATGGACTATCAGAAGGCCATGATGGCGACGGATCATTCGGAAGCGCCAAGCCCAGATAAGCACATTTGATATCCTATCAACTGGATACCAACTTCATGAGGGTTGCCAAGCCGTCGGGCCTTGGGACTGGAGCGCCATATTGCACAAAACCTATTCGATTGCGACACGCTACTCTTGTGGACGTCCGGGCTGCCTTCCAAATCCTCTGCGTCAGTCTTGCCTCATCACTTGCCATCGTTCTCACATATCATCGACAATAATACTATCGGATGAGCTCCTTGCACTAGCTAAGACTCATCTCCAGCAGTCTCATCTACAAGCTTGCGTAAGGAGTCTATGGTCTTACAGTAATCAGAACCTGCCTACTGACAAGCATAGGTCATGGCTTCCAGGACAGCGACAGTTGTCCTCGTGTGGTTCGTCCTCGTTCCTGCCGCACTCTGCTGGGACTTCACAATCTGGGTGCAGCGATACTCGACTGTGGATTGCAGCTCGGGTGAGATGGGGAAGCCAATAACAATGGAAGAGGGCGATTGCCACAGCTGGTGAGACGAAGAGCCATTCAAGGGCTTCGTGTACAAGTGGCGCCCTCACATTGTCAATGGTTGGGAAAAGCCTTCGATCTACGGGGACTGCAGGATCGAGACATACGCGAGTTCCGAAAATTGCGATGGCCCTTTGCAAGCCACTTTGTTCGAGGTAAAATCCATGAATGCGAGCTTTCGAGGCTCTGGAAACTTACAACAGCATCACAGGCAAACACCAAGGCTCGTTTCGGGACATGTTCTGGCAACTTCGATGCGCCAAATGCCACTGCTGGAAGTATTAAGGTCGTGTGTATTGACTGATGAAATGACACGTCACGGCTGGTCTGAGGTTCTGTTGTCGAATCTTGCACCTTGGCGTACGTGGCGACATTGGTTCCTAATGACTGGAAACTAGCGAGGACGTGCAATCGGTCACAGATGACATCCTGAATTATTGACGTATACAAGTACGCTCAACTGCGTGCCCTGAGTAGCTTGGAGCTGGGCAGAAAATCAGAGGCTCAGCCTCCACCGCTATTCCCCTCTTTCACCTCCCTCTTCTCAACCCAAATCTCACGATCCCCCTCATCCCAATAATCAATCCGGTAGTGAACGCATCCGTCCTCATCGCAGGACCGGTGTGCCCATTCGTGGCCTGACTCATCGGAGTGTTGCAAAGTTCTATGCACGAAAGTGAGATCCCGCCAGTTGCCTACATGGTCTTTTAAGACCTTGACGGCGGCTTTATTGGCTGTTGGTGGGTTGGCAAATTGGTGTAAACGCCGTTAAGGGTTGATTTAGCGGGCACGTCCAGGATTCCTTTTTGAATCGGTGGAAAAGGGACATGACGGCGTAGACGAATGGGTTTTGCGCTGACGTTAAGGGGCTCTTGTCATCGAGAGCGTTTGTGCTCAGTGGACCGTTGGGAGAGGTATTCTGCTGGCGATCTGGCATCTGCTGCGGAACGCGAGATGCCACGTCGTTATCTTCTTCGGCTGTCGTCAAGGGTTGCGTTTCAAAGCATTCCGTGTTGGAGTCGAAGTCTACCATTCCTTGCCCAGCCGTGTTACGTGCTTGATGAGGTGAAGCTATCCTGCCGTGGAAAGGAAGGGCCACAGACGATTCATTGCTCTGTTCCGGAAGTTCTTGGTATGTTCATTCGCTGATTAGCGTCGTGAGTCGTTCGCATGTGAAAGCCGGATAAAGGTCGATGTAGATTTCTGGCCCCGGCTGATATTAGATCACATAGTTCCTCGATGACTACCTCCGCTCTTCTCTTGCCCTACTTCTCACATTTCAGTCTCTGCTACTCCAGCACGTAAACGCATCCTCTCTTCCTTGCCAACTCTAAAACAACTTTCAACTTCCTCCTCAGCAGTCCGGCGCAAATTCACGAAGAACCTCCGCCCCTCCTCATTCCCTTCCGACTCGTAGATCTCGGCGTAGCAATTCGCAATGTCGGGCACAGACCTAAGCGTTCCGTAAGATTTTGTTCTCCACTGCAGACTGTTCGCCACAGCAACAAAGTCCTTGTCCAGATCAATCCGGTGGCCAAGTAACTTGAAGTTGACGTAGATCTCAATGTCGTTGAGACCGACCCCCGAGCAGTCATCGCCGTGGTAGCAGAGCATTATCCGCCTCAGGTTTCGACCCATGGAGATGACTAGTTGTACCCATTCAGGTCGGCCGATATTGCACATCGCAGTATCTCGAGGTCGCGCTTGTCCGCGGATACCAGTCTTGCGAGTCGTGTGCAAAAATTCCAGGCTCCGCAGGTTTGGAAACTGTCGCAAGATTATGGCGAGGTAGGTCTGCAGACAGTCAGCATCCACCCCTTCAAGAGACAGACTGATCTTGATGACATCAGCGCGATGCTTTGACGGTACCATCTTGATGAGAGGCAAATTGGAATACCTGACGAGAAAGCTTCGTGTCCTCAGCCACGAGCTCAGAGCAGCACACCTCCAATCCTTTGAAACTAGCAAATCGGTGTGCCTCGGGCACCATATTGGATCTCCTGTCGAGAAGTTGTTAGCGAAAAGACTCGCGAAATCAGCCGTTGGAAAGCGTACGTCGCCCGTGAAGGAGAGCCCGAAAATCATGTCGTGTAGTTCTTGTGGCAAGCGCCAGAATCCCGAAGATGCCATGGTGTTGTTACTCTTGGATGTGGAGGTCGTTGTCTTGGTCCGACTAAATTGTACGGGTTTGCGTTTGATGACGATTGACCGGTTTCCTTATATATGAAATCGATTCGCGAGAGAATACGGCTGGCTATTGATCTGTCCTCAATTAGTAGCTAGACTTGAGCCCACGCCAATGACAGAATCTAGAGTGTTCGCCAATAAGGTTTGAGGACAAGATGTTGTGCTTCAACGACGCTTAGTCATTTCGGTCGGCAAAGGTTGATTATACCCTCGCCTGCTTCTATACAAATGCCCGACTGTGGACACATTTACCTGGAGCTTATATTATCCTGTGCTGTTCTCGAGTCATTTCGGATGCGGACCCTTTAACCCCACTTGAATACAATCTGCTTCCCTTTCTTCCCCTTCCTCGTCTCATTCTCAGCCGGAGTCTCAACAGGTGTAGAAGCGCCGTTGCTCGAACTACCGCTAGGCTGCCAGGCATTGACACCAGAGAAGTTGGAGTTAGTTCTAATAACTCCACTGCCAGTGTAGCCAGGCGAGAAGACGGTAGACGTCGGCTTCTTCGCTTTCGGTAGCTCCGGGAAGGCATTCGCGGCACCAAGATTCGCAGACGACTGAGTTCTGCTTGGAGCTGCCGAAGTCCGAGCGGAGCCTGAAGGTGTGAGGGCGGGCGAGCGAGAAGCTGGCGATGGACGGATGGCGAGCCAAGAAGGCGTTGGAGCTGGTGGCGCGCTGCCTTTCGAAGATCCTGCATTACTGGCCGGCAAAGAAGGGAATGGATTCGAGCGTCCACTTGATGAAGTGCCGGCAGATCCCCACGATGCCTGCCGCCCCATTGACGAACGCGAGCTCTGTGCCGTTGAGCTCTTTAATTTGAGGACACGCGATGCACCCACTCCAGTACCAAGAATACCGGCCGCAGACGTATTAGCACCGGCGGGTCCTGGAAGGGAAGGATAGTCTTCATTGATAGCTTTCCAATCAGACCATGCTTTTAACAGGGCATCGCGTTTTCCGGGAACCTCAAAAATCTCAGCCAGCTCCTTGACAAGCTTTCCAAGCTCGTCAGACGTAGTGTCGAACAGTGCAAAAAAGGCGTCGATTAGATCGCCAGCGCTGATGTTGTTCCTCGTATATGACGATACCCGTTCTCGGAACTCGTCCATCTTCACTTTGTCACCTTGTGCCATGTTGGTAGCACGCTCGGTGACAGCGCTGTGCCGCATTTGTCTTGCCTGCTCCTGCGGTGTCTGGGCAGCGGCTGGTCTCGGTGATTGCACAGCAGGCGCTTCCGATGCTGGGTGCGCGTTTGCTGGTCGTGGACTTGGGGCAGGTCGCGCGGCCTGAGCAGGCGTCGGGTCAGGCGCACTCAATTGCCCCCCGAATGACCGAGCTGTAACAGACTGGGCGGAGTGAATTTCGCGTTCACGCTGATGCGCAAGTTCGGCGCGGCTCATATGACCTGCAGACGCCGCAGGCATAGGCTCTGCATTGGGGTCCCTTCCACGTCCTCCACGACGACCGCCACCGCGCCTCGGTTCTTGGTACTGCGGTCTGTAGTCGAAAGAAGACAAGTCGACTCTTCTGGCATCACGGCGCACATCCTTGGACATGCCATTCGGGTGCTGCTCGAGCTGATGAGCTTTGAGGTCCATTTCAGAGTCAAACACGACGAACTTCTTCTCCAGACACTCCGAGTCTAAACAGGGGAAATGGTCCTTCCCAAAGTGCTGCTCCAGAGCTTCGTAGTTCAGGAAGTACTGAGGAGTGTTGCCTCCGTTACGTCGATCGCACAAGTGACAGCGCTCGTGTCGGTCTCTGCAGTGAGCGAAGAGTTCGTCGTCACCATAGAACCTCTGTCGACAGAAGCCGCATTCGGGGTGCCCCTTAAAACCACTCTGGTCAATTGCACCAGGGTTGTCATCTCCAAACTTCTCGTGCCGTCTCAGCTCGTCTCGCGTGAATAGTTCATGCTCGTGAGTGAAGACTTTCTTGTTCCTCGTACATAAGTCGCACATGGACTTGTGGTGTATACTGCGAACATGGCGATGTAGATCCGGCCAACCCATACACGCAACATCGCAGCTCTCATCTGGGCAATTGTACCGCAGAAGCAGCACAGTATCCTCGAAGATCTCTGCCTTCTCGTAGCTGATGCCCAGGTTCTCGTCGGTCCGGAAGAAGTCTTCATTGTTGAAATCCTCGTACCTCTTCTCGGCGTCATCGGTGAAGATGACGGTTGCTGCCTCTGTTCTACAGTGCGCACAAGCCTTAGTCTTGTACAGCGCACGCAGTCTCAGAGCGCAGATATGGCAGGTGCGGTGGTTGCAGGGAGCGACGCTGTTGTGAGCCACGGGTGATGCGCAAATGAAGCACACCTCCGCCTCAACATCGTCGCCAGCCTCTGTGGACGCAGCCGCACCGCCGTTCTCGCCTTGGGTATTCTCCTCGGCGCCTTTGGTCAGGCGAGCACCAAAGACGCCCTTCCCGCCAGGTTGCGGAGGCGGTTGTACTGTCGTTGAGTCCTGTTGGCTATTACTTGCTGCCCGATCTCTGTTACCGCGACCTCTGCCTCGTCCTCTGCCTCTGCCTCGTCCTCTCCCGCGACCGCCATCTCCTGCTCTGCCCTCGCCAGATTCGTTGAAATGCGGTTGTCCTTCTGTGAAGCCTCCTCTGGATGCGCCACCTCGCGGCCCACCTCTTCCTCTACCTGCTCGGCCGCCTCTGTTCTGTGCTCCTGCGGCGCCCTCTGCGGTGGGAGCTGTAGGCGTTTCTGCCATCGTGCTCTTCTCTGCGATCGCGTGGTAGTGTGGTTCGCTCTTAAAAAGCACCTTGGTGGCTCTTAGGCCTGTGTGCCTTATGAGAAGGTGTTAGAAGGCGCGAGCGAAAGAGTTAGTCTGTCGATTGTCTATGCAGTCTGCGGAAGGGCTGAAGACGACGTGAATTATTGCAATCACATGAAGAAAGATCGGAGCTCATTACGAGGGTGACCCCGCGGTGCGAGGCGTTTTTGGCGAATGACAAATTGGAGCCTGAGGCAGAGATTCTGGCCTGTTCTAGTCACCGGCGAACGCTCTCAAAGTGACTCATATGATCAGAGACGCAAGGAGATTCACAAGATTGCACAGTCGCTGCTATTATTTCTGAGAGGCTTTCACGCAGGTGAGGTAAGCTCTCCTACTACTACCTAAGCCCACCCACCCTTCCCACCGAATCCTCCGCTGTCCTCGATCGCCCTACCCCCTTTCTTTCCGGTCGATCTCTGCTGAGCCGCTTCGTGTTTGCGTAGTTGCTCTGGAACGGTGGACAGGCTACTCTTGCTAATCATCTGTTTGAGATCATACAGAACGTCGTTGTCTTCGCTGCCCAGGAAAGTGATGCTCACTCCCTGCTTGCCGGCACGCCCAGTACGACCGATGCGGTGAGTATAGCTCTCAATATTGAGCGCCATGTTGAAGTTAACGACTAAGCTCACGTCGGGTACGTCGATACCTCTTCCGGCGAGATCGGTAGCGACTAGTACGTTTGTCGTCCCATCGCGAAGGGAACGTAAGGCTGCCTCACGTTGATCCTGGGTCTTGCTTCCATGCAATGTAACCGAGGAGAAGCCCATCCTCTGGATGTCGCGTGCAACAATATCACAATTACGCTTGATATTGACGAAAACGATGATAGGTGGAGCAAACTCACTCGAGCTCAAGATGTCTGCCAAACGTTTCTTCCGCTTGTCTTCGCCCTGGATAAACTCGACTCGTTGCTCGACTGTATCGACGGCTTCTCCAACGTTACCGATGGTTACCTGGGCCGGGCGTCGCAGGTACTTGCGTGCTATTCGCTCAACTGCAGGAGGCATGGTTGCTGTGTACATCATAGTTTGTCGATATCTCTCTCGCCCGTGCAGATGTCGTGACATAGCGGCGGCGTCCTCAGCAGCTTCGTCATCGGGCTTCTGGTTGGAGACAGGAAGGGCGTCCAAGATTTTGTTGACCGGCTCTTCGAACCCAAGATCGATCATGCGGTCGGCTTCGTCCATAATCACATAGCAACACTGCCCCAGGACGAGAAGACGTCGTTCGATACAATCGACTAGACGTCCCGGAGTGGCAATGATGATCTCCGCTCCTTCACTAAGATTGTTGACCTGCTCTTCAATGCTATGTCCACCAACTAATGAAACGCACGTGAATCCGAGAGGGTTGGCGAACTTCTTAGCCTCGATTTCGATTTGCTGAGCGAGTTCTCGAGTAGGGGCAAGGATGATTGCATATGGTCCGTCGTTCTTCGTGGTTTCATTCAGCGGCGGCAGCTCGGAGATGTAGACAAGCAGAGGTAGGAGGAATGCCGCTGTCTTTCCTGATCCCGTCACAGCGACGCCGATTAAATCGCGAGACTGGAGAGCGATTGGTATAGCTGCTCGCTGAATCGGAGAAGGGTCCTTGTAGCCGACTTGATCGACAATGTCCAATAGGCGCTTCGGCAGTCCAGATTCTGCCCAGCTGCGCATCGGGTTAGGAATTGAACCTCCTTTCGTAGCAATGTTGAAATCCTCTTTGAATATGCGCCAATCGCGCTCGCGCATGCTGTCCAGCTTTTTCTCACTCCAGTGTTTGTCAATCCCTGTCCTGCTGCCTTCCTCTCGCCGCCGCCGTTCCATCTCGAGCATTTCGGCCGCTCGTTGTTCTCCTGCCTCTGAATCCCGTTCCGCAATTGCTCGGGCGTACTCCCGTGCCTTTTTGTCAGTTGTATCGTCGGAGAAGCCGCCTAGCCGCCCGCGGCCGAAGAAGCTACTTTCGGTGCGCGTTGCATATAGAGGGTTGAAATCAGGACTGGTGTCTTCCTCTGCATTCCACTCGAAATTGAATTTCTTCTCCGTTGTCCTCTTGCGCTTCTTTTTAGCCGAAAACGTGGATAGATTGGTATCGGCGCCCATATAACGCTGCTTAACTAATTCCGCCTCTGCGGTTGTCTCGCTCCGTTTTTTGATGCCATTTTCATGCTCTCGTGGCGGCGGTGGGGGCTTCATGTCGTAGCCTTTCTGGGAGAGATCGCGCTTCGGGGCGGCAGGTGCTCTCGTACCGTTGCGCATCGATTTGGGCCCTTCCGGAGGCACTCTGGCGCTATTAACACGAGTGTCAGGCTGCGAGATGGGTTTCTGGACCTCTGCCAGCTGCTTGGCGGCCGCTGCCTCTTTCTCTGCCTTCTCCCTCGCTAGGCGCTCTCTTTCCTTCTTTGATAAGAATTTAGGCTTAGCGGCCGCAGCATCCTGCGCTTTCTTACGCGCCAACAGTTCTTCGACGCTTAGAGGCGCCTCGAACTTCCGCTTTTTGATGGGCCTCTCATCGCTCGGAGGAGGCGGCGGGGCGCCCAGCGGTTGGCTGTTTGATGGAGGCGGCGGCGGCGGAGGAAGAGGCTCACTTGGAGGTGGGGGAGGTGGTGGTAGGTCACTCGGAGGCGGCGGCGGTACATCCATCTCGAAGCAAGGCTGGTGTTGTGAAGTGACTGGAGGGCATCCGAACGTCACTAAAATGTTCGAGCTCGAGGAGAGGCGTTCGGAAGCTACATGACTCGCGTGACTTGATGACTCAGGGCTTATGCCGAGAGCCGAAAAGCTTAATTCGCCGCGTCGCTTCTTGAGATTGTGGTTGTTTTTGTGACCACGACTTCCTCCATAGAGCTATCAAATTCGGATGCTGGCCGTGAGATGCGGCCCTATCACTCACTGGGTTATCGGTGGTTTACTTCTCTGTACGGGCTAAGACGCTTAATGAGGTTTTGCTCTCTCGATCGAATGCCTCCCATGGCGGTCAAGCGGTCTTCAGCGCCTTCGAGACCAGCATTTCCACATGAGATGCTCCCCGTTTCCGTTGACTGCAATCGCCAGGCGACGACTGTCTGCTCAAGGCCTAGCAATCCGCAAACCACCAAGCCATTTATCGCAACATGTCGCTGACGTCCGCGGAGCGTCTCGATGCCACCATGAACTCTACCAATGCAGCTACGGCACCCCACGACATACGCCCTGGGTTCCCACTGCCCAAGCCACCACCAATTATCCTCAGCCGCCAGGTCCTGCAATCAACAACGCATCCCACCAGACCAGCAAAACGAAGAATAGCCTGGCTGGCATCCTCACTGCACCGGATTTGCTCGAACCTGGCGAGCGCCTGACAGCTTGGCGATTCCATGTTGCCTCGGAGCCGCTCCCTTCTCACGCGGCTTCATGTGAGCTGGAACCCGCGGCACACTAGCCGCGTGCGCCGACCCTCTCGCCACGCATGAGGCTATCGAAAGAATGCCCTTCTGGGCTCTTGGGACGCTGAATAGGCAGTCGGCAGGATACACTAATTCCCACGCCCGCGTTTATTGGGAGAATGAACGGCGCTGGTGCGTGAACTACTGAACGTGATGACATCCTAGAGTGTTCCGTGCTGCCTTTTTATTCTTGCCAGTCTCCCGGAACAAATACTCAACAAAAAGCCGTGCATTGATCGCGTGTACGACCGCATCGGAAACTCAGAGACCAAACTGAAACTGACTTACCAACGTCCTGTCTTACTTCCTCATCTCTACAATCCGACAGCCCGCCGAGGCATCTACACAACGCGCGCGCTTCGAAAAGCTGTCATCAGGCTCCAAGTGCCTCTTCCATCCCCTGGTCACTTTCACTCCCATCACGATCGCCGCCAGCGTCTGCATGCAGAGAACGATGCTGTTGACTACGATATTCGAGTTCATCCTTCTGGCGATGTCGTTTGCTATGGCCGATGCAAGGCGGCCTTTCACACATTGGGATTCCGAACGGAATGCGGAAAGGCAGGAAGCACCTGGGTTCGACGCGAGAGATGCCCGCAAACCCTTCACAGCATACGAGCAGAACCAACATCGCAAGCCTTTTATCGCTCTCCCCACTGAGACGCCCGTAATCCGAGAAGATCACGAAGTCGCTGAGCAAGAACTTGCCACCAAGGAGTGAAGCGAATGACGCAGCATTCAATACCTTCAATGTTCTTTTCCCTGTGGCCTTCACATATCATCTCGCCTCGATCAAGTACCTAGATGCTTCCAAGCGACACTTCACGCGATGGACCTCGTCCGACCCATTGCTGATACCGCACAGCGCCAGCCCTCGAACGAAAGTGTCGATGCGAAAGGGTTCATGCCAAATCTCGATCGCATGAACGTTGTGGGTCATTAGGCAGTCCTTCGATGCCAACAGCTACCACCAGCAACATTCCTTGACCGGTACGACGAATTTGGATGGATTTCTGTCACGGACTTATCAACCGTTTGGAAGAGACACAGAACACGATGCGTGTGGTTAGACGGCCTGGACGGGCACAGGCAGACATGCAGCGGGCCTCATTCTAAGCTTAATTCTGATTTCGGGGGTCGCCATGAAAGACTTCTTGTACAGCAGCCTCGCTTTAGATTTTGGCCATAATCTGCACCCCTTTCCACACTTGTGAGGGCCACATGTGCTGACACGCCATTCATGCAAACCGGTCTCAGAATCTCAGCCTGGTGGCCGAACCGAGCGCCCATTTAGCGAACCCCGACCAGGGGCCCCTGATATCTGCACACTCTTTTCACTACGCATGCAGAGCTGCAGACATCTTCCAATGAAATCTCGTCGACTTTCCCGGATAGTGAGGAGCTTGATATGTCACGCGCAGCCTCCGTAGTATCGTCGAGGCTGTGATGGACAATCCAAATCAGCCTCGAAGTTTCTGCTTAAGCTGAATGGAGTGCCTCAAGCTCGTGCTTCTCTGCAAATAAGTTCAAAGCTCATTCTACGAATTCTGCCAGTGGGCCAATGACCGCCCATATCCCTCTCGTTCTATATGGATCCTGTCGGTGTATTGTTCAGCCTGGTCTCACTGTGTTGGTCGCGGTGTGCCATTTTGGGATGGAATATCCACAGCGGTGTCTGCTGGCAGCTCCAACCGCTCTCTGCAACTAGCAACTGGAGGCACTCTTGCCGCACCATCGACTACTCTTCTGGCAGCGCAGTCAACCGTTCCAAGACGTCCGGCTGGCCGCCAGACTCCATTCAAGCGCAAGGTGAGGGGCTAGAACTGCCTACAATGACGATAAAGTTTGGGTCGGACGAGGGAGGGGTAACACATGGCATTGGACGAGCCCACCACGTCACTTGCATTGGCTTGCAACGATATTTCTATACTCCATGTTCTGATCATTCACTTTTTTGTTCACAACACAACGATACTTTAGATCGATATCCAAATGGCTGCGAGACAGATTGCGAACATGGACAAGCTCCAACACAAGTCATTCATCACAACGCCTTACAACTTAACCTACAGCTATTACCTCTCGCCAAACTTCAGTCAGAAACTCAGCAAAGATGTCCCGACTCTTATGTTTCTGCATGGTTATCCAGACGATGCCTATATGTGGGCAGGCGCAGTTCCAACATTTCTCGACATGCCTTACCCGTTCATCATCCTGGACCTTCTAGGATTTGGCGACAGCTCCAAGCCCGTCGACGCCAGCAAATACAATTATCGCGCGCAAGCCAACTCAATAGCCCAAATCCTCGATCTCGAAAAGGTCCCCAATAATGTCATCCCCGTTGGTCACGATTGGGGATCCGCCACGGTCCAACGCTTCTACCTCTACCACAAACAACGATGTATCGGCCTTTCAATCCTCAGTCTCGCGTATCAAATACCCTCCGCAGAGCCTTTCGACTTGGATAAAGCAAACGAAACCACCGCAAAACGTTTCGGCTACCCACAATGGGAATACTGGAATTTCTTCACCCTCCCCAACGCCGCAGACCTCATGCGCCAGAACCTCGAACGATTCTACGAAGTCAATCACGGCAACTACCCTTCCCCCAACCCCGAAGAGAAAGGCCGAGATATCTGGATGAGAGAAATGTTCTGCGTTCCCAATGCCATGTACGAGTACGTAATGCAAACCGGAAAATGGAAAGGCAAAATCGTCGACCTCAAACCTTACGCCAAAGATCCTGTGCTTCTCGAACGATTCAAGAAACGAATGAGTAAAGATGGATTTGAGGGTCCTGTGCAGTATTATCATTCGTTGAAGAATAATACTATGTTGGAGGATGAGAAGGCGTTGTGTAAGAATCCTGATGATAGTAAGATTGAGGTGCCGATGTTGTATATTGGACAGACGGGGGATTGGGTTTGTCGGACGGATTTGATGGGAGATGCGAAGAAGGAGGGATTGGTGGGGGATTTGGAGGAGAAGGTTGTTGATGCTGGGCATTGGGTTCTGTATGAGAAGCCGGAGGAGATTGCGGGGATTATCAAGGAGTGGGTGATGAAGAAGTTTCCGGTGAAGGGATGAGGGATGTAACCGCAATAATGGCATTCGCCATTCTATGGAAGATTTGTAGCTCACTCCATCTCCCCAGGGAAATACTCAACCCCATCCGGATCCTCCCAATCATCCGAAAAAACATAACTCTCAAAACAAGTATTAACCGCCCCAACCGTATCAAAAAACATAAACTCACACGTCCCTTTCCTTCCATGCCAAAGCCCGGACTGCGCCAAAGGAAACCCTCTCGCCTCAAACTCCCCTTTCCTCCTGTTTGCCTCCTCCCTCGCCCTCTCCCCAACCAACCTCCCCTCCTCTCCCTTCCTCTTCCCCTCCCCATCCTTACAATCAAACGCAACATGCTGTATCCCACCTCTCCCACCCGTCCCCTCCAGAAACTCCCGCATAACACTCGGCCCAGAAATCGGTTGCATCACTTCCCAGATCATGGAGCCTTGCTCCGCGAACGCGACGTCGATCGCGAAATTGGCTGGTTCTCCACGGAAAGTCTGCTCGGTCACGTTCTCGGGGGTGAAATGGTAGATCTTGAAAGGTCCGATTCCTAGGCGTACAAGACCGGTAAATGTTTCGCGTAGGTTGGATGTGACGATGCAGATTTCGACGGGTTGGCCGAGGAAGGGTTTGGTGAGTGAGGCATTGAGTTCAGCTATAGTTGCTGCCATTGCTTTTGAGCGATCGTTTTGATTGAAGAAGTAGTCGTTATGTTGTAAGATGAACGAAATAAACTGTGCGACATGTTTCGAGGCCTTTAGTAGTCCGCGATTGCTCGCAGACGTTTGGTAAGCAAGGAGACGCCAGTCGTCATACGGATTGGAAAGCTGAAGCTGTGGGCGTCACTTTTCCAGCATGGAACGTAGTCAGATCGCTGCCGATCATCTCTCTGTGCGAATTTGTTACTGTCAACGTACCGTGTGCGAACCGAAGAGCACAGCTATCAGGACAGCTCGCGAGACATTTTCGCAAAATGGGAGCAGGTATGTGCGGTGTACAAAAGCTTGCATTCAAATCTACCTTCCATCACTGCAACAACGTCGTCAAAGATAGTTCTGGGCAGTGCTTCTGCACCTCATATAGCTGCTGTTCAAGTGCGTCTTCGTAAGTCTGCCCATGCAGATCGAAACCATCAAAGCATCGTATCAATCGTGCAACAAAGCCGCCTTTCTGGAGCCACTGGATCAGGCTATGTTCTAAACCCTGGAAACTGCTAGACTCGCCCTCGTTTCACGACCGTAGAAGACTTACGACAGCGGACGCCCTCCATTCGAGGTGCTTTACGATAGCTGGAACTATCAAATGGACGTCGTTGAACGAGAAAGGGATGAATGCATTCAAAGCATCGTCCATGAATGTCAAGCACGACGCATAGGAGCCCTCACTGCCGCTTCTGGAAACCGATACCCCTCTCATCCAAAGCAGCTCCGGGAAAACATTCTTGTCCAAGTTCCAGAACACCAAAGGCTCGAGCAGTCTTTCGAGTCCTTTTGCAATGCCGACTGGATCAAGCCCGCGAGCCAAGACTTTCGCAAGAAAGCTATACAAGCGAGCGGCAATGCCACTCACGTCCTCTGCCTGTGGATTGTAGTTGACTCTGACATTGCCGATCCGACCTTGGAGCCTTATGTATGGGAAGTGACTCGCACGGATAGCAATGGATTGCATGATGGCCGCAACCATCGAGTCGTATGCCAGAGTATACGCTTGGCCAGCGGTGAGCAGGTGGAGTGTCGGATGATTGCTGTGGAGCAGGTGCTGGATTTGGAGGTATGGGGACGGATGAAATGCATGGGCTTCTGCCCAGGCAAACGCGTTTCCTTCTCCACTGACCACGCGCCTGTTCATGCCCTCAGGTTGGTGTTGGGTGGCATGGTTGGTGCAAGCCCGCCGGCGCGCGAAATAGGGATCTTGTCCTTGTGGTGGCTTCTCGCCCTCGGCGCTGGATTGATCTCCAGCCGTAGGTCTGAGATCGTATCGCCTCGTTCGTTGCTTCTGGATGAGAAGCTCTGCGATCTCTCGCCAAAATAGCCTCTCTGTGTCGGGCAGGGCTGTCCAATGGTCGCCTCGGACGCATTCATCCCCGTCGAGAGTGCGCGCGTGTTTCAAGATTATTTCAGCATGTTGGTCAAATAGTGCGCGACCTTTTGAGAAAAAGGCGTCAACTTCTTCGGCCTCAGAACGCATCGTTGGGTGTCTTCTGGCCAGAATGTCTCGCGCCATTTGCGCGGCGGTAGGTACGGTTCCGAAGGCGCTGTCATCAGATAAGGTATCAGAATGGCCTTCATCTTGGCTAGTGTCGGGTGTAACACCTCTTGTGCTGCCGCTACCCGTGCTCAAGGAGCTGATCGACTCCTGCTCGCTTCCCTGCTCCGGCGCGATAGCAGCCGTCGGCAACCTACTTGCGATGAATGTCTCGTATGTCTTTGGCTCAAGGGCAGCTGGACTCCCACGTAGGAGGCTTTCATGTTGTTGCGCCCAAAACAGCTCTTCGTCTGGCGTCAGATATGACCATCGGAGGCCAACGCGAATGAGTGCGTAGTGGTATGACTCGGCGTCGCCTTCTCGCTGCTCTTCAAGTACGCGCGGAAGGGCGTGGTAGCGAAAAAGCGCAAAGCCATCGGGGTCGAGCTTGCCCTCGTCGAAAAGCCTTCTGACCTCGGTTTGGCGTACCTCTGCATCTGCTGTTCTCAAGTCGCGGAGTGCGAGGCAAAGTGCTGCTGCCATTGTAATGTATTCGTATTATGTGGCGCGGATGTGTCGTGTGAGTTCAAACGCTCTCAACTGAAGCGAAGAGTATATGATGCTTGCGTGGTGTATGTTGGTAGTCACGGAGGCAACGGGCCGATTTTGGCAGGTGCCCCCTCCCTCTACACAAACAGGAACAGTCTCCCGCACGTACATTGTCCATTGCCAGCTTACGGTACTTTACTGACGTGCTTCAGGACCTTCTTTGCATCGTCACGGACCTCCTCAGTAATTCGGGCCGCAGACTTGACGCTCTTCGCCAGCCCAACACCAGCACCGGCATAAGTAGCGAGGCGAGCCTTCTCGCCCCAGCCCTCGTCACCTCTCTGCATGGCCTCGTCGTAGAGCTTCTGGTTATCGTCAAGGCTCATGCCCTTCACAGAATCGTAAAAGGTCTCATTTAGGACACCACGACCGCCGTATCTCTCCGGCCAATCTCGAGTACCTCGCAGCGTATCGTAAAGCTTCACTCTCTTTGTGTTCACTCCACCGTCAGAAGCACTGAACACAGCTTCGCGGTAGCCTTTAGCAATGTTCGCCTCGGGAGACGCAAGATATCGCGTACCCAGAGTGATACCAGCAGCACCAAGAGACAGTGCTGCGGCGACACCACGGCCGTCCATAATGCCACCAGCTGCGACTAGGAGCGGCTTTGCAATCTTCTTCATACTGCACAGGTCGGTGACAGCATCATCGACTTCCGGGAGAAGCGGGATGAGGCCAGCGGCTTCATCGAGTCCGTGACCACCAGCGTCCTGTCCCTGCACTACAAGGACCTCCGGCTTGCAAGTTTTCGTGACCTCCAATGCCTCAGCAACTGTGCCGACCTGGATCCAGATCTTGATCTTCTGATCTCCGACCCTCCTCACTTCTCTTGTCCACTGCTCGAACTGATCCAGCTCTCTCGGGGCAAAGAGCCATACTGCAGCAGGCTTGTACTTGGCAATCAGGGGCAGTGCATCGTTCAGCAGCTGTTCACCAGCCCACAATAAGAAGCCTATGCCAACCGGCAACACATCGTTCACCTCCCTCAATGCCTGTGCCCCAGCCACCAGTTGTTTTGTCTCTTCCAGTATGGTTTCTAGATTTGACGCATCGCTGCCGGCTCCTATGAAACCCAAGCCGCCCGCTCTGGAGACTTCTGTTGCGAGCGAAGCCAGAGCTATCAATCGCATTGGAGCACCACACACCAAAGGCGCCTTTGTCCACGGATAGTCGCGCTTGAGTTGGTCCATTGTCTGTCTTCACGTGAAGTTGCTCGCTTCATGCGACACAACGCTTCTGAACACTTCGAGTTCCTTTTGAACTCAGAAACACTCAGCGACATCGGCCTGGTATGACCCATCATCACTCAAGAGGTGGTAGCAGCTGACGTCTGAGATCCAGAACTGAATTCAGCATTTCCGGTCAGCCTCAGGCATACCTCGGCTCTTTCCGCGCCTGCTCTGAGCCTCACGACTTCACGACTCTCCAAACGCGACTTCCAGCTGCACATTTCTACCAACTGCCCTCCTTCATCTTCAACGTCGTTTGTGCGCCTCGCAACGGTCGTGTTGCGACACTCCACAAGTTCAAGATGAACGCTCCAGACAGGTATGTTCAACATCATCCCAAATACAGATTGTACGGCAATTGTACAGAACCATCATGACCGATGGGTCGCAACTCGCCCTCACTGGCGGGGTGCACCCAGTCATGGGCGCGGATAGCTTTGCCAACCGATTGCCTATGTCTCATGATCCTCGAATTCATGGCAATGTCGGTACCAAAATTGATGCGGCGGCTGATTGTCCCGAAAGATACGAGTCCTTCATCTTGGGCGACGGCGAGAAGAAGGTCGAGGTTGAGCCAGAGACTCGTAAGTAGTCCCACAACCTCGTCGCCCATCACTTTCACTGAAATTCTGCACAGGTGTTCCAAATGCCTCCATGTTCACCTTCAACAAGGAGGACCATACGCTCGGAAACCTCTTGCGCGCGAAGCTCGCTAAATCCGAACACGTCCTCTTCGCCGGCTACCAGGTCCCTCACCCTCTGTTCGCGACCTTCAAGCTCCGTGTCCAGACCGACGGCGAAGTGACACCAAAAGATGCAGTTGTTCAGGCGTGCAAGGATTTGGTTGGCGAGCTGCAGCAACTGGACCAGGAGTTCACGAAGGAATGGGAGCTCAAGAAGATCGCGGGCGCTGGTGCCGATATCTAAGACTTTTGCATCGCTTTTGGCGAGTGCACACAAGGTGAAGGGCGCGCTTCGGGTTGGCCGCATGATTACAGAGCATAGCGAGGGCGTTCACGGGCATCCTCTTTCGCATGGGACGATACTGGCGTTTTTGGATGGCGAAAAGCAGGCAGAGTTCTTGCGCATGATACCCATGGATCACCATAGCAGGATGAATGAAATGAAGAGAACGAAAGACGAGATTACAAGCACTACTTGAAGAAACGATGGTACCTTCTAAAGGCCATGGTTTGTTCCTGCTGACCCGAATTAGCCTTGAAGGCGAACGGTCGCGCCTTCCTGATTTCCAACGACTTGCATGTGAAAGTCGCCCGGCAAGTCCCGCCAGTTGGTGGACAACCTGCTGCGTTCCGAACGGAACTTCAAGTCACCTTCAACCCACGCCTCCTCACTCATACACCCTCCCGCACCTTACTTCTGTTGATCACAAGTCTAGCCACCATGGCAGGCACGTTGGACGAGCCAACACAGCACACATGTTCCAATAGACACGCAAACATCACGCAGCGCACCCTTGCCGACTCTATCGCAGACCGCTCCTCGGAAGACACTCCATCACAGCAAGACTAGAACTGCCTGTCAACGGACAGCGCATCGCAGAATGTGGCTCTGCAGCAGCCGCAAGTTTCACAGACCATCGCACAAGGCGGAGACGCCAGCTCACAGACCATCACCGATACGACACTTGCGGAGGATAAGCATGCCCACAAGTTTATACCTTCACAGACCATCGCAGAGAAACTCTTTGCTACGCCTGAGAAACCTTACAGCACAAGGCCCTGTCGACCGAGACCTGTCGTGGACGTGCGGCAGTTGCAGAAGCGCTGGGAGCATCATCCTTGCCGTCTGGAGGAAGAGCTGACACAGCCTGCCACGAACTTCACCAGCACTGGGCGCAATGTCTTCGTCCATCACATGCAGCCAGTGTTAGAGAAGCGCCGTCTAGCACGACTGAACAGCGGCAAGACCAAGAAGAAGTACCCTAAGTCCGCAGCGCAACTCTATGCGCAAGAAATCAAGAAAGACAGCGAGGAGCTCAGAGCGTTCTGGACCGAGCAGCAGGAACACTGGGAGAAGAAAGCAGATGAGCTACGAGATGCTTGGCATAGGGGTGCAATCTCGACAGAGGACCTACTCCAAGACGCTGGCTTTCAAGGCGATTGGGTCGAGTACCGCCGCCGTGTTGAACTTGCAGCTGCGAAGTATTTGGAAGTTGACTTTGACGAGGACGCTTTCCTCGCAGCGGCGCAGCGAAGAAACGAGGAACTCAAGCTTCCGCGAGCAGCGCCGGCAGACGATCCACAGAGCGAGGAGCTTCTCCCTGTACTGCCACCTCGTTTTAAATATAACAGCAAGATGATGTATGGTAACTTTTCTCATGCGGACTATGGCGAAATCCGACGAATGGATGGTAAGCAACAGGCTGCTCGTCTGCGACAGTTGGCGGATATTCTGGACGCCACAGGTCAGTGTATCTACAGAGATGCACGCGATCTCGGTTCGGTGCTGACAGCCCAGCAGGCAAGGAGCTGTTCTATTACTACATGTATCCTCACATCTGGAAGCAACTTCGTCCGCCCGACGTGGATCAAACAGTCACGCTCGAGGCGCAAAAGGCCTGGAGGCGTCTCGGCGGAGTGTTCAAGGAGGATTGGTGCAACGCAAGCGCGAGAGCGAAGCGTCTGCTCGGTGACGGGAGCGTTGATGGCCTGGTATATCTTGAGCTAGACAGCCTTGCACCGGAGGTTCTGGAGCTCCACCGGTGGACTGCGAAGGTGCTGGAGAATGAGAAAGATCGGACATGATGGCAAGGCCTGCGAACATGTGATGGCAGTGTGACGGGAGATGTCCTTCGGGACAGATGTACAGATGTGACTTGGCTAGGACGAGAAGATTGACATTTGCCAAAGCTGGCAGCCTGTATTCGAGTGCTTTCTTCGCAGACGCGATACAATCTGCGCTTCCGCATGTGTGCCACCAGCACTCATGTCATCGAGATGTTCGTCGTCGACGCGTACACGTGCTCGCGCGGCCTGTGCGACAAGGTGACATATGCTTGTCAATTGTGCATTTCGTGACTGAGTATGACTGCTTCAGAGCGGAAGATGCCCATTTCCAAGGCCGATATGATGTGAGATGGTGATGTTCTTGTGAAGCGATGTCGTCGAGTGCAGTGAGGCTGGTGATGACGTTTCACGAGAGCATGGGCTGCAGGATGGCCTTGGCTCTTCCGTGGAGAGTGAACCGGGATCGCCGCAGCTCTCGACCTTTCTCACTACCCCGTGCAACCACAACTCTCCTCATGTCTTCTTAATCGCCCGCATAGCGTGGAGTCACGGCCATGTTCTCTGGATCGAATTCATATCTGGGCGGCACAAACAGTGCTCGCCCAGGCGCGCCGCAGTATGGCCAGCAGCAGTTTGGCCAGCAGCCGCAATATGCCCAACAGCAGCAGCCTACAGGCTTCGGCCAAGCGCCTCTCCAACAGCAATATACCGGATATCCTGCTGGTGGATTGCAACCGCAGGCAACGGGCTTCCCAGGTCAGCAGCAACAGCAGTCCTTCCAGCAGCCGTCGTATACCGGGTTTCAGCAGCAGCCTCAACCAACAGGCTTCCAACAACCGCAGCCGACTGGATTCCAGCAACCTCAGCCAACAGGCTTTCAGCAGCAGCCTCAGGCTCCGCAAATCAATGTCCAGCAGCCGCAGCCCACTGGTTTCCAGCAGAGCGCTCCGCCCCAGCCGGTCATGCCTCAACCGACTGGCATGACCAGTAATGCCATGGCCGATTCGTTCCGCTCATCGGCTCCTCAATCAGCGCCTGCAACATCTGCCCCAAAGTCAGGCAGCAAGATCCCAAACATCCGACTGAGCTTCATCACTGCGCAGGATCAGGCCAAGTTCGAGCAGCTGTTCAAGAGCGCAACAGGAGGCGAGCAGGCATTGAGCGGAGAGAAGGCAAAGGACATCTTGCTCAGGAGCAAGCTGGATGGCAATAGCTTGGCGCAGATATGGACACTGTCAGACACCACGAAATCGGGGCAGCTGCTGTTTCCCGAGTTTGCATTGGCCATGTACCTCTGCAACTTGAGCTTGACCGGAAAGACATTGCCCCAATCATTGCCAGAGAGGGTCAGGAACGAAGTTTCGAGCATGGTGGACATCATCTCCTTCGCGGTCGACGATACCTCGTCATCCGAGCCCCCTCGATCGAATGCGCCCAACTTCAACGAGCCGCCAAAGATCCAGCAGCCACAGGCGCAAAACCCAAACAATACCCAGCTGTTGAGTCAACTCACAGCCCAGCCAACTGGAGCTTTCCAAGGTCTGGCACCCCAACCGACAGGATTCCAGCAGCCTCAGCCAACTGGTCTGCAACCCCAAGCTACTGGTTATCCGGGTGGCATGCCACAAGCTCAAGGATATACTGGCCCTCGTCCGCCGATGCCTCCAATGCCTACTGGGTTTAGCTCTGGTCTTGCTCCACAGCAGACGGGGTATCCAATGGCTGCTCCATTGAACGCGCAGCCCACAGGGCGGCCAGGACAGTGGGGATTGGTAAATGCTCCAGCAGCTGGCTTACCAAATCTGCAGGCTTTATCGCAGCAGATGATGCCGCAGCCAGGTAGAGAAGCAGGCTTCAGTTCTCAAGGGCTGCGAGGAAACGCGACTGTTCCGTGGGCTGTCACGAAGGACGAGAAGAAAATCTACGATGACATGTTTAAAGCCTGGGACGGCTTTGGCAAAGGATACATCACAGGAAGTCAGGCTATTGAGATCTTTGGACAGTCTGGTCTCGACAAGCCCGATTTGGAGCGTATCTGGACTCTCAGCGACCCTCACAACAAGGGCCGACTCAACCTGGACGAATTCGCTGTCGCTATGCATTTGATCTACCGAAAGTTGAACGGATATCCAGTACCAAACCAGCTCCCGCCCGAGCTCATTCCACCTTCGACGCGTAACATTAACAACAGCATCGATGCAATGAAGGGTCTGCTTCATAGCGATGCCGAGCAGCGAAAGTCATCTGGTGCTTTCCTCCAACCGCAAAAGACGGGTGTCAGCTACCTGAAGACGCGTTCTTTCCATGCTAATGGAACACCTGGCGGAGGTGGACGAAAAGATGCGACTGTGTTCAAGAACAACGATGACGAGGTTGGGTACCGCTCTTCTGCCAGGCGTAGGATGGGCGAAAGAGGTAGGGACTCTTCTCCGGCAATGAGCGATTCGAGCAGTGTCACTGCGGACGACATGAGCATCGACCAGCTGAAGAAGACGATACGCGAGAAGCAGGTCTTGTTGGATGCGATGGACTTCGAAGACGAGAGCAAGGCGGACGAGGAGGACGCACTGGATCGAAAGGACCGGAAAGAGGCGGAAGAGTTGTTCAGACGCATTCGTCGGATACAAGAGGACATTGATACACATCCAAACAGCGCATTCAAGACCGGCGATTCGGATGCTGAAAGGCGTGCCTTGCAACGGCAGCTTCGTACTATGCAAGATCGATTGCCGGAATTGGCGAGCCATGTTAGGCGCTGTGAGCGCGCTATTGCGGAAGCGCAGCTTGAGTTGTTCCGATTGAAGGACGCCAAGGCGAATCCTTCATCGGCGCAGGCCATCGTCGGGACTGGACCAGGAGGCGCTGTAACGGAGAGTGATCGTCTCAAGGCGAGGGCAAAGGCCATGATGCAGCAACGATCAGCTGCTCTTGCAGGCAAGAAGGTCGACATCGGCGATGATGGCAGCGCTGCTGCGCAGCGCTTGGAAGAAGAGAACAAGCGAGTTTCGAGAGAGCGCGAAGATAACGAAAAGATGGTTCGTGATGTGGAAGAGAGCGTCACCGAATACAGCAAGGGCCTCGAATCTAGCTTGAAGGAGGGCGCTGAGAGTGCATCTGACGAGCACGAACGGCGAAGATGGGAAGATGGTCTTGGCGTAGAAGACGAAGTCAAGGATTTCATTTTCGATCTGCAGCGAAGCTCAAGGTCTGCTCGCGTTCGCAATGAAGAGAGAGCTCAACCGCGAGCGAAGCCTGTTGAGGATGACAGCAGCCGCGCGAGCACCCCAGTGACTCGCACTGAAAGTCCAGCATCTACACGCCCTACTGTCTCGTCGCCTGCTACCACCGGGTCTTCTTACTCTAGCTACAAGACCGCTGAAGAGCGCGCAGCTTTTATCAAGCAGCAAGCAGAGCAGCGTATGGCCGAGCGTCTTGCCGCTCTTGGTATCAAGGCACCGGGTAAGAGTGGTGGTGAGAGTGCTGCCCAGCGCGCTGAACGTGAGCGCAAGGCACGAGAAGACAAGCTTCGGGCAGCGGAGGAAGAGGACGCCCGACGCGAACAAGAGCGCAGAGCCAGAATAGATGGCGAGTCAATAGCCCCGCCGTCCCCAGCAGCTGCCGGTGGCAAGCCCAAGCCACCACCGCCCCGCAAGCACAGAAGCGAGAGCATCCAGAGTGATTCTCAGTCCCAAGCCAAGCAAGAAGCTAAGGCGGCGGAACAGCAGGTCAAAGAGCAGGCGCTTAGGGAGCAAGAGACTGCCATGGCGCAGGAGACGAAAGATCTAGAGTATGTTGCTGAGTTGCTAATTACAGGTGTTCGTGCTAACGGTTCTGCAGGAACGAGGAAGCGCGTCAAGAGCGAGAGCTTCAAAAGCAGCGTGAAGAGGCCGAGGCATCTTTGCGTGCTCTTGAAGAGCAAGTCAAGGCCGGAAAGGTCAAGAAGGCGGAAGAGAGAAAGCGACGCGAAGCTGCAAAGAAAGAGGCCGCCGACAAGGAAGCCCGCTTGGCTGCGCAACGAGCTGAGATTGAAGCCGCCAAGGAACGAGAACGACAACTTCGACTTCAGCTTGAGAACATGGGCGATGAGGACTCCAGCGACGATGATGAGGACACGCGACAGATCACACCGACCGAGAGCACGCCGGCCCATAGCATGGAGCTGCCCAAGGTCCAAGAGCCTGTCTCTTCGCCCCCTCCCGCACCGCCTTTGCCTGATGCTGCCGCACCACCTCCACCGCCGATGCCAGAAACCGTTACGAGCCCATCTGCAGCTGTGACAAGTCCACCTGAGCAGTCGAAGAATCCGTTCTTCCGCAGTATGGGCCAGCAACCTGCCTCGGCTGGCACAACACCTGGATTGGCTTCACCCGAGGCCGAGAAGAAGGTTGACACGAACCCATTCCACCGTCTTACCCAGCAAGATCTGTCTAAGCAGCAGCAAGCTTTGCCAGACCCAGCGCCAGCGTCAAGTCGGTCGCGCTCGAAGCCAGCAGACGAGGATGACTGGTCTGTGCTCGACTCCAGTGATGAGGATGAAAGCGATGAGGAAGACAAGCCTCAAGGCGGAAGTGCGAAACAGCTCGCATCGATCCTTTTTGGTACGATGGCGCCCCCTCGCCCGCTCTCTGCGATGGATAGTCCAAAATCAGGACCAGGCTCTCCAGCACCGAACTCTGAGCGCATTGCAAGCCCACCACCTGCACCACCCATGCCCTCTGGCGGCGCGCCTCCACCTCCGCCTCCACCTATGCCTGGTAGCGACGCACCACCGCCGCCTCCCATGCCTTCTGGAGGCGCACCACCGCCACCACCCGGACCACCGCCTGCTCCTGGCTTGCCCTCAGGTTCAGACTTACCTGCTGCGCCTCCTGCAGGCGGAATGCCAGACCGCGGCGGGCTAATGGCACAGATCCAAGCCGGCAAGGGTCTCAAGAAGACGCAGACTAAGGATCGCAGTACTGCGGCCACTGCTGGTAGAGTGCTGTAATTTCGCAAAGCAGTTTTGCTAGGCGCTTGCGAGCGACGAGTGTGAAGATGTGTTGTGTGTGTAGTATTGTTTATAGATTGAAGAAAGAAGCAGAAGTCATTCGTACCCTACGCGACCCTACGTATCTACGCTTCTGTGGTCTCGATTCCACCGTGTGCTTCGCTCTGCTCAGCTGTACTTTAGAAATGGGTCTCCACTATCGATACGAGACTGCCCTATGCCACTACCTCAATCCAGGAGATCTCTTGCTCGCTTGTTTTCGTGATGTCGTATGAAACCCTACCTAACTAACGTGGGTCTGGAAATCCACAAAATGCGTCCATCCGTTAGTTCGCACATTTAATCTATCCAGTCGCAATGCATCAAACGCTTCGAACCTGGATGTTCTTGGGTACTTTGGTGGTATGAGATGTGGTCAGAGTGGATTGGAGGTTGTGGTTCACGTCACGTAAAGAAAGCCCTACGTTGACTTCCTGGATCCTCGATCCCGGCCCCAACGGCTTTGTTCCGAAGGCTTTCGGGTTCGCTTAGCGATTACGACGCGTCTGTTCTTTGCTTTGCCCTTGTGAGGAGTGATTCTTGGGGGCTTTTTGAGAAGAGCCCTATATTGCTGTTGTAAACTAGGTAGTAGGGCGATATGCGGCCATCCGTTAGTGAAGTTGTTTCGAGGACGAATGGTATGGAGCAAGATGGAAGAAGGCGCCTCTAATTTGAGGGGATAGGTAGGGCATGAGATAGAAGTCCCGTTATGTGCATGTACTTTTAGTGTGGAGCTCGTCGCAACCCTACATCAGAACTTGCATTTCTTGAGCTGTGCTGAACGCTGTCGCGAAGTCCTCGGGGCATCTGTGGACGACCTCATACATCGCCAAAACCACGTCTGCCGGTCCAGAGGTCTGCGTCCTCTTCATTGTCTTGACGTGAGTCCTCAAGTAGGGTATCTCTGAACATCAAGAACACGAGTCGCTCTTTGCGGCGCAAGTCCGGTTTCAAATATTCACAGGCCTTCCCTCTGCGAAGTTTTGCTTTCAGTGCGTTGCCGTAACGCAGAGTCGCCTTGTTACGAGTGAGGTCCAAGGACATTGATGAGGCTTGCTGACATATTCGCGCAGCGAGTGCAACTGGACAACATCGCGGGGAAGACCATAAGCAATGTTGACGTCGCAAATGGTGTTTGGGATCCATCATTCGCCCTCAGGAAGCTATCGCCTGTAGACAGCACATTGCGCGCATCTGGTGTGCCCACATACACTGCATCGATGTCCAACAATTGACGGGTTCATGGTATTGCGGCACTGATGACATACCCACCAACCTGCCATAGTTGGCGGCTGATAAGGTGTCTGCGTAAATGTTTCGCTTGCTCCATGCTTGAATAGAGGCCAATCAGACAGCCATGAGGCTCCTCCCTCTTGCAGGTTAGGCCGGCGTCTTGTTGCGTATCCCTCGGGGTCGAGAAACGGGGTTTGATGCTCGTCGAGTGATCCGCGGTGCTCGTCGTACATCTGCCAGCAGTCTAGCACCCGTTGCCCACAGCCTCCGCTCGACTAAGGTGCTTAATGTCGGGGTCGCTATGGCTCGATTATAGGTGATACGCTGTGTATACTTAGTTGTGACCAGTGATGGCTAGGATACCAGAGTCCTTACCCTTGCTTCACTAGGACTGGGAGTATTCTGCAACCGATTGACATGATTTAGAGGCTACTCGCTGAGCTTTTTTATACCTCACATATATCGCAAGTCCTTGGGCACGAAACATGGCGCAGATGAGAAGCTGTATGGTTGCCCAAGGCGTGGGCGTTGACGAAAGGCTGGCGGCACAGATGACATGGCAGTGAAGTGGGGCCGGAGGCTTGGCCTTTGCACTTCCCGCCTCCAGCCGACGTCCAAGCGCCTGAGGTTTGCCCTTCCCTCTTTTCCACCATCTCGACTGTCATGCCAAAGTACACGCGCTCCCTCCAATTGCTCTTGTTGATTTCATTCTTGAAGCTCCAATCCCGCAACACGAAACTCGTCGACGCATCCACCGCACAGAACTGTTCGGCGATGTATCGTAACCGCTGCGGCATGCTGTCAGTCTCGATCGGAATTTTGGTGGAAGCATACGTACGTCTCTGGACTGGAAGACAGGCCACGGGACCATGAACCAGTTCCCTGACAGGGCTCGAAGATACACCAGAGGCGACTTAGAAAGATACACAAAGACGAAGTCTTCGACTCTGATATGCTCGTCGATCATCGTAATAACTGGCTCCTCCAAGTCCTTGTCAGGGACCTCGCTCTGGCACTGCATATGATTGGAGTGACTTTCGACAGCTTCTGTTGTACTTGCATCTGAGAGGTCATCAGGGTCGTCGGTCGACACATCGTAAGCCGTGGCGACCACCTCAGGCATCGTGAAATGCGGCGGTAAGGCGAGAATTTCAGGATACGTATCTGACGCTCTGCTGTACGTGAGGCCACAGTTGAGATTAGGACTTCGGCTGCTGTATTAGCGTTTGGCCCCGTTTGCGTGTTAAGAGCAACATACCATTTGATTTTGGCAGGATTGACATTCTGCTCTTCCTCTCGGCCACACTTGGGACACCCAGCTTCGAGCTCCTGATCACGGGGAAACATCATAGCTTGATCCCATTTAAGGCCGGCCTTACAGACATCTTCGTACGTTCCTTCGGTATCCACGTCGGTCCAAGTTTCCGGCAAAGAGGAGTCCAGAAGCTTGTAATTTCCGTCTTTCACTGCTTGCCGCCCAGGCTTGGTTCGAAACTGGTGGTTAAGTTTCTCATACAACGCCTAGCGCTGGTCAGTAACGCTCCACGAAACTATCGCGTCTAAGACTGACCGGCCAACAGCTCGTCAGCTTCAAGTATATGGGAAACTCCTCGCCACATGCATCATGCAGGGTGAGAAACTCCGGAAACCGAATGTGCTGAGGGATTCCATCTATCCGTATCGCATTCGGCAGGAACATGTTGACCACAGCTTTCAGGAAGCTGTAAAATTCGGAAAAAAATACAATGCATGCCTGATTCAGGGACATCTGCAAAGCGTAGGAGTCATCCAAAGTGGTCCCATTGGCTATCAAGCGCTGCTGAATTTGATCCAGTCTTTTCACGACAACAGTCCTGTTGCAGTTCAGCTATCTTGCATTGCGATGCGAAAGTACGACGCTACTCACGTCTCGACGCCCTTGAGGAATAATTGGATATCTCCAAGGTAGGACAGAACGTCAATCTGGAAGTTCGCCACATCCTTTTCCGACAGAGCGAACTGGATCTTGCGCATGGTGTCCTTGACCCAATTGGACGAGCCCCCTTCCCGGAGCGAAGACTGATATTTCTCGATCTTGACTTTGAATTCATCAACGAGCGCCTTGAGAGCTCCAGTGAGTTGTTGAAATTCTTTATCTGTTTCCTGATCCAGCCAATTGACATCTTTGTACGGCTCTAAAGCCTTCTGCAAATTATTCAAACGGGCGATGAGTTTCTGATATTGAGCTCTCGAGCCATGGCTCTTCTCCAAAGCTTTGAATATCGTCAGAGCCACGCCGATAGTGCCGAAGCAGTCTCCAACAGAAAAACCAAATGGAACAACGACCATGTTAGAAGAGGATGGCGGGCCGTGGAAGTGACATGCGGATACAACACAAGGTTCAACAAACAAGACAACTAGCTTGTACTGTATTCCCAAAGTGAATTGAAGTGAGTAGGACCGATAGCTCTCCAAACGACCTCACGTGAGATTATAGCCCGCCGGTTTCGTTGTGGCGGAGTCTGTAGATCGAGTGCCACAGGGCTGCGCAGCGTCTGTCTGCCTTCATCGTGCAGTCGAGTTGCCTTCATGCAGCTCGCTATAGTCTGGCCAATCATTGGCATCCACGCGCCCTGTCTGAACCAATGGACCAAAATTGTGGACTGGCGGCCATTCCACTGATGATCATAGGCCTGGCCGCGAAAACGCAGATGATATTTAGAAACTGAAGAGCATTGGCCTTCGTACTGAGACTGAGACTGGTTCTGGAAAATTATGTGATTCTTAGAACAATGTGTTTTCAATTCATTTCTCATAGCGTCATCCACCCATCCCAAAACCATCCATCTCAGCGGGACCCCAAGGCCTCACCTTCATCTCTCCATCCGTCTAGGTATAATTTTCATCTTCAACTCGGTTTCAAAGGAACCCAATCCTTCAGTTCACTTCCCTCCTCTCCACCCTCATCCAGGACATTCGTCGGCTTCCTAGGTGGCAGCGCAGGTCCATCGCTCTTCGCACTGTTCACCGTTTCACTCCTCACAGGCTTCCTAGGCGGTGGAGGTTGGGGCACCGGACTGGCGACACGCTGCGATTGAGATCTCTCGACACCAGCACCATTGACGCGCGACAATGGAGAAGCATTGTTTGACCTTCTAGGATCAGGTGGGGGAGGAGGAACATTATTCCTCATCGAGTTGACGATAGTCGCAGGTGCGTTATTCGAGCGACGTGGCTCAGGTGGTGGGGGTACATTCTTGGCTGTATCTGAAACGGCCGATTGCTGACTCTCACTCCTAAGAAGAGTCGGCTTCGGGCCTGGCTTCGGCGGCGCGGGCTTGCGGAGTGTCTGCTTGAGCTGCACTCTTGAAGCTGGAGTGCCGGGCCTGCTGCTGTCATCTGCTCCATCAGATGCACTTTTTGGTCCGGTCCCTTCATTGGCTTTGAAAGGTGGCGGAAGCTTCCTAGGCATTACCTGCCCCTGCCCTTGGCCTGGAGGAAGTGACCGTTCCGATGTGGTACTATACAACGAAGCCGGCCGTGACGGTGGCGTACTTCCAGGCTTCTCAACCTTGACCCAATCCGGCTCGTTGGTAGGTGTGAAGGGATTCGAAGGCCTCCCTGGATTTGGGACATGCTGAGCGCTGGGAGGCTGAACGGTCGATCTCGCCGGCATACCATTGTCAAGCCACCATTTGCGTTTGTCTGAGCTGGCAGGCGGTAGGCCGGGCTCAACCGAGTCGTACCCATAAAGCGACTCATCGTCACTTTCTGCCACTAGACTGGCGGTGTGGTTGCCCACGACGGATCTCCGCTTAGCATACAGCTCGTTGCTGATCTTGTCTTTCTTGGCTTGGTTGACAACGTTGATTGTGCATGAGAAGACACCCCAAACAGGGCGATGGTCTGAGAAACGTAAAGGCGCTGAGTCGTAGTAGAGCTGTCGGATGTTGTCGCCCTTGGTCAGGATGCGGTCGCACCACGCTGGGATGCGAGCCTTGTCCGAAGTGTCGTAATCATCTGTTCCGAGATTGAACTTGTACGTCGGCAAAAAGGTTGGTGTCTGCTCCGAGTAGTGCGGAAAGACTTTGCCGTGAACCATCTGCAGGTTCAACTGATCATTCTCATATAATCTTCCGAGATCACGCTTCTTGATAAGTGCCCGAGTCGTATCGTTCTCCAGACCAATGCGGTAGTTGAAGTCACCGAGCCAGATGACAGTCTTGTGATCGTCAATGGATCGATTTCGTTGGAAGCGAAGACCCGATGATATCGTCTTATAGTCTTGGTTCCGTTCATCGTAGTTGCCAAACCCAGCAGCCAAATGCGCTGTGACGAGACAGATTGGTGTATCGCCATACTCCATTCGAATCGCGACCGCTCCTTTGTTGCCAGCCATGCCGCTCAAGCCAGTCTTCTTGACGGCACCTTCCACGTTTCTGATCATTGGCAGACTGCTGGCTTTCACAAACACCGAGAGCGATGCACCGACCAATTGGCCACCTCTGAGCAAGACGTAGTCTTCCTTGCCATGCTTTTGCGCATTTTCATTCAAGGTTTGCTTCACGGCATCCTCCCACTTGCTCCGCCGATGGGGATCAGTGGACATGATCTGCCCAACGTCGAGTTCGACTATCTCTTGAAATGCGACTGCCACGATTTCAGGGTGGCGGAGCTCATCTTCAACGCTGGGACAAATCCAGCATGAAAGATCGTCCTTCACGCCATGCGTCTTGCCATTGAGATTGAACGTACCAGCCCAGATGTTGATTTTTGCTGCTGTTGTGTACTCTGCATTTCGCTTACTGAGCTCCGCCGTCACCCAGTCATTGATCGGATCATACAAGTGCACAGGCGTTTGACCAACCAGTCGGCCAAGCAACATGTCTATAGTCTCTTGTCGACCCTTGTCTTCGACGTTGTTGATGTAGAACCGCTGTGCAGACTTCCTGAGGTCTGCCAGTGTGCCCGCCAACGACATCTTGCCGGATCTGGTGAAAGACGATTTGAGCGCTCCAGTACCTGCGTATATCTTGGATAGCGCATCGCCATTGTCCGCCCAAAGCATACCATGTCTGGCCCAAAAGTCGGAGGTCGGCCCATTCTCACCTTGTTGACTTATAAAAATCGACATGGCGATCTGTGAAATGATGGTCTGCACCAGATTCGTCCTGTCTAGGCAGTCCAGACAATTGGTTCGGAAGACGCCGGCCTGCTTCAGAATTTCTTTCTGTCCAAGGATCGATACTTGCCGGCCATCTTTGGTGATTGTCTCGTGGGAGTCCTCACTAAGGTAATAATAGAACGCCATGGCTGAACTCTCAATATAACGTCTGATACCACTGGCAGCTTCATATCCATTGGGTCCACGAGTCTCGGCGTGGAAATCATAGTTTACAGCAGAGACATGTCTATGTTCTGATTCCGCCGCTTTGTCGACGGGGTGGTTCAAGGAGCTGTGATCGATGTGATGTAGGTACTGTCTGGTGAGCTGAAGCTCCTGCGATTTCTCCTCGCTAAGCAGATTGACGACAACGACATCTCCGTAGTTCTCGGACAGACGTTGCATGTGCTTGTCAAAAGCTGGTTGCGTCGCCTCGACTGATCTTGTGATTTGTATCTTTTGCTGTCCCGGTAAACCCGACTGCTGTTCCCAAAACAGGGGCACGCTTCCACGACATTGGACATACGAGAAGCATAACGTGTCTGTCGTGAATACAGTCTCGGTCTCAGAAAAGTTCGCAACGTTGCCATCGTCGTCAATACCTCTGGCATTGAACCTCGTCCCAGCTCGGCGACAGGACAGTCTTGAGATGAGAGTCATCGTGCTTGGAAGTCCAGCGTTCGCCCTCCTAGCGGGTGAGCTCGACGCGGGCACTGCTACTGTCCCAGCAAATCCTCGAATGGCACTCGTCAAGATTCTTGATTGATCCAGTGCTTCCTTCTCGCGCTGGCTCAGCCGGCTCCGGAAGTCCACCAACGGCTGGATCATGTATGTGTTCCACAGGAAGCCGGCGTCAAGGCTATCAATAGCGATAGTGCTCGTCTCGGCTGGGCGATCTTGTACTCGCTTTGTCAAATCGAAGTCCGCGCTGTAGTAGAAGCTTCCTCCACTCAGCAACTTCTTCAACGCCATGCATGGGTGCTCCAGCAAGGGCTCTTTGTACCCGCCATGGTCGTAGCCATCCGCATCCAAGCTGTCAGTCGGAAATGGGTTGATTTGATCGTGCAGTAAGTGGTCATAGTCTCCGCGATTGAGGCAGTGAAACTCAACGCTCAGAATTCTCTGGATGTGCTCGCCAGGCCGGACAGTCGCCACTTTTGTGCTGCCGTTGACGACACACAAGAATACATCGCCGTTAATGGTAACCAGTCCCAGAGTGCCCTGTATCTGCAGAGAACTCAGTGTTCGGTAGCCGGTCATATCCTGGCCTTCCCATGGCGAGAATTCCACGATGCAGCGCGGGACGCCACCTTCGTTGACGGATGACGTGGATCCATGTTTGGGAACTCCTCCGGGAGTGGTGGAAGGGCTGTGTTTGAAAATGAGAACATGGCTATCGGTGGCCAAGGCAATTGCGCGCTGAGGCGAGTCCCTCAGAAACACGCGGATGGGCATGGTTGCGGAGCATCGCTCCTCGTGCGGCTGGCCAGGGTGTGCAATTATTGTCGCATGTCCAAATCCAGACGTCACGCGAGCAGGATTTTCGAGTGTCGCAAGAGTACTTCAGGTGTGTAGGATGCTGTAAGATGGCGCAGAGTGTACGTTTCACCAGGTGTTAGTGTCGTTTCCGTGAGGTCGAGGGACCTTCGTCTGAGAAGGAAGCCTCGAGGTTCGAAGTCTGAAGTCAGAGCGGGCGATTGGTGCCTCAGGCTTGTCAGGTCCGATCTGCGTTCACTCACAATGGGACCGAAGCTTGTGATGTTTCAATGCATAATACAGCATGTATATACTCGTGTAGACATCATCATACAGATCAGCCGTTACATCTATAACAAAATCGCAGTATTCACCAGCGCCTCGCTCGACATGAATCTCGTGCACCTGAAAATGTTTGTGCGTCTCGTGACACAATCACAAGATCAGGCCATGCACCAAATGCGTATGCCAGAATGACCACTGTGGGCTCATCTCTTCCTCTACGTTGAAGTGGCTCATCCATGCGCGTATCGTTACCTCTTGATTTCAATCTTCGTTCGTGAATACGCATCATCATCGTCCGGGCGTCGACTCACACTCCTTGCCCGACTGCGGCTATACTCTCGCGGCGGGGACGGAACATAACGATACGTCTCCCATTGGTCTCTGCTTGGTGGACGCGAGTAACGCCTTATCTCTCGCTCCTTCTCATGTATGGACACCTCCGTAGGAGGAGCACTCGACCGCCGAGAGGAACGAGACTTAACATTGTAGCCCGAGCTTACACTGCTCTCATCTTCGTTGACCTCAACATAAGACTTCGATCCGTTCTTGCTTGGAGCTTTGCTCGGAGCCTTGCTGCCAGGCGGTGGTTCGGGTGCGGTTGGTGCTTTAGAGGGTGCTTTGGAAGGAGCTTTGCTGGGAGCTGCCGATGGTGCCTTGCTTGGCGCTGCGGTAGGAGACTTGCTTGGAGCTGCAGAGGGAGCTTTGCTGGGCGCTTTACTTGGAGCAGCCGTTGGAGCTTTACTCGGAGCTGCTGATGGCGCCTTGCTCGGCGGAGGTGGTGCTTCAGGAACCGCAGTTGGAGCTTTGCTGGGAGCTGCTGAGGGTGGTTTGCTCGGTAGTGGTGGAGGAGCAGCAGAAGGCGCTTTAGATGACGGAGGATGTATCGAAATAGGTGGGGGCGGCAAAGTCGCTGGCGGTGGAGGCGGAGGTGGAAGAGGTGAGGGCGCTCTTCGCACGTAGGTCCTCTCAATCCGGCGCATTGGGGGCGGGCTTGGAGTTCGTGAATATCGTCGGCTATATCTCCTTGATGTTTCCCTATACCGCGGCATCGGTGGCCGATACTCATCGGTATGAGTTGGCCAGCACATTTTGAGTCGTGTTCCCAGCAGAGGTCCTCAGGCAATGTATGACAACGTGGATGCCACCAGATGATGTATATGCAGCGCCAGATGCGATGCAATGGCGATAACAATGCGCGCAATATAAGAGGACAGGAAGCGACAGGAAGAAGAAGAATGGCAGGGCGAATGGAAGACACTTACCGATGGCGGCCGGCACTGGATGGTATATTAATGGGGGGTGCGCCTTGATTCTGCTACGATGATGTGGCAGGGAGCTTGTGACATTCGCTTGCAGGTCAAGGAATCCCGTGCTTGGTTTGGGCGTGGGTGGTCTCGCATCTTCCAGCTTGTGCCAGCTTGTGTTGCAGCCGACCATCATCGAGCATCGTCGCTGCCCAATCCGCCGACGCCGGTGCGATCAGTATGGCACTGTGGTGGATGTTTTCCCAATGCACCATCCCAACGGTACATGCATTGGTCGATTTGGGGAGTGAGAAACCGGGTTGGAGTTGGGCGTGAAGATGTCAGTGAGATCGGATCAGATGCAGGAATGCGAGACAGCGAGAAGCGCGTGGAGCTCGGCGATGCTCTCCCCAGCCAAGCATCCCTGCGCGCAGCGAACACGTCGATCTCGGTGACAGCATCGAGCCGGCGGGAGGTCAGCATTACCTCCAGCATTGCCTTTGCGTGACAGCGGAGGATAGTACATCCACAGCATAGCCCGCATTCACAAGACAGCCCTGCCAAAGTCTAATGTCTGTCGCGCACATTGGCATCGGCTGTCTCCCAACACCGACACCCACACCATGAGCGGCCGATCGACTCCCTCGCTGAGAGACGCCCAGGCACAGAAGCGACACTCGCGCAACCCCTCCCACCTCGAGCACTTGAAGAAGGTCCAGATCAATGGCGCCGTCAGGAGTAACGAGAATGTCTTCTCCTCCTTGCGCAATACACAGCTGGTGGCTTCCAAACCGGTGCTGCCAGCTGAGCTCATCGCAACAATACTAGACTACCTGCCCGTGTCAGATCTACTTCGATTTGCCCGGGTGTCGCGCAGACTGCAGGAGATGGTGTATGATGACACGCGATGGATACAAAAGCTCAAGGCCATGGGTGCCTGGAACGAGGCCGAAGCGCGGCAACGGGTTGAAGAAGCTATGAAAAGAAAGGTCGAAGCTCAGCAAGCAAAGCAGGCGGAAGAGACAAGACGGACAGGCGTCAATCAGCCCGGCGCTGCGAATGGGGTTCCGGGAGGCGGAAGAAGGCATGCTGGGAGTGTGACGCTGTTCGATGCTAACGTTGAAGAGGAAAGGGTGCGGAAATCTGTCGAAAGCCCGCAGACACCACAACGCAGGAAAGGCACTCTCGCTGATGGCTTCGACGAGCTGACTATCTCTGGTTCTCCTTCATCTCCTGTCACCAATGGTTCAAATCTCGACCAGAACGCCGCCCTGGCTGTGTTCAAGCGGGTTCGCTCGATACGAGGCTTTGCGAGGCAGGAATTTGGCAAGGTATATGGCGCATTGGCTCCTATTTACTTCGACCTCGCGCAACACACAGGCTTTCAAGCCAGCAAAGCTCTGATCTACCGCCTTTATCGTGACCCGGAGCCCCAAGCCCAAATCTTGGGCAACCTAAAACGCTTTGCCCAATGTGACATATCGCCTGGTTGGACGCATCGAGAGCAGACTCTTGACTCCAGAATAGGCGAGTTTGAAAATGCTGTCCTGCAAGAATTCGAACAAGCATACCGCGCCGATGACATACGAGGTCGAATGCACCGATATGCGCATGTGCTGGTCACTCTGAACGGCGGCAACGCAGGTATTGATTCTTTCATTTCAAATCACCCGGTCATGACACGAACCAAGCGAATTGGTAACCCTTTGGATTGTCTGGAAGGGTGCGCGCCGGGTCATGTTGATCTTAATTCATCCCAGCGCTTCTTCGAGCATCTGGCAGCGACGATGATTCAGCAGGCGGATATCATCGATGCTGTCTTCCCTGCTTCGGTGGACGTGCTGACTCCTTTCTGGGCACGTCTTTGCGAGGACGTAGTATCCGAGTACCTTACAGCATTGTTTGACGAAGCGCACGGACGAGACATCGACACTTATGTAAAGGCTGTTGCCGGCACATTTGCGCAGGCTCTTCGACTTGTTGCTTCTTTGAAACCAACCAAGGCATCGCCGAAAGACTTTGCCGAACAATCGAAGCAAGCACTTGTGCAGTGCTTTGACAAGCACGTTGATCTCTATCTTGCCGAGGAATTTGAATGCTTTCGTTCGAAAGCAGAGGCTGAGGTCAACCAATGGGAGAGGGATCTCAAAGAGCAGGAGGCCAATACCGAGTCGTTCTTCATGTCAAATGTCAACAGACAAGCCGCGAAACGAGACTTCCTTTCATCGTTCAAGAAGGTGGTCATGATGCCGGTCAACGCATTCCCCTCGCCATTCGCATCCGCCAAGCCTGCAACCGTCGCGAGCAAGTCGTCTGCAAATCTGGAATCCGTGGACACAACTTACAGCGGAGGTCGACCAAGGACGCCGACTCTGACAGGCACAGGCACTCCAACTCCACGCGCAGCGACACCCGTGCAAGAGCCGCCGACCACCGAGCTTGCTGCCAAAGCTGCCATCATGAACTCAAGGCTCGAGGGCATCAAGTCGTTGTTCAGCATTGAGGTCGCAGTAAACTTGACCCACATCGCCAAAGCTTCAATCGAGCGCACCGCACTGATGGTGCAAATGGGCGGCAAGGACGGTGAAGAGGCAAAGAAGCAGTGCTCGACCATATTCGTGACGCTGCTCGAGATTCTTGGCAGCAAGCACATTAAGAATGGCTTTGACAAAGCGGTCGGGCATCTCAGCGAGTACAATCCGCGTGAGGTGCGCAAGTTTAAGTCTGAGACGAACAACGGAGACGCGCCGTCCACCACCACGCATACCGGAGTTGAGCCATTGGTCACTTTTCTAGAACTGGTCAACGTTGGTGATTTGATCCAGCAGATGGTGGACGTGTTCTACTCGCAAGAACTTGTCTCGACCAAGCTCATCGAGACCGACGACTTCCTCAATCCAGCGGTGAAGGACAAGAAGAAGTTTGAGCAGATGCTTGACGAACGAGTGGCTGCCGGTCTGAACAGAGGTATCGATGTGCTCATGGATGAAGTGGAGTACATTTGCGCTACAACTCAAACCCCAACAGACTTCAATCCTGGCAAAGAGGGCGTCGTCGATATTGGTCCCAGCATGACAGCCAAACAGGTCGTCGACATGGTTCAAGGACATACCAGCATGCTGGTCGGTAGTACGGACAAGAACATGCTGGATGTCTTCAACCAGGAAGTTGGTCTCCGCTTGTTCACTGCACTATGCAAACACTTCAAGCGTCAGCGAATCAGCGTGGATGGTTCCATCAAGTTGATCAGTGACATTAATCACTACAGCTCTTTTGTCGCAACACTACGACAGAAGCCGTTGATCCCGTACTACGAAGCGATGCGTGAGATGAGCCAAATCTACCTCGTCTATATCGACCCTCCGGCCGGGTATTTCGGTTCGAATGGCAAGAACAAAAGGGCGAGTCTGCTGAGTACCAAGGAGTCAACCACCGCCAAGCAGTCGAAGGAGCTGGCTACCATCATCACTGACTCTCAGCGATACCACGGAATCTTCCCGACTGAAGAAGTGTACGAGTTCGCCGAACGCAGAGCTGATTGGTATCTAGTGAAGGGCGACGTGGAACGAGCCATGTATGGCGTGGGCTGCACGCTCATGTGATATGATATCACGAAGATAGACAAGACGAAAGCATCGTTCAACCAGTGTCCTGATGGCACTGACATCTCTTCACCATATTCGTTGCTCGAGCATTGTCCTGAGCATTCCAAATTTGAGACACCTGATCAGTATCACAGCAACACTCCACACACGTTGCACGGGGGCGCAGCTATTCGAAACAGGTCGGCATTGACAGTGGTGCTCAGTGACGCCGTCATTGTGTCGCTCATGTCACTACTCTGTCAAGTGTCAATCGCAAGACAACGCTGCTATATAAGACTGACCTAGGCCGCGCATGCTCCTTCTGTCGCACCATCGTCCTCCAACACGCTCTCCACATCATGCCAGCAATTCACAGCCTCATCACACTTTTGCTCCTCTCCTTATGCAGTCTAATCCCCGCCCAAGAAGGCCAAGGCTACGCCGTCTTCTGGGACGGCCCCAACGACAACTCCTGTCCTGCTACCCTCTCCGGCCAAGCATGCACCTCCTTTGGCCCGGGACTATGTTGCGATCAATCTCCCTATTTAAGTGATCACAAAAAGACAGGTAGGTAGCGTTTCACCTCCCTCTCCCCCTCCCAACCCTCATGCCCCTGCGCATTATCTGTCTGACTTGGAGAGCCTGGCAGGTTTCAACGGCGCCTACTCCGCCGCCTACGACACAACCCTCTTATCCAAAGCCCAATACTACTACCCTTCGGTAGGGTATGCGAGTTATGGATGTCCGTGTTGTGGGTTGTTGGGGATTCATTGTGGACGGTGTCAGAGGTTTGATCCGGGGTATATTGGGGCTGCGGCTTGGTTTGTTGGGGAGGAGGGGACGTTTTGTGGGGAGGAGAAGAGGGAGGAGGGGGAGGAGGGGGAGGAGGGGGGGGGGGGGGGGGGGGGGGGGGGGGGGGGGGGGGGGGGGGGGGAGGAGGAGGAGGAGGAGGAGGAGGAGGAGAGGCGAGCAGGAGAGTCTGTTGGCAGTCGAGCGATACCTCTTCGCCGCGGGAGTGAGCCTGTGAGCCTGTGAGCCTTGGAGCCTGTCAACCTGTGAGCCTTGGAGCCTTAGAGCCTCAGGGCTGCATGCACGTGATCCGACTTGGCATGACGCTGCTCGCCTGCGAACGGCTAGCGCAGCGGGAGCAGCCGGTGAAGCTTGGGCCTCCTCGGCGCAGATGGAAACTCGTCGAAAGGCCCAGACGAATCATTCGGTGGAAGGCTGGTGGAAGGGTGCAGATGCTCGGTGGACGGTGGACGGTGGACGGCCTGCAAACACACGCATAAAACTCTCCACTACAGCCTCACCTGCACACTCTCTCGTCACTTGCCTTGAAGCGCACTTGAGATACCCGACCACAGGTCACGTCTTCTGCTAGACCAGCAACACCACCACCACCACCTGCCCATCTGTGAGTCCTCCTCCCGCATCCCGCAGCCATCGACCAACGGCCGCGTTGCTAGAGCAATCTCTGCCTGAGGAGAAATCAGCTTCCGGCTTCACCACTCACCTCCAAACACCACCCTCCAACAGCCAACTGACGACCCTCATCATCCAGAGAAGCGCAGACACGCACAGAGGAGCACCGCCACTCTACACTCGACGCTCTAGCACACCGCGACACCACCACACCCGCCGTCTCCACCCACCCACCCCCCAGACATCACCGCAACCATGTCGAGCGAGACGTTCGAGTTCCAGGCGGAGATTTCGCAGCTCCTGTCCTTGATCATCAACACCGTCTACTCCAACAAGGAGATCTTCCTGCGAGAAATTATCTCCAACTCCTCCGACGCCCTGGACAAGATCCGCTATGAGGCTCTCTCCGACCCCAGCAAGCTCGACACCGAGAAGGACCTGCGCATCGACCTCATCCCCAACAAGGAGAACAAGACCCTCACCATCCGCGACACCGGTATTGGCATGACCAAGGCTGACCTCGTCAACAACCTCGGTACCATTGCGCGCTCTGGCACCAAGCAGTTCATGGAGGCTCTGTCCGCCGGCGCAGACGTCTCCATGATTGGCCAGTTTGGCGTTGGCTTCTACTCCGCATACCTGGTCGCCGACAAAGTGACGGTCGTCTCCAAGCACAACGATGACGAGCAGTACGTGTGGGAGTCCAGCGCCGGTGGCACCTTCAGCATCAAGCAAGACACCGAGGGCGAGCAGCTGGGCCGCGGTACCAAGATCATCCTCCACCTCAAGGACGAGCAGACCGACTACCTGAACGAGAGCAAGATCAAGGAGGTCGTCAAGAAGCACTCCGAATTCATTTCCTACCCCATCTACCTCCACGTCCTCAAGGAGACCGAGAAGGAGGTCCCAGATGAGGATGCCGAGGAGAGCAAGGAGGAGGATGCTGACAACAAGCCCAAGGTCGAGGAGGTCGACGACGAGGAAGAGGAGAAGAAGGAGAAGAAGACCAAGAAGGTCAAGGAGAGCAAGATCGAGGAGGAGGAGCTGAACAAGACCAAGCCAATCTGGACACGCAACCCAGCCGACATCTCACAAGAGGAGTATGGCGCCTTCTACAAATCGCTCTCCAACGATTGGGAGGACCACCTTGCCGTCAAGCACTTCTCCGTTGAGGGTCAGCTCGAATTCCGCGCCATTCTCTTCGTTCCCAAGCGCGCACCTTTCGACCTCTTCGAGACCAAGAAGACCAAGAACAACATCAAGCTTTACGTCCGCCGTGTCTTCATCACCGACGATGCGACCGACCTCATCCCAGAGTGGCTCTCCTTCATCAAGGGTGTCGTCGACTCTGAGGATCTCCCACTCAACCTGTCCCGTGAGACTCTTCAGCAGAACAAGATCATGAAGGTTATCAAGAAGAACATCGTCAAGAAGACTCTTGAGCTGTTCCAGGAGATCGCCGAAGACAAGGAGCAGTTTGACAAGTTCTACACTGCTTTCTCCAAGAACATCAAGCTTGGCATCCACGAGGATAGCCAGAACCGCCAGGCCCTTGCCAAGCTGCTCCGCTACAACTCCACCAAGTCTGCCGAGGAGACGACGTCGCTCCAGGACTACATTACCCGCATGCCAGAGCACCAGAAGCAAATGTACTACATCACCGGCGAATCCATCAAGGCCGTGGAGAAGTCCCCCTTCCTGGACGCACTCAAGGCCAAGAACTTTGAGGTCCTGTTCCTCGTTGACCCCATTGACGAGTACGCCTTCACCCAGCTCAAGGAGTACGATGGCAAGAAGCTTGTCGACATTACCAAGGACTTCGAGCTTGAGGAGACTGAGGATGAGAAGAAGCAGCGTGAGCAAGAGGAGAAGGAGTACGAGTCTCTCGCCAAGTCCCTCAAGAACGTCCTTGGCGACAAGGTTGAGAAGGTCGTCGTCTCCCACAAGCTGGTTGGCGCCCCCTGCGCCATTCGCACCGGCCAGTTCGGTTGGTCTGCTAACATGGAGCGCATCATGAAGGCGCAGGCTCTTCGCGACACCTCCATGTCCAGCTACATGAGCAGCAAGAAGACCTTCGAGATCTCGCCCAAGAGCCCGATTATCAAGGAGCTCAAGAAGAAGGTCGAGACCGATGGTGAGAGCGACCGCACGGTCAAGAGCATCACCACTCTGCTCTACGAGACCTCTCTCTTGGTCTCTGGCTTCACCATCGATGAGCCAGCTGCCTACGCCGAGCGCATCCACAAGCTCGTCTCGCTCGGCCTGAACGTTGACGAGGATGCCGAGACTGCCGACGAGGCCGCCGCACCAGAGACCACATCCGCAGAGGGCGCCACCGAGAGCGCCATGGAGGAGGTCGACTAAATGCATTGACAGTATCACTTGTAATGTGCTCATGGGTTACGCAAGGGATTTAGCATAGTTGCTGGACAAGAGCTGGCGTTCTTGGGCTGGTGTGAAAAGAGGCATCGGCATCGGCACGGCTTCACGAGTTTTCTGTACTTATTAGCAATTCTGCACCAAAGAAGTTGTTAGTCTTGAGCTCGAAACTTTCCTACTCTCCAACTCTGTGGTGACAGTCTCGGGGGGCGGCTGCGCTCTGGCACGCGTGGGCATCGTGCTGGCAACAGAGTTCCGTAAGACGAGTTCCGAAGGGATCAGTAATCCGCACCTCACCTCGCGACCTCTTGGCGCGCTCCCTGGGCCTGTCACTGTCACTGCCAGCTGCCTCGGGAGCTCCTCTTTTCTTGATTACAAGAACACAGGCGTGCATGCAGGGAACACACAATCCGACGCCGTGCAAATAGATGTGCTCGTCCAGTCGCAGTAGGTCTCGTATCTCACCATCTCCATCTCACCGTGTCCGCACAGAACAGAACTGCAGCACAGCATGGGTCCAACGCCAGTCGCCATCGTGATCGGGGCCTCGAGGGGCATTGGGAGACAGGTCGCCATTGACCTTGCGAAGAACGGCTATGCCGGTATGTGCGCTCTCCGCCGCAGCTCGAAGAATCCCAGATTGACCCCGTGCTCTAGTCGTTGTCGCAGCCAAAACCACCTCCGACGCCTCGAAATGCAACCCTTTCCCTCCCAACCCGAACAGCTTCGACAGCACCATCAACACCGTGGCCCGCGAGATCACCGAGCTCTACAGTGGCGATGCCACGGCTCTCCAAGTCGACACGAGAGACTACGACAACATCCGTGACATGGTCGCGCAAACGGTACAGAAATACGGCAGGATTGATGTCGTGGTCTACAACAGCGGGGCCATCTGGTGGAGCAGCGTGGAAAAGACGCCCATGAAGCGTTTCCAGCTCATGCAGCGAATTAATCCTGAAGGGCTGTATGGAACTGTACAGGCTGTCTTGCCGCATTTGTACAAGAACGCGAGTGACGACGGACAAGGGACGGGCAAGGGTAGGATAGTCGTCATTAGTCCGCCGATTTATTCGAGATTTGTCAAGGGCAAAGCGGCGTATGCGATGGGCAAGTTTGGCATGAGTGTACTTACCATGGGAATGGCTGTGGATTTTGAAAGAGAAGGGAGGTCAGACATGGCCATCACGAGTCTGTGGCCGGCTGTCGCTATTGATTCTGCTGCTACGCAGACGCCGAAGAGTTACCCGCCTCAGGAAGGTAATAGCTCGCTCCGCAAGCCGACCATCTTTTCGGATGCCATCTTGGCCATCATCAACTCGCCGACTCGAGACGTCAATGGGCAGACGCTCCTGGATGAGGACTTCCTTCGCGAGCATGAAGGCGTTGAGGATTTCAGCCAGTATGCTCTAGTTCCTGGCACGACTCCGAGACGAATCATGCCTTTGAAGATGCCGGATCTTTCAGTGGCAGAGCAGGACGATGAGGGCGTCAGGAAGGATAGCACGACGTTGCGAGCAAATAAGCTTTGATGCATGTGATTGTGCGTAAGTGTTTGTTGTATCCGACGACTTTGCTCACATCTAGGACCTTCCTGCGCTCCTTTTCTTCGTTTGACATCGCATGTTGAAGATTGAACAGTTGTGCTTATCGTTTCATTCTTCTCTAGCAGCCCGCAATTGTCACACGACAGCCCTCGCAAATTGGACTAGTGATTACATCGAAGCTATGTTCAGACACTCATCAGCTGATACATCAATTGGAAAAGATTGGCTTGCGCTTGTGAAAGATCCATACCAGTCGGCGTCCTTCAAAGAGTTGCAATCTTTGATGCATTTCTGGAACAGTGGCGTACAGCGGGCTTGGTCGCATTGCAGATCCTGGCGGGCATCAAGATTCGACGCTGTAGCAGAGCCAGGGAGGGTGAACAGCAGAGTCAACTCTGGGGGGGTTGTCGATATTGGAGCCGGCATGGCTAGAGCGGACGCCCCTAGGGCGAAGAGAGGGAACGTGAATTGCATCTTTGAACACTATTGCGGTGTCGTTTTTGGAATCGTGTCGTAGTTGAGGCTGTGGAGATTCTGCGATGATTTTCTGGCAGGATGCCGTGGTCACTTATATTCATTCGACTAGGCACAGTTGGGTATACTTCGCCTAGCAGCACAATTCTCGGGCGTATGGATTCGGACCACTGCTATCGCGATGTTTGCTTTCTGTCTCGATCTCTGAGACTGTGGTCTTGTGAAAGTATCGGCAAAAAGATAGACGGACGCTCAATGGTACATCCAAGGTGGACACGAATTCAACTTTGAGAGAGTGTTGGCTGGCCGATTGGAGAAAGCAGGTTTTCTGTACCATCGACATGATCTCAGCACCTCTTGTGGCCATGCTCACTGTCCTCGTTCGATACCTTGACCATCTAGACTGGCTACGAGCGAAAGACTTCGCGGTAGCACAATGAACCTACAGCGTTGCCATGGGATCAACTGTCGTGCCACGGCCTGAATGGCTTCCCGCCTCTTGACGTGTCCCGTGAACTGCTTGCATCCGGTTCACGAGGCTCTGTGTGTCGCTTCACAAGAAGGCTTTGTTTTTGGCGCTCGCTCGCGCAAGGGCGCGGCTTAGTATGAAGAAGGAGGTGTGACGTTACTCAGAAAGGCGCCAAGAGGTTGAATGAAGTGACCGCCGCAAGGACTATGTTGCTCAGATACAGCTGCGCCTTGTCACTTCCCCCAGAGAGGAAGACGTCTATGGCTTGCTTGCGATAAATATCCAAGTCCTCCAGCGTCGCAGAGTCATGGGTTTGCACCTAGCAAACCTCTCTTACTCGGCACTTGATTTGCTCGAACGCAATCACCGCAGTTTGTCGGCCTACACACGCTTGTATACTCCGAGCATGATCATATGGCTTCGTCTAATCCTCCGAGGGTACTCATATCGTACTTCCAGCTGACGACATTCATAGTACCAAACCAAGCTTTCTCCTCGGATACTCGGCGCTGTACTCTTCCCCCAGATCGCCTCAACAAGCTGGCAAGCAGCAAACACTTGAAGCAGGGCTCTCTCTCACTGATAACCTTCGCATTCGACACCACGCTAATCTGACCGTTCAAGGAGAGGGGTTCGTGGTCAAACAAGGTGGAGATTGCACCCTTCTTGATCCAATGTATGCCCAAATGTCTTGTATGTCTCTACGTACGTCGGTCAGACGAAAGTATCTACCCTCTATGCCGAGCACACAGGCTCTCATGTCATGCGTGCGAATTTCCAAAACGCCGCGCTCGTACGAATTATGTAGGGTTGTTTTAGAAAGAGAACGTCATCAATGCCGGGTTGAGGACAATTGGCAAAAGCAAGTGGCTCACGGTCACAGTGGACATCGGCAGGATGGCGATGAAGCTGTCAATGTGCCAGTCGTAAGGAATGAATGGCGCGACTGCAAGGATGATCATCATGGCGATGCCAAAGACCGCGAAGCCGATGCTGAACTTGAAGCGGCGGAGAATCTTGGGGACTTCAATAAAGAAGTTGGATTGTTCGGCTTCTTTGGACGTGGCACCCTGTAGATAAGCAGTCAGTAGTCGTCTCGGTGATGAGAGGTGTGTTCTGTACTGACCCAAGTCATGTTGATCTCGAACATATGCGAAAGTAACGCTTGACTGACATGGAGGGAGAGGCCTCCCAGGAATATGGCCAGCATGAGCGTCCACTTGAGATTCTCCAGTAGTGAGCCGAACCACGATCGTTCGCCGATTCTGTATCGCATCGTCGCGAGAGCCACGTTGCCAAGGCCATTGAAGACGATGACGATGGAGAACCAGACTTTCCAAGAATCGATGTAGTACTTGTCGAGGTAGCCATTGAACCATCCGATAGCAAAATAGTTCGCGAGCTGCTGATGCATTAGAGTCTGGACCAACACGATAAGAACTGAGCAACCTTACAGTCAGGACCCAAGCGGCACCAATGGCATAATAGGTTCCAATGTATGAGATGATGGTGATCTTCGAAGTCATGCGGATGTTGGAGAACAGGAATTTACGGAAGAGAGGAGTGAACGGACCTAGCTCGTGTCAGTTACGATTCGTCCACCGACTCAGCCGGGGATTACAATGCTCACCTCGCCAAAGCCATGTCCGGATAGGATGGAACAAGAGTTCGTTGCATCCATAAGCGTACTTCTCCCAGCGGGCAAGCTCATCATAAACCGTGAGCGAGACACCTTCTTTGAAGCCACCTTGATCCCACGCCGCAAGTCGAATGATGTAGCCATTGCATTGTAGCTTCAGGCTCATCTCAAAATCCTCACTGACATGGGCCTCTGACCAGAACTTTTCGTAGCCATCGTCGTCGAAATACCCAATTTCTTGGATAGCAGTCCAACGGAGAATAGCGTTATGACCGACAAAGGGCGCGACGTCACCATTGGAGACCGTGTATTTGATGGCCCTACAAAGCAAAGGACGGATGGTCAGTGTGTCTTCTAGACATTGGATGCTTTCCGGCCTTTAGTTTCTTACGCACGAGTAGATAAGGTTCGTAAAGAAGGTAATTCCGCTCTCGAAAAAGGAGTCGGTCACGTTCATAACACCGGAGGCGAACTGCATGATTCCAACGTCGGGCGACTGTTCCATTTCGCTGACAGCATCAAGAAGGCAGTCAACAGGGACACGGGTGTCAGAATCGATAATAAGGATGTAGTCGCCCAGGCGGATGTTGCCATCGGCCCAGGCACGTCCGTGCTCTTCGACAACTTCCTCGAGACAGCGAGCATATTCAATCGCTTCGTCAGTCTGTGTCCACTCGGAATGGCGATCGATCTGTGCGAGCTTGGCTTCGACATTGTTGGAGAGCATCAAGCCGAAGTTCATGTTCGACGCCTTTTTGAACTTGCCTTTTCGGATAAAGCCTTCGGATCCGTGTTTGGGTCTTGCCGTCCAGCCAATTCCATTGTCTGAGTAGAATTCGATTCGAGCTTCACGTTCCTCTTCATCGAGAAGCTGGAGACCGTCGTCATTGACGATAATGTTTGCGCTCCCGCCTTGCATTTCGTAGGTGGAAATGGCTGCTTTGATGGACCGGATGGTAGGCAAGATGACGGCTTCCAAGCCTTCCTTGTAAACCGGACATTGAATCGTGACATGAGGTAGCGGTCTGTACGTCAAACGCACCGGAAGCATGGCGGAGTAGAAGCGGCTGTTCTCCTTCATTTGTCGGATGGGACCCAGGCATTGCGCAAGACAGCCGACAATGACTTGAGCAAAGAACTACTCTGTGATCAGCGGAAGAATGACCATGATGGAGGCTGACTGGATTACCAGAGTGAAGAAGACTTGAATTGGGGTCAGAATCACGAACGCCAGGCGTAGGTATTGCTTGTCGACCATCACTTCGATTGCGAGTTGTCGGAAACCCGCTCCAAGCATGACGGTGATGATGAAGCTGGCGAAGTCAGCCTTCCACCATGAGAGCACAGGCCACAAAACTCACAGTGTAAAGGCGACCAGGATCGTATTCATCAGATGCGTCGGACGCTCTTCGAGTGCGTATTCTCCAGTCTCCTCGTCGATTACCTTAGCCAGGACTCGGGGGATTTTTTTCTCGCCCATGTCACCATCCACCTCTTCATCTTCATCAGAAGTGCCAGTTCTCCAGACCAAGTCGATGAGTTCAGCCTCGAGTGCCTTCGCCCTTGAGAGAAGGTTTGTGGAGTCTGTTTGTTTAAGTGTTAATCAGTGCTCAATTCTCATCACATTTCCCTTTACTCACCGTCATCCCAGACCACGAGGAGACCTTCCGTAGCAACGAATGCAGCGAATTGTAATTTTCGTGCACGTGGCAGGTCTCCCATCGTGGGAACTACCTGCACACGTAGCCCATTCTTGAGAGGGACGTCGACCGCGTTTGGCGACCAGTCCAAGAATGTCTTGATAACCCTGCTGCTGACGGTCATGACGCAAGGAAGGTTGAGTGCCAGGCAGCCTTCTGCAAAGGCCGAATCGATGAGCTCAGGTGGGCAAGCCGCATAGTCATTCTTCGACCGTCTCACAAGAACGCCCTCTGATAGTCCAACGCCGTCACCCACCCATCGTAGCATACATTGTTGTTGGAAGATGTAGTTAACTAGAACCTCCTGCCGCATGCCATCCATGAACTGGGACTTGCGAGACAAGGCCAGCGACACTTGAGAAGCGCCATGACTGTAGGTGCTGTATGGTGCAGAGGGGGGAAGCGATGTGGTGGGTGTCGTGGTAGGCTGGTCTTTCTCGTTGATGGTCGGTTTACCATGCTCCTCTTCGACCTTTTTAGAAGACTTGAAGTAGTTCTTGAAGCCCATCTTGGCAATTAGATTCGATGGTGCCCTGAAGGGGCTTGAGCCTGTGAGTCGATTGTTCGAATGATGACTTCAGGTGCGAGAAAGGCATGCAATATCAAACGGAAAAGTTCTGGGATCAGCGAGTGAGAGGTGGCCCGAGAAAAGGCGTTGGCGAGGAGCGTTGGCGAGGACCGAAGCACTTGCACAAGTAGTCCTTAGGCGTGGGCTTGGTACACTGATGACCCAAGATGGTCGGAATGCATGGCAAGTGACTTCAAGCATACCATCTTCTAGACCGTCTCATCAACAAGCGGCAAGACCTGACGTGCCGCTCGCGTGGCTGAAGCATTTGACCCATGTGTCAGTTCCTGGTAGCTGCCACGCATTCACTGCAGGACAGCAGACGGCCGTAGCGAAAGTATGCTGCAATGGCCAAGCCAACTTCATCAAGCTCGTATCCAAGTAAGAGCTAGACATACGTGTGAGCGTAGGGGTTCCTGGGAGGTCGTGCATAATGAGGCGTCACTGCAAGGAGCCCGTGTTCGGAGTGCCTTGATAAAATGGTATACGCCAAGATTGAGGCGAGGGATCAAAGCCTGCATGAAGACGGGACGGATCCTGGAACGCCAAGCGAGCTCTATGAAGCTCATCCAGACACTCGTTCGGCAGCTGCAATTCCTTACTCGACCAGTACGGCAGGTTTACGTCTTATCTGAGATGATATTGCCCAAAGCGTACCCTCCGAGTGATGCCGTGCCGCCCAAAATGTAAGCATCCGGCCGATAAATTCGACTACATGTCCGAATGAGACTCTTCTATGTTCAAGCAGGTGAAACCCAGGCAAAACCGGCGAACGACTCAGAGGGCATCTGGTACGCCGAATGTTCCTTCACATCTCTCGTACCGGCAGCATAGGCACCGTTCGGGAAGTTTGTGGCATCGTCCTGGTAGCTTGGTGGTACCGAATCGAGTCCCATGGAACTGAAACGACCAAAATGTTTAGCCGCGAGAATAGCAACACAGCGTTCGCACTTCGCGATTGGTCATCTAGATCAACGAGGGCAGAATTGAGATTCCTGTGGGTGGCGGATCCATTACTGGAGCAGCTCGACACTGTCTGGGGTCAGCTCCTGCAGTTGCAGAGTCGTGTCGTAAAGGTACAGGTCGCACGGCTGCTTCACAAGCTTAGGTTATTATTTGGCTGCTTGGAGCCCGCCAAGCTGGAGGATGTGACCGGACAGTTCTCTGGACGCTTACTTGTGTTCAAGTTGGTGCTGGCGTTGCAGCCATACATGTACATCCGTCTTCACTGGATGCAGCAGCAAGGATGTGTTGCTGGGTTATCACATCTGATGCTGTAAATGGGACCGCGCATCGGACGGTTTCACTTGCACGTGTCTTTGACGCTCGCCTGAGATGATGAGTGATGGTGCTTGGAGGTCTTGGTCGTATCGCCGACTGCAGGCCGCTAGGTTCCAGCCACGAATCTCAATCAGGATTTGCCTTGCCGCCGCGAGCAACGTCTTCCGCAAGAGGCAAGCCAGCGAGCGCTTGCTTGCCTACTTGGGCGCCATCACACCGGACGCAAACCTTATGCGACGGCAGTCTCGAGTGCTGGCGCAAATAGATGCGTCTGAGTGATGATCCGGAGAGGTTGCATATGCAGGCGTAGAGATAGATGGACACACGAAGAGTCCAATCTAGGCGGCACAGCCGAGACGATAGATGTTCAGCGTGGCAACGGCAATGCCCTGGCCTTGCTGTTGCCAACCGAGACAGTGATGATAGGAGGAACGCGAGAGAAGTCAAAGAAGCTCCAGAAGAGTGGCAGTGGGCAGAGGCGGGAGGAGAAAATAGAGTGCGGCTCATGCTGCCCCCATCACTACGGACGGTATTGGCTCGGGTCGCGGCAAGCACCATTATATTGCGCTCGCAGACACTCATTATTACAGAGAACTCGTAGTAGATTCCAAACTCTCGCCCGCCTCCGTCACCATCTGGATCTGATCTCAGTAGCAAGCAGGGCTGGCCAGTGCTGATTCTGGTACCGCATGAAACCTCGCCCTCGGCAGCCTGCAGTCGCTTTACCTCCGTAGGCCTTAGGTCATGTATGTACCACACAATGGACGCTTCCAGTCTACTGTAACAGTCTAACACGGTGGCTTCGGTGGCTTCGGCAACCGGCTGGACGGGACGTCTTGGTCTCACTCACTCACTCACCTTGTCACCCACATGCACCGTGACTCCTTGTGCCCTGAGGCTGCAGTCTCATGGCTGTGACTGTGAGGCGCTAACATGATTTGGCGGACAGCGAATTCAGGAGTACTACTAGTAGTACTACTACTAGTACTCCTGCCATCCTATCTGGGACCGATCGCTTGAGACACACGCATAAGTCTTTGCGGCTATCCGAGCTTCTGCTTGCATGTGCTTTGCCAGTTTTGGCTCCTCGGCCCCATCAGGCAATCGTGCTTCTTAGTGCCGTCACTATAGTACAGCCTCCGGTCTGAACTCAAGTTCGCGGCGACTGCAATTTGAATTCGTCTGGCCGACGTACGACTCGGATACCAGCAGCTTGAGCCTGCTAGCTCTGCCCTCAACCGATGCCACCGACCCAGTCCGGGCTATCTGGCTCATCTTGCCCTGCCTGGTTGATGGCTCGCCAGTCCAGACTCAGACACAGCCCTGCGCTTCGTTGATACCGACGGGCGCCTGCCCTGGAGGTGCCGAGCGGTGTTTGCGACAGACGTTGGATGTCCTCATGGCCATTGAACTCAATCTAGGCACAGTAGTAGTCTGGAGCCCATCGTCGCCATTCGCTTTTGCACAGCGTTAGGAACGGCCCATCGTCCCAGCGCCTCTTCCTTGCAACTGAGAGCACACTTCCTTTAATACCAACCAGCTTCGGTGTCCTGCTTGCTCCTCCGTCCTTTTCCCCGTACACTCGCTGCCGACTTGCTCCTCGTTGCTGTACACACTCTATCTGACCTACCTGTGCTGCCAACAGCCGTGGACATCTTTCAGCGACCGAGTACTCGTCCACCTCGTTGCCTCTTCCGAGGGCGACGTACTCCTCGCGATGGAGTACCACAATGGCACGGCCACCACAACGGCCACCAACACTCCTAGACCTGGCACTCCTGATAGCGACCCCATCGAGCCAGCTCAGCCACGCAATCCATTCGCCTCTCCATACGGGTCAATGCCTGCGTCTGCCATGGGATCAACGACTGGTGTCCAAGCAGTACCTCCTCCACGCTACTTCCATTCTCGCAGGATCAACAAGGCCGAAGTTGAGAAGCCATGGCTAGAGAAGAAAGACCCGAAGGAGAAATGGGTCACAATCATTCCCATCATCGGCATCGTTCTCGGCATTGCCCTCACGGGATTCTTGATCTACGATGGGCTCCAGACAGTTCAGAACCACGTGTACTGTCCAGTGCTCGACGAGGACTTTTCCGGCGGTATTAATCCAAACGTGTGGACGAAGGAGGTCGAAGTCGGAGGCTTTGGGTAAGGATCACCGTAGAGCTGCAAGCCGCACATCACGCTAATACTGCGCGCAGAAATGGACAATTCGAGATGACTACCAACACTGATGAGAATGCTTTCATCCAAGATGGCATGCTTGTCATCAAGCCCACGCTCCAAGATGAGAAACTCGTCGAATCGAACAACGTCATTAATCTTCTCAAGGATGGCTCCTGCTCTTCCGACACCTGGGCAAACTGCGTCGCAGTCACCAATACTACAAATGGCACCATTGTCAACCCTGTCAAATCTGCGCGCATCAGCACTAAGAAGGGTGCCAAGATAAAGTATGGTCGGATTGAGGTCGTTGCCCAGGTTCCAGAGGGAGATTGGCTATGGCCAGCCATTTGGATGTTGCCAGCCAACGACACATACGGCATCTGGCCACGGTCCGGTGAGATCGACATCATGGAATCTCGCGGCAACAACTACACCTACCCTCAAGGCGGTAACAACATTGTGTCCTCCACTCTGCACTGGGGTCCGGACGTTGCAAACGACGCCTGGTGGCGCAACAACGTGAAGCGTAAGGCTCTTCACACCACCTACAGCGCTGGCTTCCACACCTTTGGCCTGGAGTGGAGCGAGAAGTACATATTCACCTACATTGACACTCGTCTCCTCCAGGTCATGTACACCAATTTTGACAAGCCTTTCTGGAAGAAGGGTAACTTTCCCGTCGCCGACTCCAACGGTAGCGCGCTCATCGATCCATGGAGCCAGACTGGCCAGGACAGCACGCCCTTCGATCAAGACTTCTATCTCATCCTCAACGTCGCTGTGGGTGGTACGAACGGTTGGTTCGAAGACGGCGTCAAGGGCAAGCCTTGGGTTGACGGCTCCACCACCGCCAAGAAAGACTTCTGGAATGCTCGCAACCAATGGTACCCAACCTGGCAGGAGAAGAGTCAGATGACGGTCAAGAGCGTCAAGATGTGGCAGCAACAAGGCTACAATGGCTGCTAAGCTGGTCGTCTATGTTGTCTGTGAGTGGGTTGCATGGTGTTCAGGCGTACATCGATAGGCGTGGACAAGCGCTAGGAGATACCTTTTGTAACGGATACGAGATCATGAGTGCTCACGGGATAGAGAGGGCGCATCTTGCATAGTATAGACTGAACCTGGTAATTCATCCTCCTTCATAAATGAAGCATGCAATCGTTCATACATCGATGCAATACTCTTCACTACATGCTCCACGAGCAGACACTACATACCCACGCCTCCTGACGAGGGCAAGTCAGTGTACCTGACAATCCCGAGACAATACCTATTCCAAGAGTCGTCCGATCCGTCTGCACGCTGCCATCTGTATTTGGAGTCGGCTGAAACGCCAGCGCAGACCACTTCGAAGAGAGATATCGAGGTCATGCAGCACGCTAGGCGGATGCGCGCGAGTGCCGTACGCAAGCAGGCAAGATTGCCTATTCAAGATTGTTGAGAACATGCAAGACACAATCACAAGCGCACCTTCCCTCCAACAATAGATTGCCACTCGACCTTCCGGAAAGGTAGATATGTGTCCGCGCCAGGCTTGAGCCAGAGGATCGCATCATCCCTGCCAGCTTCTCCCGTGGCGATCTTATCCGGATCAACACCCTCCTTTCTAAGTGGCACTTTGTTTTGCTTGTTATTGTGCATCGGCGTAGGTGTCTGGATTAATCGAAGGAACACTGGAATGGCGTATCGAGGCAGGTTTTTTCTGACATGAGCCAGGAGGCCAGCATAGTCGAATGACGGTCGCGTTTCAGGGCGAATGTAGATCGCTGCGCAGCCTGCTCGGCCGTCGTGGCCAGGTACCTCGACGCCGTACACATTGGCTTCTACGATACCCACGAATCGACCGAGGACTTCGGCTACTTCTGCTGTACTGACGTTCTCTGATTTCCAACGGAAAGTATCTCCAAGACGATCCATGAAGTACCACCTGCCGTCGTTGTCTCGCCTCAGAGCATCACCAGTACGGTAATAAAGATCGCCCTTCTTGAATACGTTACGTTCAAAGCGCTTCTCTGTGGCTTCTGGATCCCTCCAATATCCACAAAAGTCCTTCTCGGATTTGCATGCCACGATAATCTCTCCACCTTCTTCGTAAGTCTTACGCCGAGCAAATCCGGTCATGGGATCTCGCCAGATCCGGTCACCTTGCTCGTAGTCGATCTCGACAGGAATAAGGTGATTTCGCAAAAGCCACCGTGCGATGAGCCCGTGGTGGCCGACGTGAGCGGCGTGGAATGGACCCCGACAGACGTTGAGTAACGAGAGCATGCCTTCTGTCGAGTTGAAGAACTCATTGACCACTGGTATATCGAAGCGCTCCTGGAACTGTAACCACACATCAGGCCGCATCCCGTTCCCATACATGGCCTTGACCTTGTGGCCTCTGTCTAGCGGAGAAGGGGGAGCCGCAAGAAGGTAGCGTGCAGTCTCTCCAACGTACACAAACGCATTCGCCTGCGAGTCGTGGATGTCCTTCCAGAAGTTGCGCACGCTGAACTTGCGGCCGATGGCCAGAGTAACCCCTGTCACTAGAAAGATGTTAGGACACGCCTATCCATCTCTGAGAAATCGAAAAGACACCCGGTAGGACGAGCACCATCGTTCGTAGGTCCACCCTAAGCACTTACTCATGCAGCCAATGGCGGTCGTACAGCCCGTTCCATGGTACAACGGCATGCAATCATACCACACGTCGCCAGGCCGCAGCCCTGTCGTCCTTAGGCGAGGCTCACCAAATACGTATGCTCGTTGCGTCTGAAAGGAGCAACTCTTGGCCAGCCTTATAGCAGATCAGCGTGGTTCAGACGTCTCATAGCTTCCAGCCTCTGACTGCTTACCCGGTAGTGCCACTCGTGTAGAAGAGGAACATTGGAGACTCGCCCTTCACGCCGTTCCTGTACTCGTTGCCGAGTCGCGAGGCATCGTACTGTTGAATCCTGGCCTTGGCCGCTTCATCCAGCACGATTATCTTTATTCCAAGCTCCTCCATCTTACTCCTCACATCTTCAACGCGCCGTCGGCAGTCCTCAGACTCGTCGACGACAAGGATCTTGCTGTCTGAGACTTTCAATGAGTGTACCAATGCGTCTCCACCGAGGTTGTAGTTTATCATGGCAGGTGCACAGCCGATTGCCCAGCTTCCCAACATGTTGAACATGAACTCTGGGGAGTTGACGAGGTACGTGCCCACGAGGTCTCCCGGCTTGACGCCATTGTCAAGCAAGAAGCGTCCGAATCGATTGGAAGTTTCATATGTCTGTGCCCAAGTGTATCTCGCGACGGGATCGGGGGGCTGCGAGCGGTACCACAGACAAGGCGCGTCTTTGCGTAGCAGTGCCTGTTCCTCGAAGAAGTACCAGAGCGACCGTCTGTTTTCCTTGGCTGTGCAACAGGCCCAATGTCAGCTTGGACGAGCTTGTCTCGGTGGTGGCTTGGTCGTCGATTGGGGTACATGTACCTCTCTGCTGCACCAGCTTCCCTATCCTCTTCTGTTCCCTGAGGTTGGCAACGTCTTTCGAGATGTGGTACTTGGCGTCGATGTACCCTAACCCACAGGTGGCCGCTGCGATGGCGGCTCCGGTTGCTGTGGCTCTCCTGTCAGCCTGGCCCGTTTCTCCTGCAGCATTGCGCGCCTTACCCAGAGCCATTTGAATCGATATCTATGCGTCGTTCTAGACAATGGTAGTCATCGCGCGGCGTGGAACGGGGGCAGAGGGGAGGACCGGGGTGAGCGAGATCTATCTCCCAAGCAGCGACAAGGAGGTGGATGAGGGCACGCTGACTACATATACACTGCAGCCGTGTTCCTTACCTGGGCACCGACTACCTTGACTATTATCTGTCGCGAGTGCTGCCTGAAACTGCCGCCGACATCAACCAGGAGACGTCTGGTGTTGTGCCTGGTCGTCGGCCGCACCGGCAACTGGCGAACGCATCCTCGGCTCGGGTGTCTCGCTTGCGCTTGGGCCTGGGCCTGAGCCTGGGCAGGGGAAGTGCGAGCGGCAGTTAAGATGGGGACGAGGACCTCATATTATCCACCTCATCTTCGCCACCATCCCCTATCGTACTTGTATCACATCATCGACAACAACAATAATAATGAGGTGTGACCGACACGTGCTTTCAGACCAGCTGCGGATGGAATCCTTGAGCGACTAAGGTACTCTCGTGAGCGATCCGTGATGCCGTTGCCCTCGATCCTGCTTACCTGCATACATGTACCGACTTTCGAGCACCCGCAGAGCAACATCTTTGCTCGGAAGAGACTGAGATCGAGTCACGCTCTTCACGGTTGCCCGCTTGCAACAGCCGCCCAGCTCGAGCTGCTGGAAGAACGTGCTGTGACAGCGACCCAGTCCCATCATCTGTTGCGCCGCTCGCACTGATGCCAAAATCGGCTCACACAGCTTCTGCCCCAGGCGCAATCTGCCCTATAAAGGGCCGTGTCGTTTGTAGCTCTGACTGTCTAATCATGCTCATGATAGGTTCAATCATGCAGTCACTGCCATAAGTCATTGTACTTCCAGCCTCGGTCGAGCTTCAGCTACTGCAGATCTTCAGCTCCTTTCATTCTCTACTCTGATTAAGATGCTTTCCTTCCGGTCCGCGCAACGCCTTCTTTGGGGTCCGATGGATTGGGGCAAGAACGTACCATAGGGCCAGGACTGCGGACTACAACAGTCGCAGAACTTCCTGGCGCAACATGCTGTCAGGTACACTTCATCCCGACCGCATCGGAAAAGCTTCAGAATGAGCAGATCAACAACCTCCAGACCCGGGCTTGTCCTCGTTCATGGAGTAAGAATTCAAAGCTTGAAGGGCATCCATGTCTGACAAACACGCTGACCTTCCATCCTCTGTCCTGTAGGCCTGGCATACTCCTCAGCATTGGAACAACATAGTTTCTAAATTCGACACGGATGGATACCAAGTTGATGCCCCGCAGCTGCCTTCTTCAACCAACACTTCCCTTGACGAAGCGTTTGCGAAGGACGTCGAGACGGTGAAGAAGTCCATCTGCAAGTTCACTGACGCCGGCAAGGATGTTGTGCTCGTCATGCATTCCTACGGTGGCCAAGTCGGCAGCGATGCAGTCGCCGAGCTGATGGAATCGAAATCGATTGCCCAACCAGGGCGGGGTGCTGTCCTCAACTTGTTCTATGTTTCTGCCGTAATTATCGAGCCAGGGATGCACCTGGTTGGGGATGGCAACACCCCCCACGTACTTCACGTGGAGGAGGGTCTCTTGCACAATCTGTAAGTTGGAGAGTTGCGAATTCGCTTGGAATCTCTTAGTGGATCCTGAACGCTTGACAGGGAGCCGTATGGTCGATTCTACAACACGACGCCCGCCGCCGTGGCGTACAAGGCCATAAAGTCTCTGAACGGCCAAGTGGCCAATTCATTGTCGGTCCATGTTCAATCAACTCCGCAAGAAAGATGAAGTACTAACGACCAGTCTCTAGCATGGCACCCGCCAAGTATCGCGGCTGGGCAGATTATGCAATTCCAGTAAGAAACCAAAGGCCGGAAAACATGCAATGTCTGAGACACACGCTGACCTCCTGCGCTTTGCTTTCCAGGTCACCTATATGGCTTGCAAGCAGGACAAAGCGCTGCTGTATGACCCTGACCTCCTCAAATTCATCCGCCGCATCAGGGATGCCGGCGTGAAAGAGTTGAAGGTGTATGAGCCCGACTGTGATCACTCGCCTTGGCTGTCAGTTGAGGGCGAGTTCGTGGCAGCGCTCACAGAGGTCCTGCAAACAGCTGAACAATGCAAGAGCGCGTTGTGAGGTAGCTGTGCAGGGTCTGGCGTGCGAACTGCTTGATCACGCAGCGCTTGTAGCTCAACCACCTATGATACCTTATCTTTTCACAACGCAGGTTGTTGCTGGTATGTCGCAAGAGTTTGGTTGCGGCATGATGAGGGAGGCCTCAGGCAGGCAGGAGGCTCGGACGGTTCGGTCCGCCAGTGGTGCAATGTTGTGTCAGTGCACCACTGGCGGAGCACGCGACTTCCAGACTGCAAGCAATTGTACACTTGACGAACATCACTTGTGAGGACCTCGCCCTGCTGACTCCATTGTTCCATTTCCGTGCCGGGACGCCTTCTCGGCCCATTCTGTATTCTACGTTGAAAGGCTCGAAGACCTTGATCCCTGGCAGCTGTCACGGAAACTACAGAAACGGGACGCGTGCTTGCAGCCGTCTTGATGATGTCTCTGCGAGCGGGTGCAGCTCCAAACAGAGGGCATCTTCAACCTTCAAACAAGTCGGCCGGCCGTCGCATACTGGGTGATGTGTCTCCCAATGCCAGAAGTGGCCTCCCTGCCGTCGATAGCCAGCCGCTATCTGGCAGCCCACTCAAACGAGCTTTCAACATGAACGACACAGCCGGCTTCACATACCTCAAACGGAGACGACTCTCGACGAACACATCGCTTGATCAAACCATCAGTCCAACATCGGCGAATGCGCACGAAACGCACTTTGTGACCGAGAACGCACTGGCGATGCCACACATTCCAGATCACCAGGTATGGTCGACATTTTGACGGAAGTTCGAGGCTCTTGCTCATTCATCCCCCAGCCTGCTGCCCCAACTTTGCACCACATCCTACCGACCGAGCCGAACACTCCCACCGGGTCGACAGACGCCGATGAAGATGCTGAGTCTGCGGCCGACAGGCGCTCCTTCTCGTCGCTTATCAATTATGACCCCTCTTCTCAGACTGTGCCCAGCTCACAAAATCATTCCGGCCGAGTTTCTGACGGCCCATCTTGTGCGGAACTACTCAAGCTCAGACTTCGGGTCGCTATGTACAAGGTGAAGACGTAAGTCCGCCCTCCCAAGTAGCATGCTCGAGAAGCTTGCCTAATTTCCCGAAGAAACCAAGTGGACGTGCCGTTCGACGATCTGCAGATTGAGACCGAGCAGCCGCCTTCGCAGCCACGCGGTCCTACAGAAGTAGAGGCTGCAGTTGCCGCTCTTCGTGAAGAGGCTCGGCAGAAGCAGACTGGGGTTCCGCTACCACACGCGTATCCAGCACTTCTCCCCGCGCCGTTGCTTCAGCCAACAGCGTACCGCAGCCGGATGGTATATCTTCGATCCATGCCGAGCTCGCCGCCAGCACCTGTACTTCTGGATCCTCAGACTTTGGATCTTTCGACGCCACGAAATGCTGCTGTAGCTAGCGCCCCGGATGAGAGGGAATTGACGAGTAGTATCGTCAAGGGCCGTGTCGCGCAAGGTCTGCTTGGACTGAGGCACGCAGTCTAGCTGAAGGTTAGCGGAGACGCCAAAGGGTGTGAGCACGCACGATTGACTACTGGCTTTCGAGGCCCTCAAAGGCAAAGACGAACTTATCAAACGACTCCAAGGTCCCCATGTTGCGAGCAAGAGGGTCAGAGCGGTTTGTAGACGCATGGGAAGTAGTCTATTTACCAAGGCCTCGATTGTGGTTGCCTCCGCGAATCCTGATGCACAAGCAGCATCTTCAGCTACTTTGACCGCAGTTCCTGCCATGAGCTATCGTCGCCTGTAAAACCAGCAGCGCTGTTCGCTCGCGGATCCGAACTCCAGAAGAGAGGACAGGGCCGCAAAGTTGGTATCAGAACTACGCCCATCGTGATACCCTGATATATGGGTTCACTTTTGCGTAATTTCACACACATCTTCACCATGAGCCACGACAGCATTATCAAAGTTGCCAACGACTTACTCCAGCCCAAATCTCTCAAAGTCGAGAGTTGTAAGATTATCCAAAGTCTTTGGGCTGGATATGGCCAGATCTGCGAGCTCAAGGGCCGGCAAAGCACGAATGTATCCCATCCGAACTCCCTTATCTTCAAATATGTGAATCCTCCAGTTGGTTCCAAAGTCGATGAAGGTCACTTGCGCAAGATCATTTCTTACCAAGTGGAGCAGTACTTCTACACTCGCCTGGCGCCACTTTTGCCTCGAGAAGTGGCAGTCGCAACTTGCCTCGCTAGTGTCAACGAGCAGACCATCGATGGAAGCACGATAGCCATGGTCCTCACTGATTTGCGAAAAGAGTACCCTGTTGCTGGGGAGAAGCGCGGTATGCTCAGTGAGACGCAGGTTTATGCTGCGTTAGATTGGTTGGCTACTTTCCATGGATTCTGGAGGAAGGAAAGAGCAAACTTGGAGAGTACGGATTTGAGGAGGCCTCCGCTTGAAGAAGGCTTTACTCCGGGAAGGGATGGTGTGTGGCTGAATGGTGGATACATGTCTGAATTCGTTGGCAGTTCCCCATCAAAACCTCTCGCTAACGAAAGTATAGATACCTCGCAACCCGACGGAAAGAATACGATTCTCTTGCAGGCAACGTCGACTCAGAGTGGTCGTCAGTCTTGTGCAGACCGTACTCATCGACAGGCAAAAGTATCGCCGAACTCGTTGCTCAAATCTTGTCGCCTTCACCCAACAGACTCTCTCTGTCTCCGATTGCGAAATACGAGACTCTCATCCACGGAGACGTCAAACCTGAGAATCTGTTCACGACGCAATCCGGCTCGGCTGTGGCTTTCTTCGACTTCCAGTACGTCGGCTTGGGCTTAGGCGTGAGCGACCTGACGAAACTGTTGACTTGCTCTGTACCACTGGAAATCCTTACGATGCATGAAGTCGGTGTACATGAGGATGAGTCGATTGACATGGATGAAGGCGAGCGAAGGTTATTGCTGCATTACCAAAAGGCGATTAAAGAGGTCTCTGGGGAAGACTATCCTTGGGAGGAGCTGATGATGCATTGGCAACTTGCTCTTGTTGATTGGTTGCGATTCCAGGCGAGCTGGGGATTCTGGGGCAATACTGTGTGGCTCCAAGGCCGAGTCCGACACGTACTTCGAAATGACGAGTGGCTGAGATGGATGCTAGAGATGACTGCAGAACAGGCCCGCTGGTGAGCTCAGCAGAATACATTCAAATCTTCTAACCGCGTGGAGGGTTGGCTCTACGGAGTCACGATTTCCGACCGAGAAAATCACCACCACTTTTCACACAACACTGTTTCTTCTGACATGCCCGACTGTCGTCTCAAGAATTCCACTGTCTCATCGGTCATCTTTGGTGGGCCGCAGACGTAAGCCACCGTGTTCTTACGGTCATGCTCCGCCCCAAATACATTCTGCTTATAGCCATCGATAGCCTTGAGCAGGTCGTCTTCGTTGACTCGTCGGCCATACGTCCTGTTAGGAAGTCGGCCATGCTCGATGTAGCCTTCGTCGCCAAGCCCTGTCAGGAAACACGCGAGCGTTACTCTGGGATCTGCTGCTGCGGCTACGAGATCCAGGAGTCGGCCTAGAAAGAGAATGCGATGCGGATCGAGGTCTGTGTTTGACTTGGTCGCGTAGACGAAGTGTATCTCGGGAGGTCGGAACTGGGTTGGAATGCGAATCAGGTAGGAGAATATGGAGATCAAAGGGCTTTGATGAAATGATCAGTGAGGGCCACTGACGGGAACGGTATTTGTGGACTCACTTGATTCCTACTCCGCCCGCAACAAGGACCAATCTTTCGATCCGAGCGGGATCGAGATGTGAAGGGGGCCAAGTAAAACTTCCACCGACTCTCACAGTGAGTTGCGTCCCCAGAATCTCTTCTGTGGGTCGCCACAGCCATTTCGCCGGTGGATTGGAGCTCCTTTGGATAGCCAGCTCGAGATAAGGCAGCGAGGAGCCTGAGGGTCTTGCATCGCTAGGGGTTGAAGTTATGGTGAAGCCACCAGCTTTGTTGAGGCCTGGAATGAATGTATCAATCCATTGGCCGGGCAGGAACTACTGTTGGTCAATCAGCGGTTCGGGTTAGACGCGAGTTGGGGGAAGTGAATGTGCTACCTTTATGGTGTGATTTGAATCGACTGCACTGAGTCTCAGGAGCCTTATCGATTCATTGACATCTTTGACATGTGACAGTACAACCGGCTCTAATCTATTCTCCCGTGGTTGTGAGGCGGTGCGTTCCTCGTGTGCAAGAGATGAGCGAACAGTGGCCATCTGTCTGGAGAGTCTTGATGTGTTGTTTACATGTGTCCGCCTTGAGATTATGGCACACGATTGTGTAGTCTTACGGCGCGCGAGCATCATCAAGTGAGTAAGGGAGTGAGTGTTGTGCTCGACGTGTACACTATATCTAGATTCTCATGTCGTTCGATGAGGTGTGGGACGTCACTAAGGGAGGACGAGGGACGTCTGTATGGGCCGACCCGCCAATCCCGAGATCCCGCCCTCGCTTGCGGCTGCGGCTGCGGTCGACCTCAAAGCTCTCCTCGAGCAGTCGGAAGGGCATTGGCATTGGACCCAGCACCACCCACATCACACACACCATGAACTCCCTCCGCGTCGCCCGAAGCGCCCTCAGAGCCCGTCCGTCTGCCCTCAGAGCCGCGCCGCTCCTCCGGCGGGGCTACGCGGACGTCGCGCCCGACAAGATTCAGTTGACCTTGGCTCTGCCTCACCAGGTACGTCAACATCTGTGCGGAGGAGAACGAGCGAGGACGGAGGAGAGAAGGCGCCGGCACATCATGCCTGGCGAAGACATCACTCGCTGTCGTGCGCGGGGACATTCAAGCTGACTGGAGTGCGCGCAGGCCATCTACAAGTCGCAGGATGTGTACGTTTTACCCTCTGCCGAGCGAGGACCGAACGCCGCTATCACGCGCGAACCGAACGGGAGCAGGATACTAACCATACCGCAGCGTCCAAGTTAACATCCCCGCTGAGTCCGGAGAGATGGGTGTCCTCGCCAGTCACGTTCCATCCATCGAGCAGCTAAAGCCTGGTCTTGTGGAGGTCATCGAGGAGTCTGGAGGAAGCAAGCAGTTCTTCCGTACGTGCTACCCTACCATTGGTGCCAGAATAAGAGAGAAGGACGCGGCGGTCATATCTTGCATTGCACAGCACAGACAGCCCGCGTGGAGTCGATGAAGAGGCTAATGGACGATGGTGCAGTTTCCGGTGGCTTTGCGACTGTACAGCCAGGCTCAGTCCTGAGCATCAACGCTGTCGAGGGATACCCACTTGAGGACTTCAGCGCCGACGTACGTATCACACTGGGTGTTCCAAGAACACAGCTTGTGCTAATCGAAATGACAGGCGGTCAGGAACCAAATCGCGGAGGCACAAAAGATCGCCAGCGGTGGCGGTAGCGAGCAGGATGTTGCCGAGGCAAAGATCGAGCTCGAGGTACGCATGAGGTCACGTTGCTCAGACCACAGCCTGCTAATCAAATCGACAGGTTCTGGAAAGCCTGCAGGCCAACCTCAAGTAGAGTCCGAATCCATGTATATACTGTACACCATTGAGTCTCCGCGAGCCCTGCCTGCTAAAATGGAGTCGCGCAGGAGCGAGGAAATCGAGAGATAGGTGGCACTTGCCAGATCTTATACAGTGCCTTGCCCGGATGACATATGCGCGCTTTCCTCGATGCACCTCATGTGTCCAAGTCCACCCGACAACAGCTTCATCGCCATTCGATCCTACTCGCTATCATCAAATATCACCATCTTTCGCTGCATTGACCATCACCATTTTATCTACATCATTACTGACCACTCACCGAAACCTCAACATCCAATGCTGAATCTGGCCGTCAGCCTCTAGATGCCCTCCTGGCTGTCTGCGCGAATTGCAGAGCTGAGCAGCTGCTGGGCTACATACGCCCTACGCAGGTCCGTTTGTTCAATATTGCAGCATGCCAGACGGCAAGCACAAGCTGGTGAGTTATTCCATAAACGAAGGACGTGCACTCGTGCTCAGATCATCCAACAGCGCAGCAAGCTGTCACGGATCTCTCGAACCACGACTACCGACCTAGAATCTCCTGGCTCAGAGGCGCCTGGCCAAGAAACCGCAAGCATCGATTCCCACGATTCTGTACGAACCAAAGTGACCAAAGCGTTCAAGAAAAAGCGGTCAATCTCAAATTCACTTCGTACGCTGGTTCCGGGACGATCACGTGCGAGCACGCGGAATACCACGGCGGACGACCTCGAGCAGAGCAATTCGCTCACGCCTACTATCACACGCGATACGACAGTGACCAGAACAACAGTTGGCTCGGACGAGTCGCCTTCCGACAGCGAGAAAGTCAGAGCAGTGGAGGAAGCGGGCTCAGTGTACCCACAGAGTCAAGGCAGTTTCCGATCTCCCAACTCTGGTCGCTTTACAGAAGATGTACCTACGAGCCGACCGCAAGAGCAATTCTCCTACAATCCCAACCCTCTGCCGAAGATCACTCGCGCGCAACATGCCAAACGGAGGTTGAAGCGCAGCTTGACGGCGGTCGCGACGTCGATGCATCTCAAGCGGGGAGCGGACCACAGCGCGACAAGCGTCCGGGTGCCATCAATGTCGCGGACCGCGTCAGGGCCTTCGAAATGAAAGCTGTGCATCATCCGCTTCCAAAGCCAACCCCGACAGCCAGAAGGACAGGAGTTGAGAAGGACGTCGGCGCAGAGGCAAGAAAGAGTTCCCAAGATGAGGCCGTGCCTCTGGTCTTTCCCCTGCACCTTCGAAAATTTGCTCGAAGAAAGGGCGATGGGAACCCGTTGAGGCCAGAGACACCCTACTATCGATCCGAGCCTGATGAAGACGCTGTTATTCATGCTCCACTGCCACAGCGGAACATACCGCCTGTCAGGACGCCGGTAGAAGAGCAAGAGCCAGTCGAAGACGATCAGCCGCCCACCAACGCTGATGCTGATGATGCGTTGCAGACTGCGCTGAACGAGACACAGAGGGTAGCCGAAAACTTGCCAGCCGGACGCAATGACGTTGGCGGCTCTGTCCCTGGAGCTGTCAATCCAGAGCAAACTCACAATGCGCAGCAGCAGGAAGCCGGTGCACCATCAGCCGTTGCACAGGCGACTACACTCAGCAAAGCACGCGTCAATCCGTTTGCGCACTTGCATGGCACAAGGGGGTATTGTGTCAGACATGGACGCAAGTCAGGGCTCAACAACAAGAGACAAGTCATCGCAACAAAGGATCTCTTCGAAAAGGGCAGAGGTGGTACTTACATTCCTACTGGGATCTCAGAGATGCGCAACACAGAGGCCACAAGCCCATACCTCACCCGCAGCCTCACGAGACCAGCCGAGAGTGCCAAATCTGATACCGATGCATGTCCCGATTGTGTTGCAGAACTGAGTATTCGCAAAAGAGAGATTTGTCAAAGCGCGCCACGAGGCAGCGCTGTTTCCTTCCGAAGGCATATCAACGCTACAGAACAGGAGAGGCTATTGTTTGGTTCGTTGGACTCCGACCCAGTCGTTCATTCTCCAAGAAAAAATGTAACCATAGCTTCGACAGGTACTGAAGCAGCCCCTGAATCTGTCACGCAAGACTATGCCCATGGATCGATAGGTGCCGCTATCTTGGATTCCATGGAGGTCGAGCCTCCAACTTCTCGTCGCATTCAATCGACGCCAGCAGAGATTTGGAAGAACGTGCGGTTCCGAAAGGACAGCGAGTCGGATGCAGGGTCAGAAACGGGCAAGACTGCGCTACTTCGAAAGGACAGCGACTCAGAGAGGCAGTCGGGGTCCGAGCAGAGGCAAAGCGCCGGAGACGAGGTACCGGTCATCACTTCGTCCGACCTGGGAGAAGGACTGGACGCAGTCATCCAGGAACGAGGTGGACGACTGGAGCGTCTGATCCTCAATCTTCGGAAAGACGCTCCAATCGCAGAGACTCTGACCAGACTCGCAAGAGAACTCATCCAAGTTTCTGATGCCATTGCTTCAGCTAGGACAAGAGGTCAAGTTTCGACTGATGGCACAAGCTCATATGGCGACGATAGGACAACAATCATCGATGGCAACGGAGAAAGATCTCTGTCGGACTTGCTCAACACGATCGAAAAAGCGACTTCAGGAAATCGACTGGGGAGTATCACCCGGACCGACTCCATTCACGTGACATATGAAGCCGTTGATGCAACACCCGTCGAAATCCGCGATTTCGCTCACGAGCAAGATGCGCCCTTGATGGTAGCTGAAGATGCAGACGGAGCTGGGCCAGTCTAGAGTCCTACCACGCTCCCAGGAGCTCATGAGCGCCTGGTGCAGCGCCAGCGTATCGACGCAGACTATCGTGATCTACGAAGACATTGCGGACACAGCAGTTCAGATCCTGTTGCTGCAGACATACTCAAATCCGGGCCGGACGCTCATCGACGCCTAGAGGCTCGAGCGACTCGTTGGCCGATGCATACGCCTCTGGGCCCTATTCCGGACCCTCTGCAAGCACATGTTGCGGTCCTGGAGACGCCCCCTTCTGTCTCAACGGCAAGTCGGAATTTGGGCTCTAACGATGTTCCTATCAGTGTCGAAACTTCGTCACCACCTACGACCACCACGAGGAAGACTACAGAGCCGACTCTCCCTTCCCATATCCTCACTTCCCAGGACTTTGGATCCGGTCTTTCGGTTCGGCAGCCTAGTCCTTGTATCTTCACGGCGAGCACTTGTCCCTCTGCCAATACTTCTGCTGAACCGAGTCCTAACGGATCGCTGGCAGTCGATGCACCGCCATTGGGGGCAACGGCGCAAGGTTCGCAGTCTCGACAGCAGCAGACGCTCGCTTCTCCAAATCAGACGAAAGCTGACACGCAGGTCATTCGGCAGGCCATGCGGATGGAGAGAACTCGAGCCGTGCGCGACGCTGCTGAATTTGAGAGGGATGCAAGGAAGCAAAGACAGGTTGCCGCGAATGCAAGGAAGGCTTTGGGTTAGTTGAAGGTGCACAGTTCGGAGACAAGGCGTGTGTGACCTGCAACCTATTCTTGTCCTGAGGGTCTTTCTTCACGGATATAGTGAACCGAATGTCCCTGTGTTGGACTGTGTTATGCTTACGGTCATGTGGAATCTGAGAGAGAAGTAAGATATTATTTCCATCTCTGCCTTGTGTGCCTCGGAAGCAGCGATGCTGTCGTCTTTTTACTTCTACAGTGGGCATCGCCATGGGTTAAGTGCGCAGGCAGGGTCCGGTGTAACCTCATCGCGGGCACTATCATAAAAGGACCATGCATTCGTCAGGCCTCGATCTCCTGCGTGTGCAAGGCGGCAGCCTGCGCCGCTCCATGTTCAGCATCCTCGCTGTTGCGGGGTAGGCTTTCACTGTGCCGCGCAGTGGTGGTGGGAAGCCCTGCCTCATGGCCATCCCGATGGACATCAGCTACATTTTCAGCATCAAGTTGTGCTTTGTTTGCTTCTCGTCTTAGCTGCGCTTCGGATTTGGGGTCAGAATCGGCAATCACACCTGCGGGCATTAGAGGAGGGCCATCCTCGTCGCTGTCCAGTTGGAGCAGCTAGAGCGAAGGGTGGAAGGTCAGCGAGTGTCCCAGACGTCGGATGCTTTCCAGCCTTTGATTTCCACTTACGTAAGTCTCCCAGAGTTCAATTAGCTGTGCTATTTGTTAGAGAGATGCTCAGTGGTAGAACAGGGTAGAACAAGCCTACCTCTTTTTGAGCCTCAATGGCACTTTCCAGGAATGTTTCGACTCCACTCTTGAAGTCCTCTACTTTCTCCCGTTCGAATCTGTCCAGCTCGGATCTCATCAGTCGCCCCATGTCTTCGAACAGCAGTCTACTCGCATTCACCCTCCTCTCAGCATCTGCAACATCTGCTTGCATTTGCCCGATGCGGTCCTGTTGCGTCCGGCCGGCTCGGAGAAGCTTCTCGTGCTGCTTCTTGATCTCCTGCAGCTTCGATTCTGCAGAGTGCCAAGAGTGATAGGCCTTTTGCCGTTGCTCAAATGCTTTCTTGACCGAGCCAATCAGACGAATGTATTCGTCAATGACTATGCCAAGAGTAAGCATGTCTTGCATCGCTTGACGGTGGTAAAGCTCCTGGATTCGCAATTGCAGATCGCCGAGCGATTCGAGCGGTCCAGATAGGCTCGGTGATAGTTCAACGTTGGCCAAGTTGTGGAGCGATGCGCTAAAGTCTGCACAAGATTCCGCAAGGCCTTTTCGTTGCGCAACAACGGTGTCTGTGCTCTTCTGTAACGCTTTTAGTTGAGTTTCGAGAGCATCAAGGTAGATTCGTCGATCGTGAAACCAGTCGTCGTGCTCGATGAACTTGCCACCCGAGCCAGCGCCAATACCTATACTCGACATGAAGCCCTTAGATTCTGTGCTGCCAAGAAGTGGATCTTTGCCGCTGGAGTGCTTGATCGCGACGCTGAATGACTCGCTCTCAAGGAAGGTCTTGAGATCACCGTCCATCTGCAGGACAGGATGTGTCGCGATTTTGTTTACCATGCGCTCCAGTGCCTGCCGTCTCGATTCGATAAAGTTAGTGTCGAATCTACCCACAGCCTGCTTCTCTGGCGGGGGTGGGACGACAACACCCGGATTGTTATCATGCAGTCTCTCGTATAGCCATAAGAAATCTCGATATCTCCTCGTCACTGTCATGGAAGGATTGATGAAAGCCTTCGATGTCGTCTTCGTCATGACATTGTATACCGTGTGGCTGCTAGCAGCTCCTCCAACAGTATGTGGATCTCCAACGGTGATCTGAAATGTAGGCTTTGCGGCTTGTTCGACGGGCTGTGAAGGCTGCGCCTGTCGCGGTCGAGTATCGAATGCTGCGGGCTGCACTGGAGGCGGCACCCGTGGCCCTCCGTTCACAGAGCCATCATCGTCCTCCAGGTCAGCACTCCGACTAGACGACACCCCTGAGGCAGATGTAGCGGGTCTCGAAGCCACAGGCTGGCGTGTCCGTGAAGCTAGCTCTTTCACAGGCGGTATCGGTGCGATTGGTTCTTCAGGAGGGTCGATGCCTAGCGGGCCCAACGGACCCATCGAATCATCGAGAGTCTCGAGAGTAGTGGACTGTGACATGTTCGCATGGCCGCGGCCGCGCCTCGTCTTCGAAGGCGCCGGCTTCACGCCTGCCGCGACGTTCGGGGTGGACTTGGACATGCCGGATGGAGGGGCTGCTTCTGCTTCTGCTTCTGCTTCTGCGGCTGCGGGAGGCGCTGCTGTTGTTGCTGCTGCTGTTGGGGCGTTTCGTCAGTCCGCACCGAACACGCGCAACGACCAATCATGCTTGCGCTTACGAGTCGGTGACGACAGGTTTTCCTCTGCCTGCTCGGGCAGGTTGTGGTTCGAGTGCGCGCGGGAGGGCACATCTGGGCGAATGGTTAGCGCCTCCAGCTCTCGTTTGGCAGCACGTCTCCAAGAGGAACTGACCGTCCCAGGGCGAGCTGCCTTCGTCCATGGCGGTGAAGGGGCTGAGGTTGGGGGGGAGGTTGCCGGGCTGCGAGGCGAATGGGTTGTCGTGGTCGTGGGCGTGGGCGTGGTCGTCGGCCATTGCGCGCGCTGTGGTTGCTGGTAGACTAGCAGTGTACATAAGCTTTCCTGATGCAGCGGCGGCGGAAAGGCCCGATGTGCAGCTGAAGCGTGGAGTGTGTACTGGTGGTGGTGGTGGTCGTGGTCCTGCCTCCGCCTTCACATGCGTCGGTCTGCCTGCCTGTCTGTGCTGGTGATGGTGTGTGTGCGTGTTTGTATACGTGTGCGGTGAGGAGGTGTGCGGTAGGTGCGTGAGGCAAGTGAGTGCAGGTGAGCATGGGTCGCTTGCTGGTCATCCTCGTCTCCAAGCATCTTGCCTTCCGTTTCTCACCACCACTCTCAGGCCCTCCCAAGCTTCCACGCGACACTACATTCACCCGCACCATCTTAGGCTACGTATCCACCCAGCGGTGCCCTCAGTCCCGGGGTGGTGATGACATCGAACACTATCCAGACTGCGAATGTCGAAAGACAAATGGGAATACTCTCCCTCATTACCAGTTCCGCGATTCGTCTTCCGGCAAAGCATACTACTCAATACTACTCATGCGCAATGGTGCCTCACAATACCGCCTTTGGCGCGAACAATTTGTGAAAGACCTCGTGCCTTGGACTTCACCATGGCGGAGTCAGTTGGCGCCCCCTCCTACTAATCGCTACGTATGCTCTGATTGCTGGGACAGACGACTGCGTCCGGAACCACACCCCAAGACGAAGAACCTCCCAGTCCTCTGCGCTCGACGACGGAATCTCTACATCTTCCTCGTCTGCCAGCAATGGTACTCCGAAGCAGCCACAGTCTTCTACATGCAAAGTGTCTTCGCCTTCGAAGAGAAGAGACTTTTACTAAGTTTGTGCGGAACTTGAAACTTATCTGGCGCAATCTCATCTCAAAAGTCAGCTATCTACAATGGAACGTCTTACTAGCTGTCCTAGAGGACTCCTTAATCCCGTACGACGGCTTAATACTGAGCGAATGGGAGTTCGAAAGGTATACTGGGCCTTTTTGGTCCTGGTTCCGCTAGCTACTCGCGTTGTCCTACCTACAGCTTGAAGTTCGATTTTTGGGTTCCGTCAAGAGCGTCCGGGCAATGCGTAGACGTGGTGTATTGAACGGGAGGCGAGTATGTTACGTTCAAAAGCTGACTCATAATAAGGAAGCTTGGAAATTCGGAACCCATGAGGTCTGGCCAGAGTACACCGGACGAGACATAGTCATGAGCGGATTTGCGGAAGAGGTTATTCACACAATTAAAGGGCAGAGCATGAAAGAGTTCGAGAGCAAGGAATATGTGAAGAATCAGGTGATCTTGGCGCGAGAGAGGTACACTTGAAGGAGCGCTCCGACTCTCAAGAGAGGGTACGTTCAAGACTATATAGACATTTTTGTATGCGTGTCATGAGACCTCGTCATCTCCACAGAGCATTGGGAGTGGAAGTCAATGAAACACGTAAAGATCAATCTAGGAACGTCTCAAACGAATAGTCCGAGACTAAGCATGGTAGAGCAGCAATAGTCTGGACGGTGACAATATCGTTCCACGTGGACTCACCTCCATCCAAGGAAAGCCCCGGAGAGGGTCTGAGAGAACAGAGACAGATGGCATTTTGACACCCAGCGCCTCCTTCTTCCTCAAGCCGCACTCTTACTCCCGACATCTTTTTCCGCGTCTTCCTCAAACAAACATCTGGGACACTGACAATCCCCACCCAGTGCCCCTCTTGCCCACTCCCTCCGTTCTTTCACAGGCAGCGTAACATCACAATAATGGTTCAAAACCTCCTCATCCTTCTCAATACCCGCCGAATTCATCACCAGTCTCTTCCCTCCCTTCCCGGTCCACGCAATCCTCTCCTCTTTCGCCCAGAATTTCATCGCCCCACCCCACTCCCAGCTGACATTTGGGTCGCAACTATGATTTGCCAGGCACCACATGGGATGCACGGCAGAGACCTCAGGGCCCCGGAGAGGGCCTCCAGAAGCCCCAGACAGACGAGCGGAGGCTGTGCCTCGGAATTTGGCGTAGAGCGTGTTGAAGACCCATACATCGTAGTGCGGATTAGCGAAGATGTCGAGGTCCATTTTTTCGAGCATGTGGAATGGAAGGCGGATGTTGTTTTCGAAACTAAATGGCAACACTCGTGGCAAGAGGCAAGAGTCCGGGGTGTCGAAGTCTCGGTATGTGGGGTCATCGGGATGAGGCGTGGCAGTGAAGTCGCCCCAAATGTATTTTACATTCAACACGTCGAGGGGGTGCCATTGTTGGGTTTCGGCCATGGCTAGCGTGCGCAGGAGTAAGAGGGAATATAATGAGTCTGCAGCTTGCGCTGGAGGCACGTCTTTGGCGATGGCTTCTACGTCTTTCCCGCAGAGAGCTGGATGGTACGAGTCACGAGCGTTCTCGAAGCACCAGTCGCTGCAGAAGACAACATCACATTCGGCGCAGACTACGGCGTTGGCCCAATCTTTGCTGCCCACTTCGGGGAGGTCACCGCTGCATGCATCGCATAGGGCATCCTGGAGTCTATTATTTGCCGTGAGGAGGGAAGTTTCGTCGAGACAAATTTCGCCCGGAGCTATGTTCTCTTTGGCGAAGACACCAAGTTGAGTCACAGCGCTGTCTTCGCCAGTGAGGGAGGGCAGGTCGACAGCACGGACTTCCAGCTTTTTCGACACGTCGTTCATCAACATGTTGATATGGTCCAGCTCGGCAACTCGATTGGGCTCGCGATCGTTCCATGGATAGAGCTCTCGCCGGACAAGACCGCTATCTGGCCATTCGTTAGGGCAAGATAGAAGATCCTCGGATGTTTGATCTCCGATGTGGGTAATGGCCATGATGATGATACCGCGGACCCGGAACAGCTCATCGTCTTCGGGATACAGCTTCAGTCCCTGTAGTACGTACGAGTTCGCACTGCGCAAGCATCCACATAGATACAAGCAGCGAGTCAACAAGCGATATCTGACAATCGTTAGCTCTTGGAGTCTTTCATAGACTGGCAATGGGCATACATAATCAGGCGGTAGTGAATCTTCAACCAGAGAGTAATTTCAACGTCGATCGCAGGATCAAGCTCGTTGGTGGAGGCACTGTTTTCGATACCAGCGTCCATAGCGTTGCGGATGATTCTGATGCGCTCCTCGAGCGGGTGATCTTGAATGGTGAGCTTGAGCGACTCCGAGGCCTGCTCGTGATACTCTTCGGCTTCATCGTCCAGCGCATCGGCTAGCAGAAGCGCTTTGTAGGCGGATCCCGCAGCGAGATCAGGATAGCCTAGGCTTAGGTACTCAATGGCAATGAAAACGTACAACGGGACGGAATAAGGATTCTCCGTCACCTGCTCAAAGGCTTCTTCGAGGCGATCCACGTGTCTGGCACCAGACACGTCCTCTTTCTGAAATGAACCATCAGCCTACCTGAGCCCCTGTCTTCTGCTGAGGCGATATGAGTTGCAATTGTGTACACACCTCCGGATAGGTCTTGGTGCAGCGCAATGCCAAGATTGCTGCCAGAACTTCGTTTCGGAGGATGGTCTTTGGCGATTGAGGCGGCTGTTGCTGTCGATGATTGCCCGACGGCACGAGCTTGGCATAGTTTGGCTCCGGGAAAGTACCCTTGGGGGCACGTTCGACTTGCGTTCGGGTGGCAGCTTCGTTGCCTGTAGCGGTCGAAGATTTCGCAGCCTCAGCAGCGAAGATACGGTAGGCTGCCAGTGTCCGGTTGAGACGATTGAGCGCCGTGTCCACGCTAGCTATCGACGCCTGATACTGGTCCATCGTTGGAATATTGTGCGCTGTGCGTGCGGGTGGGCCGTTCGAGTGTCATGCACTTGCATGCAGTGTTGCGTCTTGCATCTTTCAATTTTCAGCACCTGAAGTGCTCCCCATGTCGTCCGCCATCCCGCTTCCGAAGTTCCGAGATTTCAGCGAACGGCTGCCTCAGCCACCGCACCAGCCACCACACCAGCCACTGCATCGCACCTCTGCCACACCTTGCCGATGAGGCAGATGCCGTTTTCGATTTCACGATGCACTAGAGACTGATTGCATGCATGTAGGCAAGTCAATGTGGGCAAGTCATGCGGCGAGCTGTAATCTCTGATCATCCGGATAGCAAATGCCGGCAAGCAGACTCTTTGGGATGTCGTTGTCTGCGTTCCGCCGCCGTCGAAGCGCTCCTTCACCATCGTCGGGATGGAAACGAGGCTATCGAAAGATTCGGTCCCCGTTGGCCTGCTCATCTACGATCTATTCGGAACTCTACGCGATGTCAGGACGAACGAGCTCGCAACATCGGCGGGACTGAATCCTGTCCATGAAGGATGGTCACTTACTGACCATCAGGGCAAGTCGCAGCAGTCGCTGAGACGGTGAGTTGGACGGTACGAGCATTCTCCCGAAACATATCATGCGTGGCTTCGAGGAGGTGTTGGGCTGGTGTTGAGGCACGGCAAAATAATGGCAGAACGCTGTCTTCAACCATTCAGCCACAAGCGCATGTGAACATCCTGTACGGTGTTGCGCTGCTGCCTCAGCGAGAGCGCTGTGCCTCCTTGGGCACTGTATGCTCTAGCCTTCGTGCTGTAGTGACTGCCATCTGCTTTGGCACTGTGCCGAGAAAGAGTCGAGACGGTAAATAAATGAGTGGTCACGAGGCAGCACTCGCGAGATCAACCGGGCTTCTTTCGCTGCGCATGAGGTTGAGCTTCGTTGTCCCGCGAGAGCAAGCGTCGCAACGATAGATTGTCCAATAGTTGCGACGCTACTGGCCTCAAGTCTCGCATGCGAAAGGATGAGAATTATGGTACGACGCAGTCGAGCGCGTGTCAGGATTAAAGTTTGTAGGATCAATCGCCGATAGATGTCAAGATCTTCTCGATCCGCCTCAGCGGGCCTCAGTCCGGACCCTTTGAGTATCAGAAGGCTGAAGCTCACTGTGTATGCCTCCTTTGCATGCAGCGTGTTGGCTGTTTCGCCTTTAGACACGGATGGATGTAAATAATGCTGAGGCAGAGGAATGTAAGGCTCTTGTTTCCAGTGTTGGTACAGGATCTGGTCGACCTGATGTAATCCAGTCGGCATGCAGACACCGCTAAGAATCTAGATATGTACAGTGCAATAAAATGGGTATCTCTATATGCTCCGTCAAACGCTCCGTCAATCGTTCGTAAAGTCGTGTTTGCGTAATGCGGTCCTCTGCCAATTGTAGTAGTCCAGCCCACGACCGAAATGCAGGGTGCCAGCCGCGCTCACTAGTCTCCGACGCTTCTCATTGATGCCGCTTGCATCCCGTCTCCCAAAGTCCTGCCTACCAAATTCTAGCATGCGAAGGATATCGCCCATACCAGAGCCCACTGCCCCCCAGGGGCCATGCTTCAAGAAATATCTTCTACGTGCGGGATTGCTCCGTGCTGAGTTCCGTCCTTCTCACGCCGATAGCTGCAGGGACATAGTATCCCCCCGATGATTCGTTCCAAGCCTGAATACATGATGAATACATGTCATTCCATGTAATCTGTCGATTTTGCTTGAGCTCTTTTGCAGTCGTTCAACGATTGGGAAGACCAACGAGTGCAGCACATCTACTGCAGTACCAGAGATTCAGGCCGTATGAGACCATGTTGCTTTTCCCAGTTTTTACGTCGATAGACGGCGTCCGTTGACACCGTGAACATCTCGCGAGAGTGTGCGAGTCGAGAGAGGCTGGCAGCGATCCGTCATCCGAGGATGAAGTGGAAGAGTCGTCGCTGGTGACATGCAGAACGTTCTGCATTGGATACGGCCGAGGTCTGTGGGAAGAATGTTTGTGGGCAGCCGTTGTCTGGACGGACATGAAGTTTGAAGCCATGGAAGCTGACCAGATCGAGAGTGAATGAGCTTCTCGATGCGCGAGGATAGGATCTTTCGGATAAGCAATGATTGCTTCGGCTGGATCGAAGCTGGGTGAATCAGAAGGCGTCTCTCTCGAGTGGTGGTGATCGTAGGTTCGTGGGGAGATGGTAAAGTAGCAGTGGTCGTTGGGTAAGGGCATCACGAGATCGATAATGCGCAGTGCAGGGTAGCGTGATGTGGGTATTATTGCGGCGTCGAAACAGGAATGAGTCTCTGATAGAGCAGTCTCTTCTCTGCTGTGTGTGAGGTAAGGCAAGTGTCACGACGCTTGTCCCGAGCATACCTGGGATATATGAAGGACCCACCGCGAATACATCGGATCGCGCAAACAAGTGACACACGGCCGGCAACTCGTGGGACACCAAGGCTGATAATGTCGCGAGCTGCCCCGATGATTGGTGCATTCCTGCGATCGCCGCATTAGCCACTGCGAGAAGCCACGTGTGGCGGACAGCGATCGGCCCTCATCTCAGATCTCTCCGCCCGATCGCTTGATGGCCTCCTCTTGGCCCTGCTTGGACGGCTCATCGAGAGGCTGTGTTGACTGTCTCTCTGCGGCTCGCAGAAACCATCCGCGGAAGCTGACCGATGGCGGCATGCGTCGAAACAGGCTTTTTCGAGGCTACCTTACCTTACATTCGCACAGACGACACGACTTCTAACCTTCGTAGTTCGCCCAAGTCGCACGAGTTCTTTCCGAGTGTGCGAGTGGGCATGTCAACAATTGAAGGCGTCCGACGCTCTGGCCGGCTCATAAGACGCCCGCTGCAGCATTAACATTAACGCAGTACAGGACCGGTAGGTAGCCCGAAGAGCCCGCGGCAACCTAGAGTCTATATCAGAAGCTTCTTGCATCAGACCAGCGTGTGGATGAGACCCTCGAAGTTTTGCCTTGCATCATCAGGCCGAACTCTGCGGCAGCTCACGCACACACGCGCCGGTGAGGTGAATGGAAGTTGCAATCAAAGTGCTACCGCATCAGGCAAGCATCCATCCACAGTATCTGGCCGCACGAGTTCAGTCGCAGAAATCCGTCCGGGACTGTCCGAGCCGGCCAGAGCGGCAGAGCCGGATTGACTGGTTGACTGGTTGGAGTGCCGTGGTCTAGAGCAGTCTATGGAAGGGAACTTCACAACCTCACTTTTACTGAAGCCTCCCCTGCATCTTGGTTCAAGGATCACTCAGTCTACTGATTTGCCGTGTGAAAATCGAGTCCTGAACAAAGCGGAGCCTGCTTGCTGATGTTCCTTGTCACTGTGGGCCGCGCTTCTCAGAACCTCAAGCATCTGGACGGATTGAAGACCGTACGGTTGTCAAGCAGGTCTAACATCGACTCTCCAGACCTGTATAGGTGTTTCACCAGCAGCAGTCCCAAGCGCCGAGACTGCGCCTCGCGTTGGCAAGCCATCGTCAGAATATGCAGGCACATACGGCTGGCTTTCTGATCTGTACGCAAGAGGTCTGGACCAAGCTTTGCAGCACTCAACGCCACGACACAACTTTCTGCATACCAGCGTAACGACCGGCTGGCCAGCATTCACTGCCCAGGTAGCAGTAAACATCGAAACATCAACGGCCCGACGCAGCTCATGTTAACCGCAAGGTGCGGCGTCTGCCTCCCTCCTTGCCTGAGCCCATTCCCTCTTCGCTACAGAGACACGAGGGCTCATACACGGTCTAGGCTTCCAGACTGCGGCCGTTGCATGGCATGCATTCATCGATACTTCTCTCCACTTGAGACTTATTAGTGCTCGGCTACAGGATTCAGCAAAGGAACGCTCGACCCAAGCAAGAACGCACACCCATCTGGGATCTCGGACGCATCAATTCACAAGGCTCTTCCGAAGCGCATTCGATAAGTCTTTAGAAGACGTCCACGATCGACGACTGCAATTGTATCTTCATACACGCTTGTAGCTGGTCGTACCCGTGACTGGTAAACTACAGGGTCGGGTAAGATTCTCATCGCGGTTGCTGACCCCGAACAGCTAACACTACAAGTTGCGCCGCCTGTGTTCGGGACCATGGTGGCTGCGCCTTGCGCTTACTCGGCTCCTAGCTCACCACTCGCTTTGTTCAGGGCATCGTCTCGATGAGCGAGAAACCATCAGCCTTGGTCTTTTGGAATCTTCCATATTGCGTACTGCATACCGCACACCGCATTGACACGATCTACGTCAGCGTAATAGTGCCTTACTGTTGTTTCGTGGGGCAAACGAAACTGCCGGCACCAACACTTTTTCAAGAGGAGAATACATGGAACCTTCTGCGGCCGAACTCGTCTTGCCTGCGAGCTTCAATAACCTTGCCATCGCTGCTGACCACTTGTCTGAGGTCTCCGTAAGGCAAGATAAGTGCAAGACCGTGTTCAACCCACGGCGGTAGAAACGCTGCAACGTCGCTGTCAAGCGCGACTTTGACCTCCCTCGGTGTAGCCGAGTAGGTGATGGTGAACTTGGCAATTTTCGCAGGAGGTGGCGAGATACCATCATCTTCAAGCCAGTCGTTCGCATACACAGTGCCGTCAGACCTCTCTTCCGGAGGTGGGAAGATCTCGACAGCGCGCCAGTCATCCACCGGGAGTTTCGCTTCGTTCAACTTGTCTCCTGGCGCGACGACTTGCTTGTTTTTGCCGATGGGGACAGCGCCGCCAATGCGAGCAAGAATCGGAATGCTGCCCTTCCAAGACGATGAAATGATATGCCACTCACCAGCTGGAAGATACTGGAATGGCGCATTGATATTCAGAAAACCTGGATCGGAGGCGCTGCGCTTGGGGGTGTAGACTTTGCCCTCTGTGACGCCGGGCTCGTACACACCTCCCACAAGCAATGTATCCCCTAACCAGTACTGCTGCTCTCCGTCTTTCAAGACTTTGTTCGTCCATACGTTGGCATCCGTCTCGTAAAAATAACCAACCCATCTCTGCGGCGGCACGGAAGTAAGATGGCTCTTGAGCATAAGTCCATATAAATACGGTATGATCTCGTACCTTCTGCAGATGGCTTTTCTGATCTCTGGAATGATTTCGGGGTACATCCAGGGCTCGATGACATCCCCCACGAGACTATCATCCCCAGTCTTGTAGCAATTAATCGCGAATCGAGGGCTCATGCAACCCAATTGCACCCACCTGAGCAGTAACTCAGGAGAAGGCTGCGGCCCTTCGAAACCTCCGATATCATGGCCGTAGCATTGCATCAAACACATGCCAGCGCCCAACGACAAAGCATTGGCTCCGCGCATACCGTCCCAGGACGTGATGTTGTCTCCAGACCAAGAAGAGCAAGCATAGCGAAAAGTGCCGGCCGTTCCACTCCGGCTGAGCACGAAAGGCCGCTCATGAGGCATGACCTCGAGAAGAGCATCGTGCGAGGCTTTGGCATGCAGTTCGGTGTTCATAGCCCGGCCCCAAAGACCTACATCTCGACGCTTTTCAATACTCTTGACCGTTCCCTGAGTGAGAGCGATCTGCCAAGTGTCGTCTGGGACGAGATATTCATTGTTGTCATTCCACATGCAGTCCATACCGACCTTTCGAAGCTCCTTGACGCCGTTATACCAAAAATCGTAGCCGGCTTGGGAGGAGAAATCGATGTGCCCGCCTTCGCCGCTGGTTCCCCCACCCGCGCTCCATAGTCGAGCGACACCCGGACCGCCGGTGTTCCGATCTTCAAAGAAAGCGCCTGCCTTGGCCAGGCCTTCATATGCTGGGTGGTTGGCAAGAACGTAAGGCTTGATATTTGCGATCAACCTGATGCCCTTCCTGTGGAATGCATCAATCCAACCCTTTGGATCTGGAAATCGATGCTTATTCCAAGTGAAGACGTTCCTCGTTTTTGGTTCCGTCTCAGCAACAGTGTACCCCGAACTCATCTGAAAGCCTGAACAAGGAATGCCGTACTGGTCCAACTTGCCAGCCCACTCCAGCAAAGCTTCGCTTGCACGTGGCTCGTCCAACATGGAATATTTCATGCCGCCTCCCAGGTACCCAAAAGCCCAGCGTGGAACCAGCATTGGAAAGCCAACCAAAGAGGCATACAGAGTCACAACCTCGTGCAATGTCCTTCCGATAAGCAAATACTGCTCTAAGCCACCAAAATCCTGTCGGTACACCTTGAAAAATCCCCACATGCCATCCATTTCGGACCCAACGGAATAGTACCCTCTCGCATGGCTCGTGGAGAATGTCGCCACGACACCTTCGGAAGTAGCTTGGATCAGTAAAGGGATGTGCTTGTACATAGGATCTGTCCTGTGGACATCGTATCCAAAACAGTCTGTGGCAGAAAGTGTGAAGTGTCGTCCTGAAAGATCCATGGGTGCCGCTTTCTCCCCTAGCCCCACGTGAAGGCTGCCACGGGAGTAGCGTGTGTAATGGGCAATTCCAGGGCCGTCCAGCGCATAGGAACGATGGTTGAGATCGATGTGCAATGGATTCTCGCCCGTGAAGCCGATGGAAACAGTTGGGACGCTGCTCCACTCGACCTTGGCTTCGATATCACCGACATGATATGTTGCGGATGCCTCGCCTGGTGTGTACTGAGAGATTAAAAGAGGGTCGGGTCGCGGCTTGATTGCACTGGGAAATGGCGGTAAAGGGTGTGTTTCGGCGGAGAAGGTCGTTCGAAAGAGGCCGGGCTTCAATGCCTCGAAGGCGAAGTCAACAGGACGTGCAGCGCTTTCATAGCTTCGGAGGCGCAAAGAGGATTGGGTAGACGCTTGCAGGGAATAGGACTTTGGCACAAATTCTTGCTGAGGCATAATGGAATGGAATCACTACTGCAACGATTTCAAGGAGCAACACCAGCGGGCGGCGAAGAGAACAATAAGTATGGTTAGGGGCGTGGTTCGTGAGATTGGCCAATGCGTTGTGTTGTCTACCGCACGTGAATTGAGACCCGCCCGGCTCGACAGAGGTACATCACATGGGTCTCAGTCTCACGCCGCAGACTGGGCAAGTACGACGGACGTGAGGGAGACTGCGTGGATGCTTCCAGCTTGGCTGCGTACGAATTGAGGTCGCAAGAAGGAGCGTCCGATCATTGACACATGTACGGAGCATGTCGTTGCGAGATGCCGAGTCTGTGCCGGTGGAGGGTGAGGGTGAGGGCGACAAGACGATTGTGACCGATGGTTCATGAGTATCACGTAAGCTAGAGCGCTGGGGTGAACGGACATGTGACTTGCAATATGAAGTCTGAAGGCTGGAGTCTGGTTTCACGGGCGCACGCAGGCTCGTGGCAGAGTGGGTCGACAGCTCACCTCGTAGCATGGCTGAACAGCACCTAGGTCCACAAAGACGTGCGTAGACGAGCCTCGTGAGAGTGGACGTAGGTTGTTCGAGAACAGCTGTAGGAGGTAACTTATTGGCACCTGGGACTCTGGCCTTTCTTTGCAGGTGAAGCAGACGGGCAGATGGCGCAATGGTCTCGAAATAGAACGGCGGGGCCGCGGTGGAAGAGATCACCCTCATTGTTCAAGGCACATTGGTTATTTCCAGCGCAGACGCGGGGCTGCACAGGGTCGGAGAGGAGAAGACCACAGTGCTGCTGCCACTGAGGCAGACACATGCAGGCCATTGTTATTGTAGGGACCCACTGCGTTCGCACCGAGTCAACAACGTCGTCGTCTGTGTCTTCTTCGACAGGAACATACCTTAGGCACGGTCGCAAAGTAGGTAAGGTAACGTAACATGCAGGGAATCGAGCTAGGTCCACTCGGTGGTCCATTGGCCCAGCAGGCATCAGTAGCGTGAAACTGCCAAAAATAGCCCTCCCCCCCCCCCCCCCCCCCCCCCCCCCCCCCCT